>JAWNNP010000970.1:0-68047 GCA_035044805.1 Leucophenga maculata | reverse complement strand
CAAACTTATATAAACGACCCTGATTTTCGTATGCGTGTATTAAAAATTTTACATTTGCATTCCGAATTCATTACAATAACTGAATTCGAAAATGAATATATTGAAACTTATAACCATAATACAAGTCCTTTAAGACATTGTTCAAAAATAGTCTAAGGCCTGATCAACCATCAATAATAAAAATAACAAACAGAGAAAAATATTCAACTAAACATTTTTTTTTTATAATTAATACATTTTTTAAATATTTTTCATTACTTATTAATTGAAAACATTTTCATTAATTACACATTTAAATAAAATTAAAAAAATTTTTTTTTTCATTAGTATCAAACTGAATACAAAACAAATTTATATTAAATTAAATAACTTCAAAACAAACGGACGAAAATAAAGATATATAAGACGCTGATACTCCCGGTCCTACTCTATGGCGCAGAGGCATGGACCGTGATTGAGTCGGATGAGACAGCGTTGGAAGTCTTCGAGAGGAAGATTCTTCGCAGGATCTTTGGTCCTATTAGAGTCGGCGACGAGTTTAGGTCCCGTATGAACCGCGAGCTGTACGAGCTATTCAATGAGGTTGACATAGTCCAGCGCATAAAATTTCAGCGGCTGCACTGGGCTGGGCACCTCATTCGAATGAACGAAGGAGCTCCAGCACGCATGGTTTACATGGGGGGCCCAAACTTGATTGGTGGACGCCGACATAGAGGACGACCGGGCACTCGATGGAATGACCAGGTATGGAGAGATCTCTCCGTACTTGGCATTCAGAACGACTGGCGCCAGCGCGCACAGGATTATGGAGGCTGGCGCGCTTTCCTGGACGCGGCCATGACCGGTAGACGGTTGACGGCCATTTAAGTAAGTAAGTAAGTAACTTCAAAACAAAAAAAAAAACACACATTTTTAAGTTTTTATACTTTTAAGCTTCTCAATTTGTCATAATCATTTACAATATAAATAACTAAATATTAAAATATTACGTTATTTTTCTAAAAAGGGAGGTGTTAGTGTATTCATACATATGTTTATAGCACAACTTGTGACACTTTGTTGCAAGCATAAATAATAATTAAATATGCTGACTATAAACACGACTGTATGTACGTATGCACATTCTCATGTACATACATACATACGGCAATGCGCGAGTTACGTACCGTACCCAAGAGGATTTAGATAGAATTGTAGAGAAATACAATTGTAAGTGTTCGGACGCCTTATCACAAAGTGATAAAGGCATACGAAGAACTACTTAAGCAAAATTGATTATCATCAAAAAATGCAATGTCAACTATAAATAAATGTAAATCGTTTGCAGCGTCTGTTTGTATGATATCGCTATCACTTCTGCGCCGTCAAATAACAACCACCAAAATATGAACCAGTTCATTGAACGCTGCTCGGTCAGTTATGCTGAGTTCATTGAACGCTGCTCGGTCAGTTATGCTGAGCTAAGCGCCTCGTGTAGGGTCTTGTGTTGCTGACTCCAGACGCTTGGTCAGCACAACTGTTTTATTTTGTGTAATTGTGTTTCATAATTATAATGTGTATTTGGTTTAATATATAAGTCACTATATTTGCAAATAAAGGTAGTTCAGTTCATGTACTAAAAGAAGCAAGTCGTCCACATTTTTTTGAATAGCAAAAATCGCATTCCAGGTTACAAGTGCCTGTGTGTGCATCGATTGCAACATATTCACATATAACTGCATTCCAGGTTACAAGTGCCTGTGTGTGTACGTTATAGTGAATTAGGACGTAGTATCCTGGCAATAAAACGTTTAGTTACATTCCAAGCTACAAGTGCTTGTGTGTGTGTTAAAATTATTCGTTTCCTTGTCTGGGTACAAACAGTAAGTAAATATCTGTTTATCTCTCAAATTCTCACACTATTTTAAGAGAATACTGATCATCATAAAAATGTTAGTCCGATAATCTCTTCAGTTCTATCCTGAGCAAACACCGAAACTGATAAGCATAAAATCGTCCGTCAGACAATCTCTAAAATTCTCACACTATTCTAAGTGAACACAGATATGTATTGAAACTACACATCATAAAAACGTTTGTCCGACAATATTTAATAGCCCTAATAAACAATGTACTGATAAAATAGAATAACGATAATTTTAAGAAATCATAAAATAGATTATAGATAATTTTAAGGTATAAATACATGAACATTCTTGTGAGCAACTTAGTCTTAAGATTCAAATTTACGTGAACACAACGTAAAACAAGTAAGAAAATCACAGTCGGGCGTAACCAGTAACAAGTACACCGTAACCAGTACAGGTTGCCTAACAAACACACTAAATGTTCCCCTAGCTATAGGCTCTATACTGGCTTACTAACTTTTTTTGTGCCGAAGAAATTTTTAGCCTTGGGGGTGATTTTATGGGGAAGGCGGGGAGGGGCAGATTTTAAAATAAACTTGTAAAATTCCAGAGCAGTCCTAGTCGAATGCAAAAAACACGAAGTCTCTATCTATTACCGTTTCCGAGATCCTTTCGTTCATACGGACGGCCAGACGGACATGGCTATATCGACTCCTCTATCACTCCTGACCATAATGGAGGTAACTTTGGGGGTCTCCGACCATTATTTCTACCTGTTACATACATTTGCACAAAACCAATAGGCTCTTGAGGAACTGTTCTGCGGGTCCCGTTAGCTTGGGGAACCAGGTGGGCCGCAGGTTGCGGATAGCGAACGTCCATACCGAGCCGAACGACAGTATGTAAACGTAGAATAGGCTAAGCCTGTACTAAGACTTACTGAAATTCAAGCTCGGCCGTGGTTAGCTCTTGAATAAGCGGTAGCGAACAAAGAGCCCCAGGCAATAAGCGGGTGTCTGCTGCTGCAGCACTGACAAGACACTTGGAGATGACGTCTTCCCTTAAAGCTTTCATCTCATTATCTTTCCTATCTTCTACTTCTGTATTTCTTCACACTCACTACCCATATCTATCACCTTCCATTCATAAGCTCCTCCCCCTTAACCCAGAGTGTTATGCGTACTGTGCTCATTGGGTTTAGGTTTGCAACCGGGAGGTATATTCAGGCTGCATGACCACGGAGCCTCTCCGATATCTGGCTGCCTCGGAAAGTAATTAAGGCCTTGCCAGTGATATTGGGGGTTATGTCACGGTGGACCTCAGCACCCCTACACCCGTGGGAACATACATGGATATTAACAAAATTAAAAAACTAATGCGGGACAATACCGTCACACAACTCGCCGACAGGTTAGATGATACTGTCAAAGACGAGGACCTTCTAGGCAGGTCAACGCCTAAAAATAATGGAACGCCTCAGAGCACTATGGAAGCAAGTGCAACTAGAGGAACAAGGGGTGATTAAACGCACAAGCGTTCTGCTGAGCGGCAAGGACTAGCCAGGACTCAGGCAGAAACCGCTACCACAACCAAAGGTCTTGTTAGCGGCCAAAGCCAGAGGGCGGTCCAGCCTGCGTCACAGCAAAAGGAACGCGGCCGTGCTATGCAACACCGGTCTGGTCATGGAGAGCCCGGAGGCCCTGGGAACCCACTCAAAAGAGGACTGAGTGGAGCCGGCTATAAATGGTACCTTCGATACCTACAAAGGGGCTTTAGACCGGAGATAGCCAGGGAAAGGGCACTTGAGCACAGAGCCCAGCCTGTGACCGAAGCGGACAGCACCAATGCGCCTAAGAAGAGAGCGCAAATTACGCCCCCAAATATGGCGGAGCCCAAGAGGAGCAAGGGCAATCAAACGGCGACTAAAATCCGTAAGGAGGGACCTAGCTATGCTGACCTAGCGAAGGGCATCAAAATCGCAGTTCTTCCATGCTCCTACCCGGAAGTCATCCTTTCTCGGGAAGACCTGGGCAAGGTGGAAGAAGCCCTTATAGTAGCCATGATGCAAGGCTGGTTAGAGCAGCTAAGGTTCAATGGCATCCACTTCAGGTCGGGTCTTATACTGATCGACTGTGAGAATCAGGGCTCGGCTAACTGGTTGAAGGATGTGGTGCCTAAAATGAAAGTCCTGGACAAGACACCCATGACGACGTGCAGTGGGGACGAAATCCCCAGTATGCACATCATCACAATATACCTTCCCAGAAGCGCTGGGAAGCAACCTAATGAGCTACACAAATTGCTTAGAATCAAGAACGTACAACTAAACAATCAGATGTGGAAGTCTCTGCGTTACAAAGAGTCTGGAACTGGCCGACTGCTTACGATCGAAATCGATGAGCAGTCTAGGAAATTTATCCAAAACCGGAATAGTAAAATTAACTACCGCTTTGGATTTATAAAGGAAAGAGCACTGGGCACTCAAAACACGCAGGTAATTTGGGACGTTAGATCTGAGAACTATATGACGATACGCCCATGTCGAAGGAGGAGGCTGTCTCACCTTCGGAAGGGAGCGATGGGTCTATGAGCCCAATGCTTAACAGCATGACGACGAGCAGGACGATAGCAGAGGTCAATCTTCACCATGCGAAAGCAGCATCTACATATACTTGCTTTTCAGAATTATTAACAGAGGATCTGGTCCCTATCCAACTAAAACTGGATATCGGCAGGAGATTACGCGAAGTGGTGATCGCGACTGGGTACCTTCCCGGCGAGCAAACCGAACCACCAACCAAGGAGATGGAGAGATTGGTGCATCACTGCTTAACAGGAAATCTACCTCTGATAATTGGATGTAATGCCAACGCACACAACCTTGTGTGGGGAAGCACCAATACAAATAGAAGGGGTGAGCACTTACTACAATTTCTTCTATAAAAGGAGCTTAATATATTGAACGTAGGAAATACCTTTGTCACTAGAGCAAGGCAAGAGGTGATTGACATCACCTTCTGCAATATAACTGGAGAATATCAGATGAGCCATCCATGTCAGATCTAGGATCGTACTATAAGACGTATTAACTGGGAAATGTATGAAAGTGGCCTTAAGAGCATCTTGGTAGAAATGAACAATTACAAGAAAGTCAACTCACCACTAAACTTGGAAATAATGGTTGATGGCTACAATGCAGCTGTAATTGATGCATACCATTAAAGCTGCAAACAAAAAGAAGTTAAGCCAAAGACTCTTCGGAAAATAGTACGGAGCCTATTTAACAAATCTAAGCGCATTGGAGACTGGATAGAGTACACAACCAGTCTTACAGAATATATAAAAAATATATGGAAGGCAAAGAGAGATAACTTTCCGAAATTTTGCAGTAACATTGCAGATACTAACCCTGCAACTAGATTATTTAAAGCTCTCTCCAAAACTAAAACAGTAGAAGGACTCTGTGTAAAGAAGCCAGATGGAACATTTACCAAAGATGAGGAGGAGAAAGCACGCTTTCTACTCGAAACTCGATATTTGTACGGAAGATAGGCTAAGATGGGCCATTGGCTCATTCAAACCTTTCAAATCCCTTGGGGTCGACGAAATATTTACTACAGAGGGGACTAGACCTTCTAATAAGCCCAATGCTGAAAATGTTTAGAAGTAGCCTGGCATTTGGTTATATACCGATGTGCTGGAGAAAAGCAAAGGTGGTGTTTATCCCGAAGGCGGGTAAGAAGGACCTCTTCGCACCTAAGGCCTTCAGACCAAGAAGCTTTACCTCATTTATGCTGAAGACCTTAGAAAAACTAGTGGTTAACCACATCAGGACCGCATACCTGCTCAAGGAACCACTTCACAGAAATCAACATGCGTATAGGTCTGGCAGATCCACTGAAACTGCCCTATACCAGCTAGACACCTTCATTCATAACGCCATAAAAGACAAAGGAACAGGCATTTGTGCTTTTATGGACATCGAAGGTGCCTTTGACAACAGCAGCTAGTAAACAACTGAACAAAATTCAGAGGTTAGCTTGTCTATTTATAACATGAGTGTGTCATTAGACGTGCTATTAAATCGAATGCCGCTGCATCTTCATATCCAACAGCACGCTGACAGAGCCAATGCTAGGTTAGAAAGAATTAACATTGATAGAAAGACCTATATCAGGAATCAAACAAATGTTAACATGAAAGACACCCACCCACTCCTGTAATACCCTAGTGACGACCTAGGCATAATGAACAACTTCACTAGAAGATTTAAAGTAGGACTCATCAATAAAGAAGAATGGGGAAACATAACGCTGAACTACAATATCAAACCAGGGGCAATTAGCTGGTATAGAGATGGCTCCCTAATAGATGAAGGTACTGGTAGAAAAGTATTTGGCCAGGAGAGGGGCAGCGTCCCCCTTCATGGGTTCAGAGCCATTCTGCGGGCTCGGACCAGGAACAATGAGAATCCTGGTAAAAGAGAAAGATAGTAAATCAAAAGACTTTTTCTGGGAAAAGTGTGAAGGTTTAAAACAGAGCAAAAAGCTGTTAGGCCCTTACAAGAAGAGGAGATCGGACATTTGCAACGGTCTTAAAAGAAACGATCTAAGAATGATTTCGGGCTTCCTGTCTGGATATTATAGACTTAGAAGATACTTATGGAAAATTGGGTAGCTACTGACAGGAAGGGCGGTGCATGCACTTAATCCAAAAAACCTAGTAGCCTTTTTCAGGGCAGCAGGGCTGGATGAGTTGCAGTAAGTCAACAACTGTTAGGGCAGAATAGACCAGTAAAGGTCGCAGTGCCTACTACCTAATAATAATAATAATAATAATTATTATTATTATTATTATTGATAGTAATAATTGATTTAAGCGGTCGGAGAATAATTTCCGTGCATTTTCATATCGTTTGCAAATCAGGCTCGATGCAGCATCGTAATTTGCGGCTAACGCACTAATCAATTGGCTTTCCACTGTCCTTGCTCTCCTTTAAGTCAACTTTCTTGAGTTGGTGATATCGTCCCGTAGTGTATTGTTGCCTTAAACAATTTGTAAAACGTGGACCTACAGGTTGAGCATCCGCTAAATTGTGGAAGTTCAGTTTTGGGAACTTTGGGTACTTCTGCTGCTAAGGTTGATAACTGTCCCATTTTTATCTGCACGCTTTTAGACATAATCATCGATTTCCGTTTTAATTTCTTGAATGGATCAAAATCGAAAGCGTCTGATTTACATTGTGTTTTTCAGCTCGTCTTCTCCATTTTTTCCTGTTATATGGCACGTTGTAGTAAGCCAACATACCATAATATATCTAACATATTGTAATGCAATTGGAATTCATATGTAGTGTGAAGCCCCTATAAGAGGGCGCACATAGTTTTGTAGATATTTAAGTTTGTAGTCATGTAGGGAATTTGTAGGGTATTAGTTTGTAGAAAGTAAGTCAAACATATTGATTTTGTAGGTAATAAGTTTATAGATAATAAGCTTAACATATTGATTTTGTAGGGTATAAGTTTGTAGGCGATAAGGCATTAGTTTGTAGTCAAATAAATATATAAAAAAGAAACAACACAATAGGAAAAAAACCGCAAGCAATAGGAAAAAAACGGAATCAATAACAAACGCATACGAGGACTGCAGCGCAACGGGAACAACAAACACAGGCCGAGAATATTGATATTATGCTGCAACAACAACCTAGCGCAGTTATCAGTTATGCTGATGACAGCAATAAAACGATAATGGACATCGCAGCGCAGCACATGAGTTGAAGCAACAACAAGATAGGCCAACTGGCAGTTAGGTGGGCAACAAAAAAACACAGTGGCTAACGGACAGCGCTATCCTCCGCGATTCTCAAACTTGCAGCTAAGCAAACAAATTAGCAACGAGTTTTAGTTATCGCCTGACTTGCACAGCGACCAGTCATCTCACGCGGAGGAACAGCAGTTGGAATAGCAGTAACATGCAGCCTGAAGGAACAGCAGCGGACAAAGCAGTAGAGGCGACACTAAAGGTAAATAGAGACATTTGGGATATGGATTTGCTTTTGTTTCCGTTTCAGCCGTACTTAGTGTCCACCGGCATCTGGACAACCGTAGTTAGTGTGCACTGGTATCTGGACAGCCGTAGTTAGAGTCCACTGGACAATTAATTAGTGTCCACTGGCATCTGAACAGCCGGAATTAGAGTCCACTGGTATCTGGACCGCCGTAGTTAGTGTCCACTGGAATCTGGACATCCGTAATTAGTGTTCACTGGCATCTGGACAGCCGTAATTAGTGTCCACTGGCATCTGGACAACCGTAATTAGCGCCCACAGGCATCTGGACAACCGTAGTTAGTATCCACTGGCATCTTAACAGCCATAGTTAGAGTCCACTGGACAATTAATTAGTGTCCACTGGCTTCTGAACAGCCGGAATTAGAATCCACTGGTATCTGTAATTAGTGTCCACTGGCATCTGGACAGCCGAAATTAGTGCCCACTGGCATCTGGACAACCGTAATTAGCGCCCACAGGCATCTGGACAACCGTGGTTAGTGTCCACTGGTATCTGGACAATCAGAGTATAGGAATCGCTGTAGTTAATGAGAGTGCCCTCGAGATCAAGTCAATTAGAAGATAACCCGCTTTTATTTCAGCATAATCTTAAGATAATTTCCGTAAGCTTAAGTCACATAATAATACGAATAAAACTTGTTAATCAAATCTTAGTAATTTTGGTTTTTATTTAGCGAACCATTTAGGCCTAGGTCACGTCTTCCTTATAAATATCTGTCGTGACGGACTCTGGACACACCCTGAGGATACCCCAGCCAAAGACGTCGTCACAGTAGAATATATGAATAAAACGACACTTTGTCATTATGCAAACATAACGCAATCACAAATATGCACTCGAAATATGATCGTCCTCAGTCGATCGGCGCATGTAAAACTGCCGCGTCTGCACTTAGCCGCTAAGCGAGCCAACAATTGCCTTATGTCAGCATAAGCACAATACACATATGCATACATGCGCATACACCCGTTCTGCGGTTATACTCAGCGGCAGAACTTTATGTATAAGAATTAAATATACTTAGGTTTACAGCGTACTTTGAAAGCTCAATAATTTGTCAACTAAAAATGGCACCGTTCGAAGAAATCTTTGAACACGTTTCAATTGAATACTTTAAAGAAATGGGCAATAAAATATAAAAGAATTTAAGAGTAGCGCTACTCCAGCCGGTGACCAGTATTAAAAATAAAGAAATCGAAGGTATATTAGCTACGTTCTTTAACTAAAACGCTAGCAAAAATAAAACGACATTATTATTTTAAAAATATGACGCTTGATATTTCCAATTATTTAAAAAAATGTCCAAAATGCCAAAAAGCCAAGGTAACATCTCATACCAAAACAAAAAAAAAACAAGTAAGGAAATTTCAGTCGGGCGTAACCGACTGTAAGAGGCCCTGTAGCAGTTCAGTTCGCCTAACAAACACATTAAATTTTTCCCGAGCTTATGACCAAACACATGACCACTTCTCACTGCGCGAATATGAATGAAAAGAAAAGGGGGGTCGTTCAAATTCAATTGCTTATAAAATCGTCATTTATTATCCGATTTTGATGAACTTTTCGGATTTTGGCTAAGAAGGACGATATCTCTATACTGGCATACTTACTTTTTTTTGTGCCGAAGAAATTTTTACCCTTGGGGGTGATTTTATGGGGAAGGGGGGGAGGGGCAAGTTTTTAAAACAAACTTGTGAAATTCCGGAGCAGTCCTAGTCGAATGCAAAAAACACGAAGTCTCTATCTATTACCGTTTCCGAGATCCTTTCGTTCATACGGACGGACAGACGGACATGTCTATATCGACTCCTCTATCACTCCTGACCATAATGTGGGTAACTTTGGGGGGTCTCCGACCATTATTTCTACCTGTTACATACATTTGCACAAACCCAATAGGCTCTTGTACCTTCGGTACAGGGCCTAAAAATAAATAACAAAAAAAATATATGTATATATATACTGACAATCAATAAAATGTGCTTTTGTACAACAATATATGTACTGGCATCTCCTCTATCTTCATTGACGACCGATCAACCTTTCGAATCTTTTCCATGGTATCTTCATATATCCTGTCATTGTATTACTCATGGTCAATGGTTCTATATTTATTCAGAGCTGTATGATTTGCCTATTTATAAATTTTTTAACAAATGTGGGTCTATGTTGACTCGGATATACTTTTGCCCTTTTTTAGCAAAGTGAAACCGATTTCCAAAAGCATATTTCATATTTTTTTAAAACAAACCACACAATAATTTTTAAAATAATACCAAACTTGCAGTTGTTTCGTTGGAGGAATTTTTGACTCGATCACCTAACTGATCTTGATGTGCCTTGACTCCCAACCGAAGTTTAAGCAATTACTGCTATTTCGTTTTCCTTTTTTTTTTTTTAAATTATGTCAAACACGCGTATGTTTGACTTGTTTATATTTTCCAAAATTTTTTCACTTGTTCTTTTTTCTTTTTTAAACGAATCTTTAACAAATTTCGGCTCGGATTCCGTTAAAGAACTTATTTTATTAACAGTTTTCTTCTACTTACATATTATTTTAAAGAGCTAGTTGGACTGTATATTTATATTTAATATGCATCTGTTTGTTTATTTCTATTTTTATTATATTTAATAACTAGGGAGTTTGTTGATACGCATGTTGGGCACTAATGTTTGTATATTAAAGATATGTATTGATCGTTTTGTCATCGTCGCCACATAATTATTGATGATCATAAAAATAATCATAAGAAGCGCATGTTCTGGTTGTACCCATATTTTCGCACAGCGTGTTTATTGTTACACGCACCAGCAGCGGAAACAATATGTTAAAATATTTTGTGGAGAGCGAATGAGGTCTGCTTGTACTTGGTAGCCACACAAGCAGCGCGTGGACTTGTGTTTGAACAGCATTGGACCATTGATTTAAGACCAACTATATTTGCAACTTCTTCGATTTCGACTTAACCCTTTCGCTGTAACTGGTGACATAGTAAACGTTTATAGAACGTTGTTTATTCACCATCGCAACGAAACTTATCCTTTTGAGCAATAAGAACAATGGTGCGATACAAACATATTGATTGTATACAGATAATGCCCTATCATATGCATGATATGTTTTCATCTCAATAGTCATACATAGTCTACATTATCTTGCAGAAAAATATAAAGATGAATTCACAATTGGGAACAAGATTTTACACTCTCGATTTAATGTGGACGACATGTTGGCTGGAGCCAACTATTTTGATGAACTTCAAACAATGAAAAACTGGCTATGTTAGTTCAAAAAAAGAGGTTTTGCATTAGCAAAACTACAATCCAATCATTCATTATTCGAAATAAATGCACAAAGTAAAAAAATCTTTAATTTCGACGAACCGACTATTAGTAATGCTCTTATAATCATTTGGGATTTAAGAATCGATTCATTTCTTTTCTCGTTTAAGCCAAAAGAGTTATATTCGTGTATTACTAAACGCACAAATTTCAATAAAATGGGATCACTTAGCCCAGTTACACTTCGTACAAAGATCTTCTTGCCAAGATTGATGGCTCAAGCAATTCGATTGGGATACAGCGATATCACTTAACATGCAAAACTTTTTTATAGAACTTCTAAAAGACCTAGAAAACTTAAAACAACTTAGTATTCCTTGTTTTGTATATCAAACAATAAGTTCGTCGATACAGCTACATAGATTCAGTGATGTCTCCATCAGAACTTATGTTTGTTGTATCTTGTAGATGCTACTGGATCAATTTTCAATTGTTTTATAAGAAAAAGAAAACTAAACCGTAATTTGAATTTTGAGGAGCACATTTATTTGCACAATTGCATAAACAGATTATCTCGTTTTTTTTCGTCATGGAATCCAGAGACCTATCTTTAGACAGAATCAACAATTGTATTAAAGTGGCTAGAAATGCATTCTTCAACGGTCACTACGTTTCGTGGTAAGCGGGACTCTCATTGAAACCACAAAAAAAAAAAAAGAATTAGAAATTCACTATATTGTCTTATCTGGAATATACAGCATTGGATCACCATTTTACTGATGAAAAAAGCTGCCTTTACGAGCACATTAAAATCGCTTAGTCTCTTCCAATCTATTACTTAAACGGCCTTCAACCGTCTTTCAGTCGTGGCCGCATTTAGAAAGGCGTGCCAGTTTCCGTAATCTAGTGCACGCTGGCGCTGGTTGTTGTGAATGCCAAGTACGGAGAGATCTCTCCATACCTGGTTATTACAACGCGTGTCCGGTCGTCCTCTATTTCGGCGTCCTCCAATCAAGTTTGGGCCCCCCATGTAAACCATGCGTGCTGGAGCTCTTTCATCCATTCGAATGAGGTGCCCAGCCCAGTGCAGCCGCTGGAATCTTATGCGCTGGACTATGTCAACCTCATCGAATAGCTCGTACAGCTCGCGGTTCATACGGGACCTAAACTCGTCGCCGACTCTAATAGAACTTAAAAACCTGCAGAGAATCTTCCTCTCAAAGACATCATACGCATCTGACTCAATCAAGGTCCATGCCTCAGCGCCATACAATAGGACCGGGAGTATTAGCGTCTTATAGAATTCAATTTTCGTCTTTCGAGAAAGGGTTTAATTTTTATTTGCTTGCTCTGCCCAAAAAAGCATCTGTTTGTAAGCGTGATTCTTCGCCTGATCCCCAGGCTGACATTCTCCATCGTCACGTCAAGTCTAAGATGTGAAGACGGAATGCGATAAGACACCAAGTACTTCGTCTTATCCTCATTGCCAGTTAGACCCATGACCCAAGACTGTTTTTCAATCTCCGAGAACACCTTGCTGTATCGCCGTTTCTGCATACCGATTATATTGATAGTATCGGCGTACGCGAACAGCATCACTTCCTTTTGGAAGATCGAGCCCAACATATTCTGTAAGTACGGGCGCTGGCGTTGGATGTATTCCATTAGAAGATTAAAAAAATCGAACCACAGCGCATCGCACAGCTGGAAACCTCTCTTGATATTAAAGGTGTCGGAGAGGGGCAAAACCCCAGCCTGACAACGTTTTGTGTCTGAAATAGTGTCGTTATGCAAAGACGAACGATCTTTGTCAGGTTACCTAGTGCCGACAGGGCGTCGAAAAACTTAGTGTCGAAAGCGGCTTTATAGTCGAAAAATAGGTGGTGTGTGTCTTTGTTAAACACACGGGTCTTTTCTAAGATTAGGCGTAATGTGAATATTTGGTCACTGATCTTGGTCTGAATTGAATCCGTATATGGTTTTCTCCAATTATAGAATACGCGCGACATAATCTTATAGCCGAAGGAATGAAGACTTATTCCGCGGAAGTTAACGCAAACAGCGAGGTCTCCTTTCTTGAAGATAGGTAAGAGAACACTAAGATTCTAGTCATTGGATATGCTTTCATCGGACCATATCTTGCATAAAAGTTGGTGCAATTCTTCGCCGCCGGTCTTAAATAACACAGCTGGCTGCCCATCAGAGCCTGCCGCTTTATTATTTGTCAGCTTTTTAATAAAGTCTTTTTTGAAAGTCCAGTCCAATAATGCCATCATTAACTGGTGGATCCGGTGTCATTTCTCTATCGGCGGAATTGTGCGCTTCATCGTCTCCAAGTAGGTTAGAAAAATTAATCCTTCATAATCTCAGTGATTCCTGTGCATCTGTAACCATTTTTATCCTTACAGAAAGTTACTCTGTGTTTAAAACCTCCAGTCAGACGCTTGACCTTTTGATAACATTTTCTATCTTCATTTCATAACATCTCCACATCATCAAACTCCAGCCTTTTTTGCTCCTTTTTTCTTGCGCCTAAAAAGTTTTTCTTCTCTCTCCGTTTCTCCCGACTACAGAATTCACTGATAGGAAACATTCTTCTCTGCAGTAGTATTCCGACAATCCTCGTACCAAGAATTAGTCACACGTTTTATATCACCAATGACCTTCTTGGAAACCCTATCAATAAAGCGGGTGATATGTTTCCACTGCTCACATATATCTTGAGAAGTCAGAGTGGTTTCCTAGAGCAGTCGGGAGAGTGTGTTCAGTTCTCATTGCAGCTTGCCGATGTCTAGCTTTCGTTGTATTTTTGGACGTGCGACGTGCGTACCTTGGCTGCGACAAGATAGTGGTCCGAGTGAATATTGGGACCACGTAACGTTTGCACGTCCCACACGCTCGATGCGTGCCTTCAGTCAATCAAACCGTGATCAATTTGGTTGCGTGTAATTTGATCTGAACTCAGCCATGTAGCCTTGTAGGTGTTGAAATTTGATACTGCTAATTACCATGCTTCGACTTGCGACGAAATCGATAAGCCTCTCTCCATTATTGAAGGTAGTGTCTTGAAGGCTAAATATTCCGACTGTTGGGCCAAAGATTCCTTCCTACATAGTTTTGGCGTTGAAATCGTACAGACGTTCCAAGCGCTCATAGATACCGTCTTAAGAATCGTCGTCTTTCTCTTCCTTGATTAGTATCGGGGCTAGATGCTCGTTAACAGGCGCAAAACTGGAAACTAGGCCACGTAGTTTTATACTCACCACAGCCACTCCCATGGCTGATATAGTAGATGTTAAGGGTACGGACATTCCAGATGCATATCCGTAATTCGTGTTCCTTATATCATTTGCGGGCGTCGTCATCGTAGGTTTCCTTCTTTGGTTTCCATATTCTTTTCATTGGAGATTAATTTTTTACTGTGGGGAGTCCTTAACCCACCAACCCCTAATTAAGGGGTTTTTCGCCTTCTCGTGTTAGCTCACCTCTGTACGGGTACTCAGAGTTTAGGAAATATGTGTCCTAACGGACGTGTGAGGACCGTTTGCAAAAGAATTATTGTTGACCATTTTCAAGTGAATGTCAGTCAACAATTTTCCTCACAATGAGAACTTCTGCAAATGAATGTCAATCTCCCAAACAATCAACAATCTGTTGGTCAATTCATTTTGTTGCGCGTTGGCGGAAGTTTCCAAAATTTGTGCTTTGTGCTACACATCGTATACGACATTTTCATATCTCGTCTTTCTTTAAACTGCTTAGCTACACTCCCGTGCATGGAGTTTGCAAATGAAATGGGTCAAAGTTTTTCTGAACGGATTTTTCGCGCTAAACACATCCCAAATCACATCACGAGAAAATAGGGGTAGAAAAATAGCGTTTTTTGCTATTTTTTAAATATTGTGCTGCAAACTTTGTTGATATCACAAATTAAATAGAACCAAAAAATTTAAAATTTGATATATATCAATAAAACATCGTATCCAGGGATTTTCGGCATCATCATACTGGTTCATCCATTTTGAATTGTTGAATTCTCAAATTCGTAATCTTCGTTCCATTTCATTCGCAGAAAGAATGTTGCGATTTGTAGGATAGTGTTATCAACTTTAGGACACTGGCTCATTCTGTTCTTCATAATTGCGTAAGCTGCATCAGATTTATACCGAAACTCATGACTTAGGTGATGCTCGAATACTGCTCGAACGCGTTACTCCCTTAAGACCGTTTCAACGTTGTAGCGCACATTTTTGTGGATATGGGCCGTAGAGTATATTAACGAGATGATACAACGACAACGGTGGACACAACACTAACCAAACCTTAAACCTAGTGTTTTGGTTTTCATACTTGAGGACAATATGTCACTGCTTCAATAGACGAATGATGAATTGTTACAGTCATACCTGGCAAAGACAATGTCGTTCGTATTATACGTCAAAACTTACAAAGGCGTTCTGCGCCGCGAGGACACAGAGGACACATATTTGGTCTCGGGTTATTCATTTAATTGCTTTTAGAATCGTTTATCTGAGCATCGCATGTACCAAGTAAATTACTTTCATTTACTACATTTCGACTTCTTAGTGGATAGTGCCTCATCACTCAAAAGAATGAAAAAACGTGTATTGGAGAACGACGACGCGACAATGCAATCGCATTGATACCGGGTATTTCATATACATTTCTAATCGAACGGGCTTTTATAATTTAGAATCATTGATCGCGCAGAGTAGCGCGCATAAATTATCATATAAATAACATGCATACGTATATACGTGGAAACAAACGCTGTCTGTACCAAACTGTCCTGCAGCAGCAGCTGCATACTCAATTTAAAATAAAATGTAAGAAACGACTTAACCACTTTTGTAATACCTAAGTCACGATTTAACACATACTTTACTTTCGTTATTTATTTATTGGCATAAAATGATTTAAGAGAAAGTAAGAAGTAGTTATCACAGTGGAGTTTCGGTAAACGGCTTCAACAAGTAGATTGGATCTTTGTTCAATCAATTGCTTATTGTTTCTTTTCATTCTTTATACCTCTTAATCACTTTCTTTTTGGTTGTAGCATTAATCTACTCAAATCACTTGTCAATATTTTTGCATTAGAGTTCGTTATAATTGAACAAAACGTCGCTTTCATTATTTTCGTATACTAGGAATATTTTTGTTGATGCAAATTATGGCTGAAGGTTCAAAAGATCTTCGAGCATACATTCTAACTGTCGAAATCAGTATTAAGCGTATACAAAAGTCAGTGACAACTGTCAACACTGTAAACATGCTGAATTGAAATGCAAGTTAAAGTTAGCCAACTCGTACTTCAAAAAACTTTTAAAAACGCAAACAAAAGTATAATTATTGGACTACATTGATACTAATAGACCAGATATGGAAGATGTATGTAGCAAAGCCATATCAAAAATTATGGAACTTTTGGGCGATAACATAGACATAACTAAGCGTAACGTTACGACAAATCAAGTCTAATATTTTTGGAGCATATTTCGAGTTTTTATAATTTACCAAAACTTAAACAAGCTCAGCTGTTCAACCTCGCAATAATGAAACAGCCACTTGATATTTGTAATGGCACATTTAATGGCAAATGAATTGGACGCAGATACACAACTCAAATAGAAAGAAAGCATAGACCTAGACGAAGTGCCACCTTGACATAGTTTTTGTGAATATTTGGATAAGCGATATAAGTTTTTGGAGTCGTTTAACACACTTTCATCGACAACTGATCATGCGCTTTATTCAAAGCAATGTATTTAGAAAACTACTAATAATATAAAGTCGATTTTATCATCATCACCATCATCAGATTCAGTCTCAATGTAGAATATTACTATGTCGGCCAACGCTCAAATGCAAAATTTTTCTTATCAAGTATTATTATCAACTGCAGTTTTTCTTGTTCGTGATTCTTCTTTATTCTTGTTCGCAAGTTAACTAGATTACTGAAAAAGTCTCTAAAAGTCTTGAAATTCCAAAACAAAATGTCTGTTAATGTTGTTGAAACCGCTGGCCCGTCTTCCAAAATTAAGTTTGAGACACAATCGTACGCTCTCTCATCGCTTTAAACTGGTATGAAAAGAAATGTGGTCGTTCAACGAAGTTCACATTGTAAAAAAAGTTGTGGACTGACATTCACTTGGGAATGGCCAACAACGATTCTTGTTTGGAGCAGATTCACGTCTGTTGACAAGCGCCTACGATACGCATCGAACCTAAATATTTTAACATAAGTCCCTACGGAATCGAAAGACGACGATGCTACAGATGAATTCTACGAGCGCTTGGAACGTCTATAAAAGTATTGTCCCAAACACGATGATAAAATTTTTAAGGGCATTGTTCAGCTCTTAATTTCTGATATCTGCAAAGTATATAATGTAGTTGAAGCACGCCAGGATTAAGCTGTACAATATTTCAAAAATTTAAAAAAGGCGAGTTTTAGAGGTTTTTTATGGCTCATTTTAAAGGGTTAGTTCATCCTGTCAGGATTTAGCTGTTTAAAATCTCAAAAATGGCTAAAAACGCTTTTTTGCAGGTTTCAACCCCTATTATATTGTGACGTGCTGAGAAGTTTTTGTGCCCGGATTCGGGGTATAATAATACAATTGCGTATAAAAATTTATGTATCAAACGTAGCGTTCGCGGTGGTGTACGTATGGAAACTAACTCTTAAGCAACAAAACTGAAAACTAGCTCGAAAAAGTAACTAGCAGTATTGCTCTGCGGTTGGCAACGCTAGCGCTAATATTAACGCCCGCCTTGTAGCATCACTGCAAAAAGTTAAAATTCAACAAAACTTAATTATAAATTCAAAAAATAATTTAAAAATTACAAACAAAATATGAAACAAAATCCGAACCGAATTGATATGGTCCACACCCCGCTCGACCCGTGCCTCAACATTTAAATCCACACTGGATCCTTACCTCGACCGTAAAACCAACATGCAATAATTGTGGTTTCCTGCTCGCGTCGTCCGCAATCCAAGGCGTCGAACTGCACGCTCGCTAATGGTAGAGGTGGGCATGCACGGGTCAAGCAACGCTCGTTCAATAATTGAGCGCCCTTGGATCAAAACCTTGACACTCGCAGTAGGTCTCAACACAGTCCTTCTGCGAATGGTTAGTCCCATCGGTGGGGATTGACGCCAAACCGACACTCTCCGATTGTTCTCTAATACCGGGAACGATTTCGGTCCGACGCCGTAGACACACAAGGTCTCCTAGGCGCTTATGATCGAGCGCGGTTTCGGCGAACAGCTGGTCTCTCACTTGTTTGGGGGGGAGTCGGAGCCCTGGGTATCTCAGCAGTAAGTAGCCCAGCCTCCGAATCAAACTCAACCACCTCGTCTATCTCCAGAACTGGAGACAGCTCTCGACGCTCTTCCGGCATACAATAACGGCGCGGAGGAGCTGACCGTGGTTTGGCCGTCTCCAAAGCTGGAGAGAGCGCTCGACGTCCCTCCGGCATATAAGAGCAGCGCGTAGGTGACGAACGAGGTACGCTCAGGGTGGGAAGTTGGATCCTTTCCTTCGTCCCATGCAGCAATCTGTGGGGTTTCCCTCTACAATAGTCCATAGCCAAAAATTCAGGACACTGCCGTAAAGGGTGGTCGCCTTTACACTCGCGACAAACAATAGTGCGCTTAGCACGTTCTGGTCTTCGTCCACTCTCCATTAGTTGGCTGTAATAAAACTTATGGTTTCGAAACAAAAAAATACCATTATTCAATATACAGACAACCAGAATGACCATAGGACATGTCACTACACCACGTCCAGTTTTAATACCAGCTACTCGAATTTTGCTTTCCCTTCCTGCGTACGTTTCAAAAATGAGATCCAGCCGACAATTATTTCGGGAAAGATTTTTCTCGCGGTTTACAACTATTTGTCCGACCTCTAAATTCGGTTGTAAGTACTTCCGCTGAAACCTCAAAACTAAACAAGCTTTATAATGGTTTCCAGACACGTCTGAAAAGCCATGGAACTGAACTGTATTCAGAGAGGAGAAACTCACCAAAGTTAGGAATTTGGATATCATATATCCGCACATATTCCTTCAAAAATGTTTTCAAGGATTACTGTGTAGATGCAGACAAGCAGTCATCCCAATCCGTCTTCTCCAACCAAATTTTTTACAAAATTTTGGTGGAAACGACCATTGGAGCTAACCAGCCTGCCGGATCAAACAACCTAGCGAAAACTGACAAGACTTCCCTTTTCGTAAAAGTCACCTCAGTGTCGAAGGGTTGCGCTGTAAAATAAAACTTGTGAGCGTTAGCATTCTGTCGAAAAAAAGTTCAATCCGCAAAAAATCGCTAGGTGTCCCTGCTAATACTTCTTCATGATTCGCAGTCCACTTTCGCATTGAAAACCCTGCAGAGTTTAATGCTACTATCAGCTCATCAAGTGAGCGAATAGTAGTGGCTACATCATGAGCATCAGCAAGTGCATCATCCACATACATCTCTGGTGCTAGAGGATATTTATCCTGGAAAAAGTAGGGGTGCTTTCCGGTTTTAAAAATGTATTATAAGTTAAATGATGTCGCTCATTGACATCTAGGGGGGCTACCTTGCACAACTGCAGCAAGGTCAAACACTCATTAGCTTTCTCATCATAATTCAAATATGAGATCCGGAGAAGCGCATTCTCATTACTCATGATCTGCTTTAGTTCGACTGAGCGTGAAGCTTCTAGCGGCTGCTCACACTGATAATCAGGGCGAACAGCAAGAGTGGCCACATGTTTCTATCTCGTTTCGAGTGGTGTTGACGAAGTTTCGTCCACAGAACTCGGAACTTTTGGGCGATAACATAGACATAACTAAGCGTAACGTTACGACAAATCAAGTCTAATATTTTTGGAGCATATTTCGAGTTTTTATAATTTACCAAAACTTAAACAAGCTCAGCTGTTCAACCTCGCAATAATGAAACAGCCACTTGATATTTGTAATGGCTCATTTAATGGCAAATGAATTGGACGCAGATACACAACTCAAATAGAAAGAAAGCATAGACCTAGACGAAGTGCCACCTTGACATAGTTTTTGTGAATATTTGGATAAGCGATATAAGTTTTTGGAGTCGTTTAACACACTTTCATCGACAACTGATCATGCGCTTTATTCAAAGCAATGTATTTAGAAAACTACTAATAATATAAAGTCGATTTTATCATCATCACCATCATCAGATTCAGTCTCAATGTAGAATATTACTATGTCGGCCAACGCTCAAATGCAAAATTTTTCTTATCAAGTATTATTATCAACTGCAGTTTTTCTTGTTCGTGATTCTTCTTTATTCTTGTTCGCAAGTTAACTAGATTACTGAAAAAGTCTCTAAAAGTCTTGAAATTCCAAAACAAAATGTCTGTTAATGTTGTTGAAACCGCTGGCCCGTCTTCCAAAATTAAGTTTGAGACACAATCGTACGCTCTCTCATCGCTTTAAACTGGTATGAAAAGAAATGTGGTCGTTCAACGAAGTTCACATTCTAAAAAAAGTTGTGGACTGACATTCACTTGGGAATGGCCAACAACGATTCTTGTTTGGAGCAGATTCACGTCTGTTGACAAGCGCCTACGATACGCATCGAACCTAAATATTTTAACATAAGTCCCTACGGAATCGAAAGACGACGATGCTACAGATGAATTCTACGAGCGCTTGGAACGTCTATAAAAGTATTGTCCCAAACACGATGATAAAATTTTTAAGGGCATTGTTCAGCTCTTAATTTCTGATATCTGCAAAGTATATAATGTAGTTGAAGCACGCCAGGATTAAGCTGTACAATATTTCAAAAATTTAAAAAAGGCGAGTTTTAGAGGTTTTTTTATGGCTCATTTTAAAGGGTTAGTTCATCCTGTCAGGATTTAGCTGTTTAAAATCTCAAAAATGGCTAAAAACGCTTTTTTGCAGGTTTCAACCCCTATTATATTGTGACGTGCTGAGAAGTTTTTGTGCCCGGATTCGGGGTATAATAATACAATTGCGTATAAAAATTTATGTATAAAACGTAGCGTTCGCGGTGGTGTACGTATGGAAACTAACTCTTAAGCAACAAAACTGAAAACTAGCTCGAAAAAGTAACTAGCAGTATTGCTCTGCGGTTGGCAACGCTAGCGCTAATATTAACGCCCGCCTTGTAGCATCACTGCAAAAAGTTAAAATTCAACAAAACTTAATTATAAATTCAAAAAATAATTTAAAAATTACAAACAAAATATGAAACAAAATCCGAACCGAATTGATATGGTCCACACCCCGCTCGACCCGTGCCTCAACATTTAAATCCACACTGGATCCTTACCTCGACCGTAAAACCAACATGCAATAATTGTGGTTTCCTGCTCGCGTCGTCCGCAATCCAAGGCGTCGAACTGCACGCTCGCTAATGGTAGAGGTGGGCATGCACGGGTCAAGCAACGCTCGTTCAATAATTGAGCGCCCTTGGATCAAAACCTTGACACTCGCAGTAGGTCTCAACACAGTCCTTCTGCGAATGGTTAGTCCCATCGGTGGGGATTGACGCCAAACCGACACTCTCCGATTGTTCTCTAATACCGGGAACGATTTCGGTCCGACGCCGTAGACACACAAGGTCTCCTAGGCGCTTATGATCGAGCGCGGTTTCGGCGAACAGCTGGTCTCTCACTTGTTTGGGGGGGAGTCGGAGCCCTGGGTATCTCAGCAGTAAGTAGCCCAGCCTCCGAATCAAACTCAACCACCTCGTCTATCTCCAGAACTGGAGACAGCTCTCGACGCTCTTCCGGCATACAATAACGGCGCGGAGGAGCTGACCGTGGTTTGGCCGTCTCCAAAGCTGGAGAGAGCGCTCGACGTCCCTCCGGCATATAAGAGCAGCGCGTAGGTGACGAACGAGGTACGCTCAGGGTGGGAAGTTGGATCCTTTCCTTCGTCCCATGCAGCAATCTGTGGGGTTTCCCTCTACAATAGTCCATAGCCAAAAATTCAGGACACTGCCGTAAAGGGTGGTCGCCTTTACACTCGCGACAAACAATAGTGCGCTTAGCACGTTCTGGTCTTCGTCCACTCTCCATTAGTTGGCTGTAATAAAACTTATGGTTTCGAAACAAAAAAATACCATTATTCAATATACAGACAACCAGAATGACCATAGGACATGTCACTACACCACGTCCAGTTTTAATACCAGCTACTCGAATTTTGCTTTCCCTTCCTGCGTACGTTTCAAAAATGAGATCCAGCCGACAATTATTTCGGGAAAGATTTTTCTCGCGGTTTACAACTATTTGTCCGACCTCTAAATTCGGTTGTAAGTACTTCCGCTGAAACCTCAAAACTAAACAAGCTTTATAATGGTTTCCAGACACGTCTGAAAAGCCATGGAACTGAACTGTATTCAGAGAGGAGAAACTCACCAAAGTTAGGAATTTGGATATCATATATCCGCACATATTCCTTCAAAAATGTTTTCAAGGATTACTGTGTAGATGCAGACAAGCAGTCATCCCAATCCGTCTTCTCCAACCAAATTTTTTACAAAATTTTGGTGGAAACGACCATTGGAGCTAACCAGCCTGCCGGATCAAACAACCTAGCGAAAACTGACAAGACTTCCCTTTTCGTAAAAGTCACCTCAGTGTCGAAGGGTTGCGCTGTAAAATAAAACTTGTGAGCGTTAGCATTCTGTCGAAAAAAAGTTCAATCCGCAAAAAATCGCTAGGTGTCCCTGCTAATACTTCTTCATGATTCGCAGTCCACTTTCGCATTGAAAACCCTGCAGAGTTTAATGCTACTATCAGCTCATCAAGTGAGCGAATAGTAGTGGCTACATCATGAGCATCAGCAAGTGCATCATCCACATACATCTCTGGTGCTAGAGGATATTTATCCTGGAAAAAGTAGGGGTGCTTTCCGGTTTTAAAAATGTATTATAAGTTAAATGATGTCGCTCATTGACATCTAGGGGGGCTACCTTGCACAACTGCAGCAAGGTCAAACACTCATTAGCTTTCTCATCATAATTCAAATATGAGATCCGGAGAAGCGCATTCTCATTACTCATGATCTGCTTTAGTTCGACTGAGCGTGAAGCTTCTAGCGGCTGCTCACACTGATAATCAGGGCGAACAGCAAGAGTGGCCACATGTTTCTATCTCGTTTCGAGTGGTGTTGACGAAGTTTCGTCCACAGAACTCGGAACTTTTGGGCGATAACATAGACATAACTAAGCGTAACGTTACGACAAATCAAGTCTAATATTTTTGGAGCATATTTCGAGTTTTTATAATTTACCAAAACTTAAACAAGCTCAGCTGTTCAACCTCGCAATAATGAAACAGCCACTTGATATTTGTAATGGCTCATTTAATGGCAAATGAATTGGACGCAGATACACAACTCAAATAGAAAGAAAGCATAGACCTAGACGAAGTGCCACCTTGACATAGTTTTTGTGAATATTTGGATAAGCGATATAAGTTTTTGGAGTCGTTTAACACACTTTCATCGACAACTGATCATGCGCTTTATTCAAAGCAATGTATTTAGAAAACTACTAATAATATAAAGTCGATTTTATCATCATCACCATCATCAGATTCAGTCTCAATGTAGAATATTACTATGTCGGCCAACGCTCAAATGCAAAATTTTTCTTATCAAGTATTATTATCAACTGCAGTTTTTCTTGTTCGTGATTCTTCTTTATTCTTGTTCGCAAGTTAACTAGATTACTGAAAAAGTCTCTAAAAGTCTTGAAATTCCAAAACAAAATGTCTGTTAATGTTGTTGAAACCGCTGGCCCGTCTTCCAAAATTAAGTTTGAGACACAATCGTACGCTCTCTCATCGCTTTAAACTGGTATGAAAAGAAATGTGGTCGTTCAACGAAGTTCACATTGTAAAAAAAGTTGTGGACTGACATTCACTTGGGAATGGCCAACAACGATTCTTGTTTGGAGCAGATTCACGTCTGTTGACAAGCGCCTACGATACGCATCGAACCTAAATATTTTAACATAAGTCCCTACGGAATCGAAAGACGACGATGCTACAGATGAATTCTACGAGCGCTTGGAACGTCTATAAAAGTATTGTCCCAAACACGATGATAAAATTTTTAAGGGCATTGTTCAGCTCTTAATTTCTGATATCTGCAAAGTATATAATGTAGTTGAAGCACGCCAGGATTAAGCTGTACAATATTTCAAAAATTTAAAAAAGGCGAGTTTTAGAGGTTTTTTTATGGCTCATTTTAAAGGGTTAGTTCATCCTGTCAGGATTTAGCTGTTTAAAATCTCAAAAATGGCTAAAAACGCTTTTTTGCAGGTTTCAACCCCTATTATATTGTGACGTGCTGAGAAGTTTTTGTGCCCGGATTCGGGGTATAATAATACAATTGCGTATAAAAATTTATGTATCAAACGTAGCGTTCGCGGTGGTGTACGTATGGAAACTAACTCTTAAGCAACAAAACTGAAAACTAGCTCGAAAAAGTAACTAGCAGTATTGCTCTGCGGTTGGCAACGCTAGCGCTAATATTAACGCCCGCCTTGTAGCATCACTGCAAAAAGTTAAAATTCAACAAAACTTAATTATAAATTCAAAAAATAATTTAAAAATTACAAACAAAATATGAAACAAAATCCGAACCGAATTGATATGGTCCACACCCCGCTCGACCCGTGCCTCAACATTTAAATCCACACTGGATCCTTACCTCGACCGTAAAACCAACTTGCAATAATTGTGGTTTCCTGCTCGCGTCGTCCGCAATCCAAGGCGTCGAACTGCACGCTCGCTAATGGTAGAGGTGGGCATGCACGGGTCAAGCAACGCTCGTTCAATAATTGAGCGCCCTTGGATCAAAACCTTGACACTCGCAGTAGGTCTCAACACAGTCCTTCTGCGAATGGTTAGTCCCATCGGTGGGGATTGACGCCAAACCGACACTCTCCGATTGTTCTCTAATACCGGGAACGATTTCGGTCCGACGCCGTAGACACACAAGGTCTCCTAGGCGCTTATGATCGAGCGCGGTTTCGGCGAACAGCTGGTCTCTCACTTGTTTGGGGGGGAGTCGGAGCCCTGGGTATCTCAGCAGTAAGTAGCCCAGCCTCCGAATCAAACTCAACCACCTCGTCTATCTCCAGAACTGGAGACAGCTCTCGACGCTCTTCCGGCATACAATAACGGCGCGGAGGAGCTGACCGTGGTTTGGCCGTCTCCAAAGCTGGAGAGAGCGCTCGACGTCCCTCCGGCATATAAGAGCAGCGCGTAGGTGACGAACGAGGTACGCTCAGGGTGGGAAGTTGGATCCTTTCCTTCGTCCCATGCAGCAATCTGTGGGGTTTCCCTCTACAATAGTCCATAGCCAAAAATTCAGGACACTGCCGTAAAGGGTGGTCGCCTTTACACTCGCGACAAACAATAGTGCGCTTAGCACGTTCTGGTCTTCGTCCACTCTCCATTAGTTGGCTGTAATAAAACTTATGGTTTCGAAACAAAAAAATACCATTATTCAATATACAGACAACCAGAATGACCATAGGACATGTCACTACACCACGTCCAGTTTTAATACCAGCTACTCGAATTTTGCTTTCCCTTCCTGCGTACGTTTCAAAAATGAGATCCAGCCGACAATTATTTCGGGAAAGATTTTTCTCGCGGTTTACAACTATTTGTCCGACCTCTAAATTCGGTTGTAAGTACTTCCGCTGAAACCTCAAAACTAAACAAGCTTTATAATGGTTTCCAGACACGTCTGAAAAGCCATGGAACTGAACTGTATTCAGAGAGGAGAAACTCACCAAAGTTAGGAATTTGGATATCATATATCCGCACATATTCCTTCAAAAATGTTTTCAAGGATTACTGTGTAGATGCAGACAAGCAGTCATCCCAATCCGTCTTCTCCAACCAAATTTTTTACAAAATTTTGGTGGAAACGACCATTGGAGCTAACCAGCCTGCCGGATCAAACAACCTAGCGAAAACTGACAAGACTTCCCTTTTCGTAAAAGTCACCTCAGTGTCGAAGGGTTGCGCTGTAAAATAAAACTTGTGAGCGTTAGCATTCTGTCGAAAAAAAGTTCAATCCGCAAAAAATCGCTAGGTGTCCCTGCTAATACTTCTTCATGATTCGCCGTCCACTTTCGCATTGAAAACCCTGCAGAGTTTAATGCTACTATCAGCTCATCAAGTGAGCGAATAGTAGTGGCTACATCATGAGCATCAGCAAGTGCATCATCCACATACATCTCTGGCGCTAGAGGATATTTATCCTGGAAAAAGTAGGGGTGCTTTCCGGTTTTAAAAATGTATTATAAGTTAAATGATGTCGCTCATTGACATCTAGGGGGGCTACCTTGCACAACTGCAGCAAGGTCAAACACTCATTAGCTTTCTCATCATAATTCAAATATGAGATCCGGAGAAGCGCATTCTCATTACTCATGATCTGCTTTAGTTCGACTGAGCGTGAAGCTTCTAGCGGCTGCTCACACTGATAATCAGGGCGAACAGGAAGAGTGGCCACATGTTTCTATCTCGTTTCGAGTGGTGTTGACGAAGTTTCGTCCACAGAACTCGTCCTCATCACTCTGAAAAGCCCTAGTGGGAATACTGTCTAATTGCTGACCCAAGCCTAACTTTGTGAAACAGGATACAATAGGAATCGTATTGCACCTGGTGGGGGGAGAAAGTGGCCCCGTTGGAATCCACCCGAAAACAGTTTGTTGAGCCAGCAATAAACCCAAAACATTGTGCTTCAAACCATCCCTAATGATCTGGCAATAAATATCAATGCCAATCAATAAATCTACCTGATCGCTTTTGAAAAACTGCGGATCAGCCATGGGGAACTCAAAACTCAACCCTGAGTGCACAGTGACATTTCTACTGGGTAACAACCTAGTGAGCTTTGGCAAAATAAAAGCACTTGTCTCTACTAGAAAATCTGGATCAAGCGGTGATTGAATTTGCACTACACACGATTTACTTGATTTCGCTGCAACCGAAGCATTTAGTCCGGACACCTGAGCTTCTATTCTGTTATATTTAAATGAAAGGCGCCTCTGAAGTCGTTCAGAAATGAACGTGCCTGCAAAGCCCGAGTCAATTAATGTACGATCCAAAAACACTGCACCAGAAAAACAAACTCGAACCATAGCAGTTCCTAAGAGAACGTTCCTAGACGAGAAAGCAAAATATGATTGCAAATTTCTACTGCTAGTTGCTACTTCACTTTGCGGTGACCCTGACCTTGGAACTGCTGCTGAAGTAGAGGGGTTAGAAATCGAAACATGGGCAGCAGTATTCCAATGAAGTAGCGTATGGTGTGGTTTCTGACACTTTGAACATTTGTGCGCACTTTTGCACTCGTTCCTTATGTGACTATGAGCCAAGCAATTCAAACATAATTGCTTCTCTTTTACCACGTTTGTCTTCTGCATCGGGCTTAGTGCCAAAAATTTAGTACATTTTATCAGCTGGTGGTCCGGCGAACGACACATAGAACATGTGCTTCCTACCGTAGACTGGAAAGTCTGAAAACGCTTCGGCTTAGAAAGCGACTTAGGAGTCGGCTTGAAAAAATTTTTCAGATTTGAAACCATTTCGAGCTTTTAAAATCTGCTCGTTAAGAACTCATCCATGTCTTTCCATTTAGGGATTGCTCTCTTATCCTTAATTGACTGCTCCCACAAAGAAAGGGTAGCATCTGGAAGATGAGTAGAGCACAAAAACACCAAACAAGCATCCCAATTTTCAATGTTGATGCTATTTGCTTCTAAATTTGAGAGAGAGTTATTTATATCTCGCTGTAACTTCTTAATGGCCGTGCCATTCTCCGAAGTTACAGCCTCTAGAATAAATAATGACTTTAGTTGGCTATTCACCAAAACGCGTTTATTCTCGTATCTATCTGCTAGATTCTTCCACGCTAACTCAAACCCATCGTTGGTCAACGGAGATCTATTTACGATTTCACGCGCCTCACCACGAGTCTTCTGTTTAAGGTGATACACTGGTTGTAGTCTTGTATTTGACTTATATATGGCCGTGAACATGTCACGAAAATTTGGCCATGCCCTATAATCACCAAAGAATAAATCTGTGTCATATGGGGGTAATGAAAAATTATGTGACACAGCTGGGGCATTTCTATTTTCAAAGGCCTTGAAAAATGTACCCTCGTAGAAGTTCTTTCTTCGGCAAAAGGGAACATTTGCCTTGCTTCGTCATGACAGCTTCTTTGTCTAAACCCTCTGGTTTGTGACACATTAATTTGTCATATGACACTTTAACTGCACGTCACAGACTCTTCAACTCATCCTTCAACTACTTTATTGTGAAGGATAATTGCTCTGCTGGGTGCATTTCCTTACATTGCGCCGCAAACCGAAGAAGTTCGTCAGTGCAAATGTTAAATCTATTTTCAGCCATTTTTCTTCTACAACAATTTGGTAAATAAAACAAAAAAAAACACAATAAATATATTTTACCAACAATTGATTGTAAAGTTGTTTACAAAATTTGAATTTATTTTTTTGTTTCAAAAAAATTAATCCTAAGCCTGTTGGCGAGCACATGTTACTTGCTACTTACGCTGACGATACAGTGATTATGGCGAACTCGAGATGCCCCATTACCGCTTCAGACTATATTAAAGACTATTTGGACAGCTTCATCCGATGGGCCAATCGTTGGAATATTAAAATCAACAGCTCAAAGTCTGCGCATTGCACTTTTTCTCTGAAAAGGGGAAAATGTTCTCCAGTAAACATAAACAATGTGACTGTTCCTCAGGTCAATTCTGTTAAGTACCTAGGTATGATGCTGGATAACCGATTGACATGGAGAAATCACATATCTATGGTACTTGGAACATGTCGCGCTAAACTTAAAAAATTTAATTGGTTGCTGCGTCCAAACAGTAAGCTGCGTGTTCCTTGTGCCGCTCGTAGGCTTTGGAACACCCAATAAACAAAATCCAAAATTAGATGACGCTGGCGCAGACAGGTGGGGGTGGGTCGTCAGTGCCTGTAAAAGCACTCGCACGAAAAAAACAAATAAATAAAACACGCGTTTGTATATTTAAAATTAATAATTGTAGCGCGCTCGCTTTTATTTAATACATCAGTGTATATAAAAAACGGGGTGAAATAAAACTTGGCGCAATATTCAAAAAGTCGAATAGTTTGTAGCACTAAGTGGTAGCGTACGCGTTTGCATTAGATTAGTAACTCACTAACTCCTCTCAGAGTTAGTTACCGAGTAGATGAACAAGACGAGTAGCAAGTTAGCGTGGTGTGGTAACAAAAAACGTTACACACCACAAATTCAAATTTGGCGCTAACATTACCGCCCGCCTTGCAGCATCCCTGCAAAATAAAAAATATATTGCAGCAAAAACGCAAATCTAAAACGTAATCGTAAATAATAATCTGTCGTGCTACCACTTAGTTGTCAGTGACGACGAAAACCACGCATCCGAAAATGGATAGTTGTGCCATCGATCGACCGATAGATCCTGGCAGCATCGCTGGGCGTTTCGCACTTTGATACACCTCTGCACCCAACACAATCGGCACCACAACCTTAACACTCGCAGTAGGTCTCAACACAGTCCTACTGCGAATGGTTACTTCCATCGGCGGGGATTGACGCCGAACCGACACTCTCCGATTGTCCTTCAATACCACAAGTGCACTAGACAGCCGCGGCCGCTTGTGCAATGGGGGACGTTCTCGGTCCGACGCCGTAGACAAACGAGGTCTCCTAGGCGCCGGCGATCGAGCGTGGTTTCGGCGTCCGGCTGACCGCATTCTCTGCCGACGTGCACCACGTCTCTCACTCGTTTGGGGGGGCAGCCGGAGCCCCGGGTACCATAACAGCAGGTAGCCCAGCTTCCGACTCCAACTCAACCACCTCATCTATCTCCAGAACTGGAGACAGCTCTCGACGCTCCTCCGGCATACAATAACGGCGCGGAGGAGCTGCTGTCTCCAATGCTGGAGAGAGCCCTCGACGTCCCTCCGGCATACAATAACGGCGCGTATGAGACGGAGGTTCGCTCAGAGTGGGAGGTGATATCCTTTTTCTCATGCCCAAAAACTCCGGGCACTTTCGTGGGTGGTCGCCATTGCACTCGTGGCAGACCAAAACTCGTGTTTGCTTCTCCATCTTCATAGATGCTGTACAAAATCTCATTTTTTGAAGCAAACAAAAGTTAATAATTTATCGAGAAACGCATGTAGCTGGACAACAGGACGCGTACTCGCACCACGTCCTGTTTTCACATCAGCTCGTCTGACTTTTTTGTCCCTACCTGCGTACGTTTGAAAAATGCGGCCGAGCCGCCATTCATGTGGGGGGAGATTTTTGTCGAGGATTGCCACAACATTTTCGACCTCTAAATTCGGTTGGGCGTACTTCCATAAAAATCTCAAAAACAAAGACGCATCATAAGCTTTTCCAGAAACGTCTGAAAAGCCATTGAACACAAATTCAACCATGGGGGAGAAATTCACACAATAAGGAATTTGGATATATTTTATCCGCACATCTTCCTCGCAAAAAGTTATCCAGGATTGCTGTGTAGATGCAGACAAACAGTCGTCCCAATCTGTCTTCTCCAACCAAATTTTTGGCAATAAAATTTTGGTGGAAACGACTATTGAGGCTAACCAACCTGTCGGATCAAACAACCTAGCGACTGACAAGCAACAATTTGACAGCAAAAAATCGCTAGGAATCCCTTCTAATGCTTCTTCATGATTTGCAGTCCACTTTCGCATTGAAAACCTTGCGGGATTCAATGCTACTATCAGCTCAACACGTGAGCGAATAGCAGTGGCTACATCATGAGCACCAGCAAGTGCATCATGCACATACACCATCGAGCGTAGACGCTCTGCCGCTAGAGGATATTTATCCTGGACGTCATCTGCCAAACGACGTAAAGTCCGAATGGCCACGTATGGGGCACAATTGACTTCAAATGTGACCGCAGTCAACGCGAAGTCTTCAATTTCAGCTTTATCAGACGAACGAAAAACAATTCTCTGCAAAGCTGAACTACTTTTCTCCACGAAAAAAGTAGGGGTGCTTTCCGGTTTTAAAATTGTATGATGAGGCAAATAATGTCGCTCATTGACATTTTGGGGGGTTACCTTACACAAGTTTTGTAAGGTCAAACATTCATTCACTTCCTCATCATACTTAAAAACTGAGATCCGGATATGCGCAGTATCATTACGCATGAACTGCTTTAGTGCGACTGAGCGTGAAACTCCTAGAGGCTGCTCACACTGATAGTTAGGGCGAACAGGAAGAGTGACCACTTGTTTCTCATCACTATCGCTTTGAGTGGTGTTGACGAAATTTCGTTCACAGAACTCGTCCTCATCACTCTGAAAAGCCCCACTGGGAATGCTATCTAATTGCTGACCCAAGCTAAACTTTGTAAAACAGGATACAATAGAAATCGTATTGCACCTGGTGGGGGGAGGAGTGGACCAGTAAGAATCCACCCAAAAACAGTTCGTTGAGCCAGCAATGAACCCAAAATATTTTGTTTTATACCTCTCTCACGATTTGAGGGTAAATATCACTGCCTATCACGATGTCGACCTGATCGCTCTTGAAAAATTGAGGATCGGCCAGGGGGAAATCAAAACTGACATCTGATGGCAATGAAATATTCTTACTGGGTAAATTTCCAGTAAGTTTGGGTAAAACAAAATAATTCGTTTCCAATCTGAAACTTGGATCGAGTGACGACTCCAGTATCAAACGACACGACCTGTTAATTCTAGCAGCTAGAGATGTATTCAACCCTGAAACATGTGCATGCACTCGTTCGCATCGCACACCAAGGCGCCTCTGAAGACGTTCCGAAATGAACGTACCTTCAGATCCCGAGTCTATCAGTGCTCGAGCGGAAACAACCTGATTATTGAATCTTAATCGCACTATAGCAGTTCCCAAGAGCACACTCTTGGTTGAAAATGCAAAGCAAGATTGCAAACTATTGCTGCTCATTGCTTGCGAAGAACCTGACTGTCCATTGGAATTTGACTGAGCTGCCGGAGAAGGGGGGTGAGAAGTTAAAACATTGGCAGTAGTATTCCAATGGAGCAGCGTGTGGTGGGGTTTTGAGCACTTTGTGCACCTAAACAAACTTTTGCATTTGTTCCTCATATGACTGTGAGCCAAGCAATTAAAACAAAGTTGCTTCTCCCTCACTTTATCTGTCCTCTGCTTAGGACTGAGGGCTAAAAATTTCGGACACTTGATCAAATTGTGCTCCGAAGACTGGCACATATGACACTGGTACGTTACTTTTGTTTGAAAAGTGTTCAAACGCTTCGACTTGTTAAAATCTGAGGAAGGCTTAACAGAAACGGACTCCGAAGAGCTACGTAGATTTGAGACCGTTTCTAACGTTTGGAACCTGCTTGTTAAAAAGGTGTCCATGTCCTTCCACTTTGGAATCTCTCGTTTGTCTTCCAAAGACTGCTCCCATAGCGTCAGAGTATTATCTGGAAGACGGGTAGAGCACAGAAACACCAGTATAGCAGCCCAATTTTCGATGGTGATACTGTTGGACTCTAAATTGGCAATTGCATTGTTGATTTCCCGCTGTAGCTTTTTAATGGCCGCGCCATTCTCAGAAGCTACAGGCTCTAAACCAAACAATGCCTTGAGCTGACTATTTACCAACACTCTTTTATTTTCATATCGGTCAACCAGATTCTGCCACGCTAACTCAAACCCATCGTTGGTTAGCGGAGATCTGTTGACGATATCTCGAGCTTCATCACGAGTTTTTTGTTTCAGGTGATACAACTTCTCAACAGGTTGTAGTCTAGAGTTCGACTTATAGATGGCCGTGAACATATCACGAAAACTTGGCCATGTGCTATAATCACCGTAAAACAAGTCTGTGTCACATGGAGGTAAAGAAATATTATGTGACACATTTGGGGTATCTCTACTTCCACAATGCTCTGAAAAATGATCTGAAAATGAACAAGTCCTATCTACCATGGAACCACATGTCATATAGGCACTCAAACATATACTTTGCCTTGCCATGATAAGTTCTTTGTCCAAGCCCTCTGGTTTCTGACACATTAATTTGTCGTAAGAAACCTTGACCGCACGCCACAGACTCCTCAATTCATCCTTCAACAATTTTGTTGTGAAGGATGTTTGTTCCTCTGGGCACATTTCTTTACATTGTGCGGCGAAACGAAGAAGTTCGTCAGCACAATGATTGAATCTATTTTCGGCCATTTTTTAAAAAACTTAGTCAATTAATGAAACAAAAAAAATGAGGATGCAAAAGTCAGAAATAAAATTAAATTTGATGAAAATTTCACTATGTCAAATAAAAAGTGCGTATTATTTATTATATTTAAAGAACTGGCGCTGCGGTAAATTATTTCGAAGAGTGGGAGAAAAAATAAAACAATAAAACTTTTGTGAAATAATTATATGCAGCCCGAAAAACGATATATTTTTTAAATATAATATAACCGCACGAAAAAACAAATAATGTGGAACTTTGATATCGTCCCTTGCAATTGGTCGTATACAAAAACAAAGGAAATTTTTGTTTAACTGTTCCTAAGTTTTCTGCCTGTCCGTCCGGCGATTAAACCAAAATATCGCTTACGACAGACGATACGGGGTCACAACAAACAAACACAAAAAATATATAAACGCACCGATGCAAAAACAATTAAAAGCGCAACGGTGCTTGTATGTATATATATGTATTTTATTAAAAAATATTTGTTGTAATTTTAACACTAACTTTAACACTTTTCTTTTTTGCTTGTTTGTTTTGATCGTCTCAACCGGTACCGATCAAAACCGCTCTCTAATGCAATCGAATTGCAAGCAAACAAAAAAATCGAAAAAACACTCAACACACTAATCGAAGAGTGTATGTGTATGTAAAACTTTTTGAGTGCGCCAAAGAAAAGGCGAAGAATATTTGGACAACAAAAATTATGCACAAAAACACTCAAATGCCAACCGAAAACTTGCGGAACTGGCAAACCAAAAAATGCAAACGCACGCAGGGGGTATAAAAAATCAAACAACAATGCTATACGCACCTGATGCATGTACTCAAAAAGTAGGGTACAATTATTTATTTTAAAAACGCTCTGTCTGCGTTATCCGGCTCGAAGGACCAAAATGTTCCTTGTGTCGCTCATAGGCTTTGGAACACCCAATAAACAAAATCCAAAATTAGATGACGCTGGCGCAGACAGGTGGGGGTGGGTCGTCAGTGAAAAAACAAATAAATAAAACACGCGTTTGTATGTTTAAAATTAATAGTTGTAGCGCGCTCGCTTTTATTTAATACATCAGTGTATATAAAAAACGGGGTGAAATAAAACTTGGCGCAATATTCAAAAAGTCGAATAATTTGTAGCACTAAGTGGTAGCGTACGCGTTTGCATTAGATTAGTAACTCACTAACTCCTCTCTCCTCTCAGAGTTAGTTACCGAGTAGATGAACAAGACGAGTAGCAAGTTAGCGTGGTGTGGTAAGAAAAAACGTTACACACCACAAATTCAAATTTAGCGCTAACACTGCGTTTGAGCAATAAACTGTACATCTACAAAATAGTTGTTTTGCCATCCTGGAGTTATGGAATTCAACTCTGGGGAACTGCATCAAAAACTAATATTGAACGCGTTCAAAAACTGCAGAACAAAACTCTACGCTTAATCACCGGTGCTCCGTGGTTTGTACGTAATACTGTCATTAGTAACGACTTAAATATGCCCTCAGTATTTGATGAAATCAATCGACATAGCTCCAGGTACAACGATCGTCTGCGTGATCATGTCAACCAGTTAGCCTCAGCACTCGCTATCAACACAAGCAGAAGGCACCTTAAAAGGCTCCACACGGATGACCTGCCAACACGGCACTAAATTCGAGTAGTAATATTAATTTTATTCTAACTCATTTTAACATATAAATGAAATAATTTTGTCAATCGTATAACTTGAAGAATATGTTTAAAGTTCCTTCAGTGGAATGCTTAACATAAACAAATATTATCCAAAAAAAAAAAATTAAGTGCGTATATTGTTATATTCAAAAAAAAAAACCGGCGCTGCGTCAATTATTTCAAAGTGGGGATCAAAAAATAGTAAAACTTTCTTGAAACAACTACACAACCCGAAAAAAAATACTTTTTATTTTTAATGATGAATTTTTAGCAGGCTTAGTGGTCAATTTACATGATAAACATGCTTGTACATATTTATCAATGTAAAGAGAGACAATTATTAACAACAACTTGGAACATTATAGTGAAGAGCAACGGATACACATGTGTTTCGATTTCTGCTATGAAATCTCATCAGTCCGCTTGGCTGTGTCAATACAAATTCTTGCTTATAAACATGCACAATTTGAAAAGTCCCCTATGTAATATATGCATTGCATGTTAATTTTGAGAGAAATTTCCAATATGTATATGTAGAAATTTGCAGTGAGCAGTTTACTCAAACTATGTACTTTTTATTTTTAATAAAACGCAGAAAAAACAAAATTAACACAAACTTTGCCATCGACCCTTCCTAGTATTTGTTGTATAGCAAAAAACAAAACAAAAGAAAATCCAACAAAAAAACCAAATAAAATAAATAAAATCCAAACATATATAACACTAATAAAATAGTTGCACTTAGTACTCACTATTTTATTGTTTTTTGCAGCAAAAAAGCAAAAAATGGGCTGTTTGGCAGCTTTTTCAAAATTGGCGGCAGCTGGCAGCGGCAACAAGTCGATTACAAAAAAAATGCGCCAATTTTATTTTTCTCCAACTGCCAATGATGTTTCTGACGATACAAAAGTCACCGGCGTATGTAAATCTCCGGCAAAAAAGAGAAAAAAAATTTATCCAATTCTATTGTCAATTTAACAACTAACCTTTTCTTTTTGTCTGTCTGTCCGTCCAGCGATTTAACAACAAAAAATCTCTTGTGACAGACGATGCTGGGCCAAAACAAAAAAGGCAACCCAATCAAAAAATCACCGCTCAATTTTAAAAACAATTTAAAAGCAAAACTGTGCTTACTAATAAATTTATTTTATTTTTTTAAAACAAAATATTTATTTAATTAAAATACGCTGCAGCATGCGCCCATGCAGCTGCTTCTTCTTCTCTCTTTTCTGTTTTGTGTTCGGACTATACTCAACCGCTTGATTGAATTAGTCTCAACCGGTGAAAACCGATCGCAAGTGCAATCGAATTGCAAAATAGTAATCGAAAAGTAATACGCACAAAAAAAAAACACTCAAAAGTGTGTGTTTGTAACAACTTTTTAAGCGCGCCAAAGAACGGCAAAGAATTTTTTGCTCAACAAAAACAAAACACTCAAATGTCAACCGAGGTTTCACGGAACTGACAAACCAAACGAAATGCAAACGCACGCAGGGAGAATATAAAAAGCAAAAATAAATGATATACACACCTGAATTCTGTACTAAACGAAAAATGAGTATAATTATTTATTTTTATTTAAAACGCTCTGTCTGCGTTATCATGCTCGAAGGACCAAAAAATGTTCGCTGTGCCGCTCCTAAGCACTCGGAACACCTTATAAAAATATAACGAAAATTAGATGACGCTGGCGCAGACAGGTGGGGAGAGTCGCCAGTGTCTAAAAAACACTCGCACGAAAAAAAAAAAAAATAAAACTCGCTTTTTATATTTAAAATAAATAGTTGTACCGGTCTCGCTTTTTTAATTTAGTACATGAGTGTATATAGTATATAGTAAACGGGGTATAATAATTCAATTGCGTATAAAAATGTGTGTATCAAACGTAGCGTTCGCGGTGGTGTACGTATGGAAACTAACTTTTAAGCAACTTAAAAGAAGCGTGAAAAAGTAACTAGCAGGAGTGCTCGGCGGTTGGCAACGCTAGCGCCCTCTATTACTTTAAACAAATGTCACAACAAATTCAAATTTAGCGCTTACAGATAGGGTAGCAAGAGTTTCCTACCCAATTGCTGTAACGAAGCAACCTTCTACAAAAAGTGTTTCTTCAGATTCTTGTATATCTAACCGCAATATGTTAAAAGAGTATTGTTCGTGGTTGTCGTAACAATTGTGGGCCGAACCACAAAAGATGATAATTTGTTAGTTCGTTTGAAGTAAGTTTGCGAGTCGCACAATCGGATTGATTTTAATGTGCACGTACATAACGCAATTGATAACGTGCACTGTTTTCAAGGATTTGTCCTTCACGGTTTAACACAAGGTCTTTCCATCTAGTTGGTTCGCCGTATATCCAGTATAGTATTATTGTAGCATCGGACCAATAAAACACAGGTATAGACAAAGGTTTTGTGAAATCCATTATGCTAATTTTGTGGCTAAAACAGCGCCTGAGAGTTCAACTCTAGGGATAGTTATTGGTTTGGTGGGAGTTACACGACTCCGTGCGATGAGTAATTGTAATTGCCGTCTGTAAGAATTTCGAACGTATGAGCAAGCTGCGTATGCTAAAGAGGAGCCATTACAAAACATATGAAATTGTATAGAAATTAGATCATTTGCAACAGATGATAAATCAACTATTGCAGCGTGCGGACGTTTTAATAACTAACTCTTATTAAAAATTTATTAAAAAAATATACACATTTGCTTAATATCTGAGACACATCTAACGAAATAATCTCATTTAAAATTTAAAAACCATACAATTTATGACAACATCCACCCAAATAATACAGAGCTTGGAGGTTCGGCAGTAATTGTTAAAAATAGCATTCGACACCATGAACAAAACAAACTGTCGACTGAAAAAATTTCAAGCCACAACAATCACAATGCAAACACCAACAAAAATTTCTCTCACTTCTGTATACAGTCTTCCACGACATGTCTTCCAAGAATGAAGGACTAAGCCATAAAATTAAAAACAATATTCCGATGTTGCCATACTAGATTCATATCTCTGTGACCGCTATTTCAGCATTAAATATGGTGATGAATATTCAGAACTTCGTGCCATGAAAACAATATCCCGCACATGAATTGAACTACTATGACTACATTTGCTGAAAATACCGCAATAATTGCAGTCGGAAGAGACGCAAAGACTCCAAAACGCAATAAATCAAATTTTCATTTGGCACGAATCTGGAGAATTAAACTTAATAATCTAAAGTCAATACATATTGACTTCACAAATAAAAAAATTCGCTACCTCCCTTTTTATATAGATGGAATTCAGTAAAAAATGTGGGCATGACACTCGATACCAAACTTCGTTAGGAAAAAGCGTAATAAAAAGGGCATTAAATATAGATCGATGAAAATGGTCTATCAATTTATATAAACTCATCCTTTACAAACAAATACTACAACCAATTTGGGGTTATGGATCTCAACTATGGGGTTCCAATTTGATGAATATCATTACCGTGTTTCACTGGTAGTGCCTGTTTTAAAAAATTTAACTTTTGAATTCTGGAAAGAGGAACGTTGTAATGGATAAGGTGAAAAAACGCATCGTAGAATACCAATTACTCTACGAATTTACCTGAGATGAAACGAACTGATAAATTTGGTAATTCCACCTTTGGTGAGATGATGCATCATAGATCTGTTGGCGCGCAAATAACTATTTTTGAATTTGACCGAAGTTAACGAAGTATTATATCTAAATAAGAATATTTGTCAACACTTGTTAAAAGTATTATTTAAGATTACCAACACTGACTATATGGCGGGTTCAGTTGTTGCAGAATGTTGACGAAGCAGGACAGAAAAACGTAAGAGTTAAGTTTAATCATCATTACTTGTATTAATATTAATTTTATTTAGGAAATAAAACGACCACTATTGTTAAATAACGTTTTTTTCGTAAACTGCCTTTCTGGCAACAACATTTTTTATTTCGTTTTTACTGACGCAACACGATCGGTTTGATGCTGTTTAATTAAGAAGAGGAACGACGAGGTAAAGCGAATGGTTCGTACAAGGTCGAGGAAGAAAATGGAACAGTTCACGCCGAAGGCGTCTGCGGCAGCGTTAACAGGAGTTAACGAGGGAAGCGATGATGAAACAGTAGTCAGAAGACCAAAGGATACAAATAAAGGTATCCAGGATGCGTTGATGGAGCTGATGCAACAAGTGAGAGACTTGCGCAGCGACGTGATTAGAACCAATCAATTGTTCGTAGAGGAGAGGGGTGAGCGCATTAAACTAGCCGAAGCAGTTTATGGCGCGCAGTCAGACGAAAGTGACGCCGAAAATGCGGTGAAAAAAGGATTGCAAAAAACAGAGTGTAGTGATAAAACACAAACAACAACATCTAGTGTAAAAAAGGCGGCTTGTGGTGAAATTCGAGAAACTGGTTCAAACTGGAATTTGAGTGGACGTGAACCAACTCGAAAATTGATTGATTTGCCTGAGTTTGATGGCACGCCGGAAAATTGGACGATGTTTAATGAGGCGTACTGCATGACGACTGATGAGTACGGTTATAGTGATCGGCAGAATTTACTTCGACTGCAGAAAGCGATAAAGGGCAACGCACGAGAAGTTGTCGAGTGCTTATTAATACACAGCACAAATGTGTCAAATATAATGTCAACCTTAAAAGAACATTTTGGTCGGCCGGAGTTGCTCGTTAAGAGTCAAATAAAACGAGTGCGACTTTTTCCACAAATAAATGAAAACAGATTGGACCAGATGATTGCATTCTCAACCAAAGTGAACAATTTGGCATCATTTTTGGAAGCTGCAGATGCACAGCACCACTTGTGTAATCCAACGTTAATGGATGAGTTATTGTTAAAACTGCCAGTCCAACGAAGGCTTGATTGGGCTCGATACTCGATAGCCCTGGGCAGTATACCAACAGTGCGACATTTCAGTGACTGGATGCAGGATGTAGCGAGAATGGCCAGAGCAGCATGTCCTGAAATGGAACCCCAACATGGACCAAAGAAGGAAGGTGGGGCAAAACTATTTCATGCGAACGAGCTGAAGCTGTCTCAACTCAAACAACAAAAATGTGTCGTCTGTTCAGAAGTGCATGAAATCAAGAAGTGCCAGAAGTTTGCTACCATGAATCTTGATGATAGGTGGCAAACTGTTCGCAAGGGCAATTTGTGCTTTAATTGCTTACGTCAAGGACATCGAAGCAATAGTTGTTCAGAGCGACACCAATGCGACGCTGAGAAGTGCTCACGAAGACTACATAAATTATTACATCCAGAACCAACGCAGTCAGGTGAAGTTCGAGCAAGAGAATCACAAGTATTTTCGGGCACCGCGTTACACCACATGAGTTCGAAGGTATTATTCAAGATTTTACCTGTGCGGCTGTATGCGAATGGAAAAACCATTGAGACATACGCATTTGTTGATGAAGGTTCTGCTGTCACGCTGATAGACAAACGTCTTGCCGATATGTTAAATCTTGAAGGCCCTAAGGAAAAACTAACTCTTCAATGGTTCGGAGGGAATGAAGTAACGGAGCTTTCTAGCCGTTTCGACATTGGCATATCAGATCCACGAGGAACCACAATATTTGACCTGAAAGGCGTACGTACTGTAAGCAACTTGAGTTTGCCGAAGCAAACAGTTTTGATGTCAGAGCTACAAAGAAAACATCGCCATTTGAAAAAGATACCAATTGATGACTTCAGCGATATTAGACCGGATTTGTTAATTGGTCTAGATAATGTACATTTAGGCATACCAAAGAAGGTCTTGGCTAGTGGCTGGGCGGGACCAGCAGTTGTTCTAACAAAGTTAGGTTGGATTGTTTACGGACAACAAAGCAGAGACAACGGAAGGACATATGGTGCATTTCATATGCATGTCAGCGAACAAGACGATAGAATCGAATCATTAGTGCAAAATTATATTGCAGATGCTGATCTTGGTGTGCGCGATGTGAAGCAGCACGTTGAAGCGCATGAAGTAATGGCCTCTAAACGAATTTTAGAAGCCACAACTAAGCGCATTGGACAAAGGTTTGAAACAGGTCTATTGTGGAAGAGTGAAAACCATACACTTCCGGCTAGCAAAGAAATGGCTAGGAAAAGGCAACTGACATTGGAGAGAAAGTTTTCACGAGACCCAAACTATCAACAAGGATACATTTGCATTATGGATAGTTATGAGAAGAAGGGTTATATACGCAGAATTAACGACTGTGACACTGATGAGAATAGACGAAATGTATGGTACCTTCCACATTTCGGTGTCACTAATCCTAACAAACCTGGCAAGTTAAGAATAGTATTTGACGCTGCTGCTGAAGTCGATGGAGTGTCACTAAACTCAATGCTACTAAGAGGGCCAGATGAGTGCGAATCATTGGTAAATGTTTTGATGAGATTCAGACAAAGATCAATTGGTGTATGTGCGGATATTGTGGAAATGTTCCACCAAGTGAAAATTCGGCCGGAGGACAGAAATGCTCAGAGAATGTTGTGGCGTAAGCACGAAAACGATGAAATGGCTGACTATGAAATGACTGTAATGACTTTCGGAGCAACATGTTCACCTGCGTCTGCTCAATTTGTAAAGAACAAAAATGCGCTTGAGTTTCGCGCAAAATATCCTGAGGCATCTAAAGCGATTTGGCACAATCATTATGTGGATGATTTTGTGCACTGTTTCGACGACGAGAATGAAGCAATATTGGTGACTGAGCAAGTGATATGGATACACAAACAAGGTGGCTTCCAATTATCAAGATTTGTGTCCAACTCAAAGAAGTTCAACGAGACGTACGGTTCTGCGAAAGAACTGTTGAATATGGACAAGGGCGACGACGCGCATTATCAAAAGGTGCTCGGTATGCATTGGCATACAGAATATGACGAATTGAAATTTGTACTATCGTTTGGTAAAATCGACGAATCGCTTTTATCAACTGAGCGAGTGCCTACGAAACGAGAAGTCCTGCGCATTGTTATGTCGGTTTTCGACCCATTTGGCATGGCAGCGGAGCACACGTTAATAGGAAAACTACTTCTGCAATCTATTTGGCGCAAGAAAATTGATTGGGACCAACTTATACGGGACGATGATATAACAACTTGGCGAGCTTGGTTAAAGCAGTTGGATGAGGTAAGCCGTATAAGAATCCCACGTTGCTATGGTGCAACGTTTTCAGCAGAATCAGTAGAACTACACATGTTCGCCGATGCCAGTGAATCAGCCTATGCAGCTGTAGCCTATTGGCGGATAAGAGAATCTGATTGGCGTACGTCGTTTATAATGGGCAAAACGAAATGTGCACCGATGAAGTTGACAACCGTGCCGAGACTAGAGTTACAATCGGCGGTGATGGCTACACGGCTTCGAAAGATTATTGTAGATGGGCACGATGTAAAGCCTGCACGAGTTTTTATGTGGTCTGATTCGAAAACTGTCCTAGCGTGGATAAATTCAGATCATCGGCGTTATAAACCGTACGTAGCTCACCGCATAAATTAAATATTAGAGACTACAAATTGCAACGAGTGGAATTGGGTACCAAGCGCAATGAATCCGGCGGATTTTGGAACTCGTTTAAAAGATATAAAACGTGAGTCATTTTGGTTAAATGGCCCACTTTTCTTACGCCAAAGCGAGATAAACTGGCCGACACTAGGACGACTTGACCTCACTGAACATGAACTACGAGGTAAACATATCGGCATTGTTAATTTGGACAACTACGATATTTTTGAGCGGTTCTCGTCATATGATAGACTGATACGAGTTGTTGCATGGATTTTACGTTGGCGTGATCGTAATCCTGACAAAATTGAACAATGGAAGAAGTACCTGCAAGTTTCCGAGATCGAGCGTGCGGAAGCAGTAGTTTGTCGTTGTGTGCAGAAGACCGAATACGCACAAGAATACAAAACATTGCAAGCAGGTCAACCAATAACGAACGACAGTCAGCTTTGGAAACTGACTCCATGCCTTGATAAGAACAAAGTTATCCGTTTGAGTGGACGCATCGATTATGCGGATGTTGTGTGCGCGGGTACACGCCGGCCAATAATTATGCCACAGAAGCACCGCGTATCGGCGTTAATTGTTCATAAATTTCACGTTGACTGCAAGCATCAGAATGAAAACACAATTGTAGCTGAAATTCGACGCTCATTTTGGATACCGCGTCTTCGTGCAGAAGTACGACGAGCAGCGCGTTTTTGCCAACAATGCAAAAATGAGAGAGCAAAACCAACTGTCCCAATGATGGGTCAGTTACCAACCGATCGACTAACTCCGCATGTGCGACCATTTACATACGTTGGTCTCGATTATATGGGGCCGTTTATGATTTTGAACAGTAGAAGAACTGAAAAGCGATGGATTGCGATTTTCACTTGCTTAACTGTACGAGCGGTACACTTGGAAATTGCACACGACTTGTCGACCGATACGTGTTTGATGTGCATACGAAATTTCATCAATCGTCGTGGTGTACCTAAGCGGATACGCTCCGACAATGGTACGAATTTCGTTGGCTCCGAGCGTGAATTGAAACAACAGCTGGAGAAGTTCGACCACAAAGCTATTGCGGATGCGTTGTCTACAAAACGAATCGAATGGCTGTTTAACTGTCCACTCAACCCTCATGCTGGAGGTTGTTGGGAACGTTTGGTGCGCAGTGTTAAACGAGCTATAGGACACGCTTTGCTTGGAAGGAACACACGCTGTTTAGCTTGATGTGTGAAGCGGAGAATATTGTAAACGCAAGGCCACTAACGCATATCGCTTTGGAGACGCCGAATGATGAGCCTATCACTCCAAATCACTTTTTGTTGGGCACAGCCAACACTGAACAGACTCCGCACCCACATGAAGAAAAGTATATAGTAACCAGGAAGCAGTGGCGTATTGTGCAGCAACTTCATCATTGTTTTTGGCGTAAGTGGATAGCTGAGTATCTGCCAGACCTTTGTAGAAGAACAAAATGGTTTGGACATGTTGCGCCGCTTACTGTAGGGGATCTTGTGTTGATATGCGACAGTACGGTGCACCGTGCGAACTGGATGAAAGGTAGAATAGTACAGGTCTTCACTGGAAAGGACAACCAGGTACGTTCCGCTGAAGTTATGACATCGACTGGAACTGTGCGCCGGCCAGCCTGTATGCTTGCGAAACTTGATGTTGAGTAAATCTTGGGTGTCTAGATTCACGGTGGCGGGGATGTTGGCGCGCAAATAACTATTTTTGAATTTGACCGAAGTTAACGAAGTATTATATCTAAATAAGAATATTTGTCAACACTTAATAAAAGTATTATTTAAGATTACCAACACTGACTATATGGCGGGTTCAGTTGTTGCAGAATGTTGACGAAGCAGGACAGAAAAACGTAAGAGTTAAGTTTAATCATCATTACTTGTATTAATATTAATTTTATTTAGGAAATAAAACGACCACTATTGTTAAATAACGTTTTTTTCGTAAACTGCCTTTCTGGCAACAACAGATCTGTTAGCAGTGTTGGACGAAGATGTAGATACCAATACTTACGTTAGAAATTCTTTAACAAATGCTTTGGAGATAGAATAATATATTGTTGTGAACTCTTCTTCAAAACTTGCAGCAAATTTTGTATAATATGCTGTTGATCATAAACATCCAGATAGAAGACTAAAGATTGATGGTTTTTATTAAACTCTATTAATAATTAACAGTTCGTTTTAAGCATTGTTGAAAATATGGCTTTGTTTATCATTTAATACCAACTTTCCTAAAGTTAGTATAAACATGTTTAAGGCGCTCGAAATAAACTGTATGTAGTGCAAATAAGTTAAACATACCTTAATCTTGCATTTACTTCAGTTTCACTCATTGCAAAATTATTTCATTTATATTGCAATTGCACTCAATATAATGAAGACTAAAACAATCGCAAGCAAAACATTCATCCCTTTATTGGTTATTGGTTTAAGGGGTATTGTCCCTTCAATGGTTGCGTATCTTTCTGGTCCCCATGTTCCCTTCTACTCACGAATGCTACCGTCTATGCTGAAAAGATTTGTCTGTTTAACGGAACTAGTATCGTTTGATTTTGGGGTTTTTATTTACAAGTGCAGCTCGGCTGGTATGTATGTAATTATGTACTATATGTACTTAAACCTTTTAAATATTTTAATTGTTTTAAATGAAATTTAAATTAAATTGGTTTGCACTAATCAATTCACTTATAGTTTTGATTAAAGGTTCCCCTCATGGGCCACCAAAATTGGTGTGACATTCGCTTAGATGTACCGACTTTTCCTTAAATTTGTACGAACAAAAACACAGCAGTAAAAGGTACAACAAAAATGTTTACAGTTTTTAGTCGACCGCACTGCTTCTCAAATAGTCCTATTTGTCTTAAATTTATAAAAAATATTTTTGATATACTCTACTTTTAGAGAAAGAAAAAAATTTACGGTTTTTAATAAGAGGAGAGAGGAAGCCTCACATTACTGCAGTCCAGGAAACGCAACCGCGAACGCCTAACCGCGATACGTATTAAGGCTAAATATTTTAATATAAGCCTGATTTGTGCACACGCCCCGACGGAAGAGAAGGAAGACAATGCTAAAGATGAGTTCTATGAGCGCTTGGAACGTCTGTACGAGCGCTGTCCTAAACACGATATGAAAATCGAGCTTGCCGATTTCAACGCCGACGGAAAATTTAGCCTTCACGATTTCCAATAATAGAGAGAGGCTAATCGATTTCGCCGCAGGTCGGAACATGGTTGTTAGCAGCACCAGATTTCAACACCTCAACATTCAAAAGTTCTGTATCAGTGTCCAGAACATATTAAATGAAACCAAGGTGATCATGTTCTGATTGACGGTAGGCACGCATCGAGCGTGTTTGACAACTATCTTTTCGCAGTGGTGCACACCAAACGTTTCAACATGCAACGAATGCTTGGTGCGACGAGGAGTGTCGCAATGCTACTGCAGAGAAGAATGCTTCCTATCAGCGAACTTACAGTCGGATGCACCGTAAGTTGTTAGAGAGCGATATCGAGAGAAATGAAGAGCCTTTTCGCCTTTGAGAAGCAAGAAAAATGAGCCAGATAGGTAAGAGTTTGAGGATGTTGAGAGAATATGTGACAAAAATCAAGCTCGTAAATATTATCAAAAGGTAAAGGTTTAAAACCCGGATAACTTTTTGTAAAGATGAAAGTGGAAATCTGCTTACAAATCCGCACGAATCACTTAGATTATGGAGGAGTAATTTTTCTAAAGTACTTGAAGGCGATGTACTGCACAATTCCGCCGATAGAAAATTGACACTGAAACCACCAGTTAATGATTGCACTTTTGTAGAGCCATCGGACTATAACGAGGTCAATGCGGTAATTACAAAGCTGAAAAATAAGAAAGCGGAAGGCTCTGATGGGCTGCCAGCTGAGTTATTTAAGACCGGCGGCGAAGAGTTGGTGAGGAGTATGCACCAACTTTTATGCAAGATATGGCCCGATGAACGTATTCCAAATGACTGGAACCAGCCAGTGTTCTCTGTCCTATTTTAAAGAAAGGAAATCCCGCTGTTTGCGCCATTTGCAGCGGAATATTAATATTCGCATTGCTCCAAATCTTTGAAAAGACCGGTGAGTTTAACAAAGAAACACACCACCAGCCGCTTTCGACACACCGATTAGATCGAAGTTTTCGACGCCTTGTCTGCTTAGTATCCCGACAAAGATCGACGCTATCACACAAAAAGCGTTGTCAGAGTAGGAAAGATCCTCTCCGAACCCTTTGATATCAAATGAGGATTCGGAAAGGGTGCTGCGCTGTCGTGCGATTTTTTCAATCTACTAATGGAATACAACCTACTCCAGTGCCCGTACATACAGAATATGTCGAGCTCGATCTTCCAAAGGAACTGGTGCTGCTCGCTTACGCGGAAGATATTGATATCATCGGTACACAGGGACGGCGAGTCTGCATGACGTTCAAAGAGATTGTCAAACAGTCTCGGGCCATAGGTTTAGCGCTGAATGAAGACAAGACAAAGTACTTAGTGTCCTTTCGCACGCCGTCTTCGCGTCTTGTTATTTCTTCTATCTTGAGTCCGTAATGACCGACAACAACAACGTCAGCCTGGATATCAGGGCTGAGCACATTAAAAGTAAAGCCCTCACTCCGAAGACGAAAAACAAGATCTATAAGATGCTAAAACTCCATATCCTACTGTATGGCACAGAGACATGGACCGTGAATGAGTTAGACGAGACAGAGTTGGAAGTCTGTCAGAGGATGATTTTTCACAGGACTTTTGGTTCTATTAGAATCAGCGAGTTTAGGTGCCGTATAAACCTCGAGCTGTATGAACTATTCGTGAGGTTTCTTCTCTCCTTCTCTTACACAAAACCGTACATTTATTTTATCTCTCTTTAAAAATAAAATACTTCAAAACTATTCTCTAACAATTTGAGCCAAGTCGGAATATTATTTATGGACATAAATAACTGTGAGAGGCGTCTGTGTATTGTGGAAAGCCTACTACTGACAACTGTGATGCGGTTGCTATTTCGGCAACTTGTTACAAGAGTTCTACCGAAAAGAAACCGCAACATCACAAGAGTCCACCAGGTGCAGATTCTTGGTTTGGTCGCCAGATTCACCGACTGTGCCCCGACTCAAACCGGTGGAGTGGTCCAAGCAGTCGCAATTACAAATCAAAAGATTAGAATGAAATTATGAAATTACAATTTATTGAAGTTCAGAGCTAAGTAGTTTTTAGGCCATATACCGAAGGTACAAGAGCCTATTGGTTTTGTGCAATATATGTAACAGGTAGAAATAATGGTCGGAGACCCCCCAAAGTTACCCCCGTTATGGTCAGGAGCCGATATAGCCATGTCCGTCTGTCCGTCTGTATGAACGACAGGATCTCGGAAACGGTAATAGATAGAGACTTCGTGTTTTTTGCATTCGACTAGGACTGCTCCGGAATTTTACAAGTTTATTTTAAAATTGCATAGTTTGTCGTGCAAAATTACAACCATAAAGGCACATAGTTACGCGTAAAGTGAGAGCGAATATTTAAATATAAGGATTGCAGTAAATAAGAAGAATCAACTTCACTACAATGAATCTTGCGAAGGAAAATTGCAGAGAGTAGTGACCGCCGATCAGATAGAGTTGAAAAATCAATACGTTTCATCAATTGATCCACATATGGACGGAGATGTATAGCAAAGCCCAAATAAGGTTTTTGAGAGCAAAAAACAGAAACGGTTTTTGAACAGACTCGATACGATCTTGGTGAATTACATAATGGGGGTTCCAAACACATGATGCAAATTCTTAGATCGTACTAACAAGATGTGTTTAAAAGTGTTGTTGTACAAGGGTCATTAAATTCCTTGGACTAACAAGATGTGTTTAAAAGTGTTGTTGTACAAGGGTCATTAAATTCCTTGGACTACCGCGTTATAAAGCCAAGAACACCTTCAGCTTTATTAACCGTTAAAGAAATATGATTGCTAAATCTTAATTGTATGTAGGCTTAAATCACTAATACAAGTTTTCCTACTTGAACCATGAATATCCAAAAATAAGGTCATAATTAACACCAAGTATGTAACGAATTCAAATCTGCATGTAATACTCGTAGACTATGGTGGGAAACATCAGAATATGATAAACATAACTTGACATCATAATTTATAGCTGAGGGGAGATCATTTATAAATACAAAAATTATTGGACCAAGATTACAATTTTCAGATAAACAAATATTGTAACGCTCTTTTGGAAATCTACCTACAAGGTAGGATTGTATCCAAACGCTGTCGAAAGCTTTACTGAAGTCGGTATAAATGAAATCGGTCTGGCTGTCAGTCAAGAAGCCCTTATTAATGATAAAAGAAAATTCTAGAAGATTGGTACAAATTGACCTACCTCTAACAAATCCATGTTGAAATGGACTGACAACTGATATTAGCTATCTTTCCGATTGATTAGTTCAAATAATAATTTTGGTATATCACTTAGTTTAGCAATACCTCTATAATTCGAGCCATCAATTTATTGTGTTTCCAGAGTTGGGAATTTTATAGAGAGTTTAAAAAGAAAAGAAAAAGGAACACAAATGGAGCTGGGACATTGTTTTAGTATACAGCTAGGAATTTGATCAGAACCAGGGAGACATGAAATGTAATAGATTTTACACATGTTAGCACATTTGACATGCTAATTAGAAGACTTGATATAAAATCATAAGATGGGTTCCTATAGGGATAGGGTATACTAGTGTAAAGCTCTGTAGGTACGAGATACATTTATAAACGCGCAAATAATCGACGCGTATATTTTGAGTGTTCATTACCTACTGAGCCGCTCTAGCGAGCGGCTCCCTTTTTATTCATAAAAACTTATTCTATTTTTAAACTATTGTAATGCTATCGCTGAGGTTGTAGGCCTAAGCGGAATCTAAAACTATTTATAATGTAAAAAGAACGCGTAGCAGAAACTATTAAACCAACGCGGACAAAAGGCTATTAAAATCGATATTGATCATAAATTAAGTCCCTGCACTTGTCAATGTAGCACTTGACAACGCTTAGATGGAGCTATTAAAAAGACGACGATTATAAATACACACGCTGTACTTATCAAGTGCAGCTCTAATGCGTATGATAACTGCACTGCGTGTGCGTTGTTCTTATTGGAGAGAGTTTTGCCTCATATCACATGTTTAGGTTTCATGCCTAGAGTTAGAAGAATAACACAGCCACACAAAAAAAAAAAAGTTCCGATCCGGGGATCTGACTATGTATACTTTATGTTTTTTGGGTAACTGAATCCGAGGTCCATTGAACCCCATCAGATCAGGGTGTTGACATAACCCCAAAACACCAATATGGCGGACAAGTTTTTTAAAAGTTTATCGGATTCGCTTGAAACTCGTTAATCGGAGGTTTTTGGGGTCTCCGATTACGAATTTGAAGTCAGATTTCAAAAATTCAAAATGGCGGATCCAATGTCGCAAACTTCTTTTCCAGTTCTTCAGATTTGCTTCAAACTTTTTACTGAGGGATTTTCGGAGTCGCTGATTACGTATCTGGCATTATTTTTTCAAAATGCAAAATGGCGGATCCAATAAATATGTTCTTTTAAGGAATTAAAAACTTGAGTGATCCAATTCACTCGGAATTACTCTATATTTTACGTGTGCCTGCATCCAGGGTACCTCCACGTGGTGAAGGTGGGCAACAGAGTTTGTCCGTTATCCGGCTAAGTCCTTGGATAATGGCTTTTATGCCGTCATGGCAGACACACTTAGGAAACGTGTTACGATGGAGGGACTCGGAACCCCAGTACCGTCGGTTGAGGGTGAGAAAGCAAGCTCTCAAGCGTCGTCTTCCAGCAACTGCAGTTCTGCATTGGCTAATGTAGAGTACAATGCGACAAGAAGAAATAACAATCCATCTCACAAATGTGATAGCAATCGTGATGTGTTTTGTTACATTTGCTCTAAGTAAGAAATTAGCTCACTGCGGAAAAAAATAGATGATGACATCAAAGTCACATACAAGGGAATTTTCGACTTGAATATTGGTGAACATCCATGGGTTTCCAATATAATTTGTAATTCTTGTCGAATAATGTTGAATCGTTGGAAAAAAGACAAAACAGATACAAAATTTTCTAGTCCAACAGAATGGAAAGAACCACTTAGTGAAGAAGATTGCTTTATTTGTTCTAACAAGGTGAGTCTAAATTTCACTATTAAGAATAAACACACGAAAGAGTACAAAACAGTGACAGCAGTAAAAGCTCCAATTTTATCTATCAAACACAATAAAGAAACTGATTTCGAGGGCAATAATGCAGTGAGAATTGACGAATCGATGAATGTTTATGAATATCTATCTGCACTATCCTGCAGACACTAAAGATTCATTTCCAAAGCTGGTTTCACAACCTAAATAAAATGACCTCATACGCGACTTAGGTTTGGCGAAAGACCAAACGGAGTTTTTGGCTTTGTTTATGATAGGTCAAAATTTCCTTGAACCATGTACGAAGGTATCTGTGTATCGAAAACGAGAGTCAGACTTTCGGAAATATTTCTTCTAAGGATGGAGACTCATGAATGAAATGAAAGAAAATTGGTACGAAGCAACAGATTGGTGACATTTTAAGGCAGTGTTACTGCATAATGGTAACGTCTATACTCCTATACCCATAGCTCATTCGAGTGTAATGCAGGAAAACTATAAGAACATGGGAATACCTTTGAATAAAATTGGCTACGAGCAAGATCTGCGGAGATTTAAAAATTTTTACCATTATTACTCGGGCAACAGTCTGGCTTCACAAAGTACCCCTGCTACTTATGTTTATGGGATAGTAGGCAGAACCATTACAAAGTAAAAGATTGGCCAGCTAGGGAATCACACCTGGGTCACGTAATGTCATCCAAGAATCCCTTGTAGATCCATCAAAGGTCCTGCCTCCTCCTCTTCATATAAAGCTAGGTCTCATCAAGCAGTTTGTCAAAGCTCTTGATAAGACAGGTAAATGTTTCAAGCAATTACAGAAGGTTTTTCCTAAACTTTCCGATGCGAAAATTAAAGAAAACTATTCAGGGATAACGACTTTATCAAAACAGAGAATAATCGGAAAAAAAAGCAGCCTGGCAGAGTTTTCGATCAGTTGCTCAAAACTTCCTAGGAAACAGAAAAAGTCCACAATATAAAAAACTAGTTGACAAGATGATCACGGACTATGAAAAATAAGGAGCTTGAAGCTACATTTTCTGATTTTTGCTGGATGTTAAAAAGAGAAACAATAGGACAAGGAACGAAACGAAAAAGAAATCCTTTACATAGATCTTTCAAAGAAAAAATAACTCGATACAGCTCAAAGAAGGAGAACAATTAAAATAATATAAACTTTTTAATAGCAATACCAACCAGCCCTTTTAAGAGCTACATGATGCAAAAAATCCGATCGTGCAACCTCCTCGCGGTGTACTTGGGGAATGCTAGTGCCGACGGTACATTACTTAGTTAAATAAACGTGAAAATATATACATTTAGACTAAAGGTGATACGTGCGTTTAATAGCACAAATTGTAGGTTTAGAGGTTATGTTGAAAGCATTATCTGACCCACATTGGATCCGCCATCTTGAATTTTTAAAATCTGACTTCAAATTCGTAATCGGAGACCCCAAAAACCCCCGTGTAACGAATTTCAAACGAATCCGATGAACTTTTCAAAAACGTGTCCACCGTATTGGTTTATAGGGGTTATGTCAAAACCCTGCGACACTTTTTTTTGTGTGGCTATAAAATGATCACAGAGCACAAAAAAAAATTGGCATGTCCGAAATATAATTTTTTTGCGCTTAAACTAAATATGAAGTCAGAATTATCAGATTGGCTTAAATGTTTGAGATAACCTCAAAAACTCACTCAAAATAGTTTTTAAGGCAATCCAACTACTGTAGTGCCTCGGCCGTGACACTTACCTTACCTTTTCCTTATTCCATTCATTAATTTTTCTGATGTTGTTGACGTCTTATTTTTACTACGTAATGAATTATAATAAGATATATTCTCAGGCTTATTTTTCGGTCCATTGACATCGACGTAACTTTCTTTTTAGGGCCAATGATTTATGCAAAACGAATGTTTTGACTTCATTAAAAAGAAATGTTGATATATATAAAGAAAGTTTTTTGAATATAAGCAAAATCGATTGATTGGCTGGTTTTATTTTTTGGAACTGAGAATTTCTTTTCAAAAGTTTTTTTTCAGGAATAGAAGCAAACTAATTGCTGATTCGCATTTGTCCTCGGCTGATTACATCATCGAAGCGGAGTGCTCTATCATTTGAAAACTATCCTCAGACAGAAATGATCGAAAAAAATGACAACCGAACACACCAGCATGAGTAAGTACAGCAATATAAGCATTGAAAGTAGATTTAAACAATATATTTTCATTTGACCTCGAATTTTACTCTATTGGTATTTTCAATAATTATTTTACCTAATGTTGGAGGTAAAAACAGAAAATATCGAGTTGGTCCTGGCTGTATTGAAATAATATTCTCAGAATAAAACCAATAGAACATTAGGGGAATCACAAAAAAACATATACAACAGCAATTTGAATAGCTGATTTGGTGGCAAAACGGAACGAAAGAGACATTCAAAATAAAATTAACAACCCAAAGGTTTGTTAAGCATACAATGTAACTTTTCATGGCAAATATTTTGTTGCTTTTATATATTTTGCGCCTATTTGTTTTTCTACCTACGATTCATAATTTTGTTTAACCTAATAGAAGGGTTAAAAAATAAACAAAAAAAAGAAATGCATTCTGCACGCACATATAAAATTTGAATAAATTTATTTTTTTTAAGCTGAAATTGAAAAATGAACACTTGCGTTAAATGCGTTGGCGCTCTACGCTTTTTTATGCGTTCTATTTTTGAGTGTGCTAGAATTTATTAACTGAAACACTTTTTAACATGAAATATCGCATTTCACTAAAAGAATGTAAGAAATTGCCTTTTTTGAGTTTTCTGCTAATACTAAGAGTATTTAGAAAACGTGACTCTTTTTAACAATGCAACAATGCCGGTAGGTAGTGTTCTTAGGCCGATTATATAAACAATATACTCTGTACATACGGTTATCTTGTATGTAAATTTAACGTAATGAAAATCAAAATAATGCAGTAGTGGGCACAAGATTCCCAATTCCTTAATTTTAAAATAAAGTTTAAAACATATTAGGCCAAAAACTGAGAAAGGTGGGTCAGATTTTTATAGGGAATACCCTTTGGACTATTTATTTGGATCTAAATGTATTTTTTAAGGTAATATTATTTGGTATTTTTAGCAAAATATCACATGAATTCAATACTAGTTATATGAAAAATTAATGAGAATAAAAATAAAATAAATATTTGAAGGCTCTATCTATTAAAGTATGTCGTTAGTCGATTTTCAAACGGACAGCCAGATGTATCTATACCGACTCGCCTTTTGATGATCAAGAATATATGTATATATATATATACAGAAGTTTATTCAATGTACTAACTTGTAATTCACTGTAATTTTGACTATAACATAATAGACTTCAAAATCTCAGCCAAGGCTATACCGACCCGTTGATGCCCCATTTTGTAGCAAAATTATACTGTTGTGTGAATTAAATTGTTAATTTAAGCAACATCATAGCTTTCGTAACTTTAAGTAGATACAAATTAATTTTATAGGAGAATAAAGTTTCTCGCCAATTTTTGAGATAACTGAAAAAATTAAGGTTTTTACATTAAATTTCTAAATTATTTTTTGCGGGATAACCTAAAAAAAATTGAGGTTTTAAATTATTTGAGCATGTACCTATATGAATATTTTTAAGATTTTATTTCAAAATGCAGGAAAATATTCATATACATATTCAAAAACATTTACAAATTTCGGTCAGAATTTAATAGTTAAAAACTTTTTACTGCTATCATTAATTTGGATATAGTATATCGTAGTGACCAGGTCTGTAAATAAGATAAACCTTGGGTTCTGCACCTTCAGGGAAATCGTGCGCTTTAACAGAACCTCCCTCTCCTCTGTCCATGTATTCGACGCGAACACCTACATTGAGAGCAGTGCATAGAGCAATTATGTGTATATGATCAGACTCCTTATACATTGGTTCAACTTCTTGATGTCGAAATTCTTCAATAGTAAAATCGCCCTCGATAAAATTTTTGTAAAACTCAGCCTCTTCTTGCAGTTTTCCGGACGTCAATAAACGCAAGTAGACTACTACGTAATCCGAATATCCTTGCTCGTTGAAAATAGAATGCAAATCCTCTTTTACCTTGCTAGCGCCAGTGGAATTGTCTGGACTTACGCGTTTGACCACCTCCATAAACTAGACATAATAGCACAGTATAAAATTTGTATTAAACAATTTTCATTACTTACCGTTTCGTGAAAATCCTCCAGAGTAAAGCTAGGAAATCCTAAACGAACCAACTTTTCTTTAGATTCTTCGGCTAAGTCACGGAACGCTTGATATGCACTACTATTGGAAATTAAGTGCTCCAAGTAGGAATAAGCAAATGCCCGAAAAAAACAATTACCGTCAGGGCGAGTGCGTCGCATATATCTATATTTCTTGGAGAGATCTTGAATTTTGGCAGTAAATACATCGTCACCCAAATATTCAGCACGCAAACATGTAACTGGCAGCAAATCACTTACTAAAGGTGTAGATTCGCATATCTATATAAAATATACATATTTTTGTTTTTTTTTTTAATATGCAATTTGTGATTTATTTAAATTTTTTCAAGTACGTACTTCTTTCTCTATTTCACGCTGCTGTTGCATTATGAGCTCATCTCTGTTTGTGTCATTAGACTCCACTGATTCCATTACAAACAGCCAACAAAATATACTATGTGAGAGCAATAAATAAATAATTTACTCGATTTTATGAATTTGATTATCGTTAGCAAACTTGGCCGAAATAATAAAAATTTTGACAGCCTTTAGCTGAATGCAGTGGTTCCGAATTAAGTAAAAGTTGCTATGAAACCAAGGTGTGCTTACACGATCAAATAGTGTGAATGTTGCTACAATTTTTTTTTTTCAAACTAAACTTAGTATTTTATTTTAATATATACTGGGATTTTAAAACATTTGTTGCCTTAGGATATATTTTGAATTTTTATCATATGTCATGCTGTTGTATATGCTTGAAACTAACAGTGTTATGTTGTATTTACACTTAAAGTCGCATTTAGAGGTAAAAATGCGATGCGCTGAAGTTTGTTGGAAGAATTCACTATTGTTGGGAGCAGTAGGTGACAACAATAACGACCAAGTCGCATCCTAAATATTATTTGCAGTAAATACATTTCGCCCTGCGCGGCGGACTAATTTTGTAACTGATTCTCTCGTGTATTATGCATATTCATACACATTGTATTAGCCTAGTCGCTTTGCTTAAAATATCCTATGAGGAGTTGGAGTTGAAGTTACAAAGCGAACGCAAGCTGAGCACAACGCGTATAAATTAAATCGAACCGCGCAAGGCATTAATTATATTTGAAAATATCGGCAATATAACTAAATAAATAGTGATTTAAATTAATGTAAAAAATCGCTTAGTTTTATTGAAAAACCATTTTGGAGCATTTTCGCTTGCTATCAGAACGTCGATAGCCCCACATTTTGGTGACCCCGACGCGATATAACGAACACATAGTGCATACATATAGTTTTCAAGCCGTGCTGTAAAAATATATACAAAACAATTTGTGCATCAAATATAATTAAAAACATTAAATTCGTTTTAATTGTGCTCAGCTTTGTGTTAAAAAATATTTCGTCTCGCTTACACATAGTTACGTGCGGTTGTCATACATATTTGACTACGATCAACGGTGATACATGCATATAAACATACAAACAGTTTTTGCGCGCGAGCAAACTTACACATAAGGTGCCGCTAAATATTTTCGGTCTTCGCTTTGTGTTTTGTACATACAAACGCTGCATTTATTCCAGCTAAGAACTGTTTAGTTGTTGGAATAAATAATTTGTGCATACGCATGTGCGTAGTGAACATTTGTACATAGCAACAGTTAGAAAGTGCTGGCAATTTTCAAGTTCAAGGGTGCATTGACCTTGTGTGAACAAAAAACAAGTAGTTGCATACACTAATCAACATAAAATAAATTTTTTATTTGGACAAGTGATTTTTTTTTTATTATTAAAAAATGACAACCGGTGAAATGAATATTTCTATGGATGTTAATGCAAATCGTGTGCAGTTTTTGAAGCTTAAAGCCACTTCGATTTATAAGCAGCTTCAATCGCAAAAAACAATTTACAGTAGTGAAAATGTGCGCGCATTGCATGATGCTACAATTGTAGTGCATCTCAAGCGTCTTGAGTGTATACAAAACTCTTTCAACTCGGTTCACGATGCACTCGAAGAACTTAATTTCGACGAAATGGGCAGTGAGTTGCGGTGCAATTTCGATCTTGAGCTGATTTCTGCAGAAGAAAGTCTGCGAATCGAGCAGAAAAGGCGCAGTGATGAACGGCAGAGTACAGCGAGTCAACCACATTGTTCGACAATGCGACAGAATTCATCAGACGATGCATCACCGATATATGTTGTAGCACAACAGCGGTCGCGGTTGCCTGATTTGAAGTTACCTACCTTTGATGGTACTTACACTGGATGGACAAATTTCTATTCGCTTTTCACGTCAATAGTGGACCAGGAGGAAGCCATACCTAACATTCAGAAGTTTCAGCATCTACATTCGTGCCTAACTGGAGCTGCGCTAGAGACCATACGATCTCTAGAAATCAATGACGTTAATTATGATATTGCGTTAAACATTTTAAAAAAACGATTTGATAATAAACGTCTTATTTTTCAGTCACATATCAGAGAGGTGCTTGAGCTACAACGGATTGAGTCAGCGTCTGCTGGTAAGCTGCGTGCAATAGTGGATAAAGTGAACTCACATCTACGTTCACTGGATTCATTGGGTTCAAAAGAGCAAATTGGAGAATGCATATTAGTGCAAACTTTGCTTCAAAAGTTGGACAATGCGACACGAGCGAAATGGGAGGAATGTTCATCGACGGATTGTTTACCAACATGGGATATGTTGTCGACGTTTTTGGATAAACGCTGCCGTACACTAGAAAACGTGGAGAGTGCTAAGTACGCCCCAACTCCTGCTGGTCTTGGTAAGCTTACCAAAAGTACAAGCAATAATAGATCATTTGTCGCCATTTCTACTAGCGCCAATTGCGCATTTTGTAATGATTTAAGCCATCAGATTTACAGATGCCCTCAATTTATGAATTTAACAACCTCACTTAGGTTTAAAGAAGCCAAACGATTAGCGCTTTGTTTAAATTGTCTTAAAAAAGGCCATCAAGCTCGTACCTGTAAATCGATGCATTGTAAGACCTGTCAATCTAGGCACCACACTCTTTTGCATGCAAGTTCAATGCAATATTCACCACAACACCCAACTGTTATATCGGACCCGCAACCTATTGCTTCATCAGCGCCAGTGCAACAGGCTGCTCTAGTCGCAATGCCATCAACCGTTTTTCCTATTGCTCAAGCCCTCGATTCTGATATTGTGCTTCTTGCTACGGCAGTGATTCTGATCAAAAATCGTTGTGGTACATTGGTACCATGTCGAGCGCTGCTAGACTCTGGGTCTCAGCTGCACTTTATCACCTCACGGCTGGCCAACCAGCTTCAAAAAAAACCAAATGTGCAACCGCAGTTTCTGGTATAGGTGATGTTTCATTTACATCTGAAGGTCACACGGCCAATTTGTGCGTACAATCGCAATTTTCGAGCTACTCTACGAGCGTTACAGCTGTTATCGTGTCTACAATTACCGATAACCAACCTAGTTTCAATGTTGATACTTCGAACTGGAACATTCCATCGAATATTCAATTGGCTGATCCACATTTTGCTGAGTCACAACGGATTGATGTCCTCATCGGAGCGAGCATCTTCTTTGACTTAATGTGTGCTGGTCAGATTCGGCTCCCCATGGGGTTGCCCCTGTTACAAGAAACTCATTTTGGCTGGATCGTATCCGGCGACGGACTGCCTGCTCGTAACACAAAATCATTTCTCGCTCGTACCATTCCTGCCAAGGGCACCGATCCTGATCTCCAGCTAGATCAATTGGTCCGCCGATTTTGGGAAGTAGAGAGCAGCTATGAGCCTATTGTGAAAGCAACAAAGGAGGAGATTGATTGCGAGGCGCATTTCAAATCAAACTATTCTCGATTGCCCTCTGGTGAATATTCCGTTCGTTTACCAATGCTGCATAGTTCTGATGTGCTTGGTGATTCGTACCAACAAGCTTTGCATCGCTATCAAAACCTGGAGCGCAAACTAGCGCGAAATTCGGAGCTCAAGGCTCAATACTCAGCTTTTATTAAGGAATATCTCAATTTGAAACACATGTCTATCGTAGAACCCTCATCGCGGAACCAATGCAGATATTTCCTACCACATCACTGTGTTATGAAAGAAGATAGCACGAGTACAAAACTTCGAGTCGTATTTGACGGCTCTGCCACATCCTCATCTGGACTTTCATTGAATAACTTGCTTATGGCTGGTCCAACTATTCAGCCAAAATTATTCAACACATTACTTCGTTTTCGTACGTTTCCAGTAGCATTGACCGGTGATATTTGCAAGATGTATCGATGTGTTAGAGTCGCAGCACCAGATAATCTTTTGCAGTGTATCCTGTGGCGCGATTCAATTGAAAAGAACATTGACATTTACAAATTGGACACGGTGACATACGGCACAAAATCGGCATCCTTTCTAGCTATTCGAGCTCTTCAACAACTGGCTTTTGATGAATCGGCAAACTATCCTCTGGCTTCTAAGATAATTTTACGCGATTTTTATGTGGATGACTTAATCACAGGTGGCAACACAGTAGAAGAGGTCATCGATATCATGAAGGAAACAAGTCAACTACTCAGCACAGGTCATTTTCAGCTAAGAAAATGGTGTTCAAACCATGCTGCTGTTCTAAGTAAAATTCCAAGAGAAGATGTCGATACGCTTCTAAGGTTCACTGATGGCACCGATATATCAAAAACTCTTGGACTTCTTTGGGACCCATCTACCGATAGTTTTTTATTTTCGTATGCAAAGCAACAACTCTCGCCTATTTGTAAAAGATCCGTCTTATCAATGATTGCTCGATTTTATGATCCGCTTGGCCTCATAGGTCCCGTACTGACTAAAGCTAAAGTCTTTTTACAGCGCCTATGGAGAGAACGACTCAATTGGGATGAAGCCTTTCCACCATTATTACAGACAAATTGGACAAATCTCTTCAAGGATCTGAGCGCTATACAGCACTCTGTATTTCCGCGTCATGTAATGCGTTCCGAAGCTACTTATGAGATTCATGCTTTTTGCGATGCTAGTCTAGAAGCGTACGGTGCCTGTGTTTATGTGCGATCAAATAAGGACAATGTCATACACACCGGCCTATTTTGCTCCAAATCTCGCGTCGCACCGCTGAAATCATTGACGGTCCCGAAACTAGAGCTTTGCGCAGCAACACTTTTATCGCAACTTCTTAAAAATATTGCAGAAATGGAAATGTTCAAGTGTACGTATCATTGCTGGTCTGATTCATCGGTTGTGTTATCATGGATCAGAGAGGAGCCTTCGAGATTCAATGTGTTCGTTTCGAACCGAGTTTGTACTATACAGCAGCTCACAGCTGATATGGAATGGCATTATGTTCCTACGTCAATGAATCCGGCCGACATACTATCTAAAGGAGCTTCACCAAGTGAACTACAGCAGTCATCACTGTGGCTTAATGGACCAGCGTTTCTACAAAGGGATCAAACTGACTGGCCAAAATCATGTCTGCCTGTGCATACATTGCCTGAGGTACGCAAACGTGCGTTACTAGCAGTTTCGTCGTACAAGGATATATTAATTGGCTCAAAATATATCAACTCATTTCCCACAATGCAACGTATTTTTGGATATATCGCAAAATTTATTACTCGGACGAAATCACCTGGACTTACAGTTGAAAATATTCAACACGGAACTCAGCTGCTAATGAGGCTTATTCAAAGGACACATCTATGGGCAGAGTACAAAGCTCTGCAATTAAATCAAACATGCAAGCCGTCTAGCAGTATATCTTCGCTTTCGCCGTTTTTGGACAAATTTAAAATTATTCGTGTGGGTGGCCGTTTAAAACACTCCACCTTGGATTTTAACGCTCGCCATCCGATCATTTTACCTAAGCGACATCCGCTAACTCAGTCCATCATAGTTAATTTTCACCATAAAAACCTACATGCGGGTCCTCAAGCACTGTTAGCTGCAGTCAGATTTCAATATTGGCCAATTGGTGGGAGAAAGACTGTTGCTCGTATCGTCAACAAATGTGTACGATGTTTCCGCAGTAAACCTCGTCTTTTAGAGCATATCATGGCTGATTTGCCAAAAGATCGCGTCGCAGTCTCACGCGCATTTTCAGTCACTGGCATCGACTATTGTGGACCATTTTACTATAAATCGGAAGTGCGTAACAAGCCGCCTATAAAATGTTACATAAGCCTTTTCATTTGCTTTGCCACTAAGGCCGTGCATCTTGAACTCGTCAAGGACCTCTCAACGGCAGCGTTCATCGATGCACTAAAGCGCTTCATTTACACTCGTGGCAAGCCAAGAAAATTGTGGTCAGATAATGCCACTAATTTCGTTGGAGCAAAGAACGAGTTGTCTGACCTGCGTCGAATGTTTGAACAGGCACATCAAAATGCAATAAATAAATTTTGCCTGAATGATGAAATTGAGTGGAGTTTTATACCTCCACGTTCGCCACATTTTGGTGGTCTCTGGGAGGCCGCGGTGAAGACAGCCAAGTTCCATTTCTACCGCTCAATTGGTCTTTCGATTTTGGGTTTCGATGAACTGCGCACACTAGTGTGCCAAATCTCAGCAATAATTAATTCGCGCCCACTCTTTCCAATTTCAGAAAACCCTGATGATCTAGACGTGTTGACTCCTGCGCATTTTTTAATAGGTGCACCATTTTCATCCGTTGCAGAGCCAGATGTCACTTCTCTGAATTTTAATCGCCTCGATCGCTGGCAACGAGCTACGTACATGCAGCAGATATTTTGGAAACGATGGAGTGAGGAATATCTTACCCTCTTGCAGCAACGTTCCAAATGGCGTTCACCTCAGCCGAGCTTGCAACCAAACACAGTCGTCCTTATGAAAGATGAAAACTTGCCCCCACTAAAATGGCCGGTGGCAAGAGTCATGGAGCTGATACAAGGAAGTGATGGTGTAGCAAGAGTTGCTATTCTGCAGACAGCTACTGGTACTACTCGACGAGCTATCGCCAAGCTTTGCGTCCTGCCTACAGAAGATGCGGTTGAAAGCCATAATCTTTCAACAGGGGGGAGGATGTTGGGAGCAGTAGGTGACAACAATAACGACCAAGTCGCATCCTAAATATTATTTGCAGTAAATACATTTCGCCCTGCGCGGCGGACTAATTTTGTAACTGATTCTCTCGTGTATTATGCATATTCATACACATTGTATTAGCCTAGTCGCTTTGCTTAAAATATCCTATGAGGAGTTGGAGTTGAAGTTACAAAGCGAACGCAAGCTGAGCACAACGCGTATAAATTAAATCGAACCGCGCAAGGCATTAATTATATTTGAAAATATCGGCAATATAACTAAATAAATAGTGATTTAAATTAATGTAAAAAATCGCTTAGTTTTATTGAAAAACCATTTTGGAGCATTTTCGCTTGCTATCAGAACGTCGATAGCCCCACAACTATGATAACATTGAAAGTTAGGCAGGAAACCCAAACAATACAACTAAAATTTTTTTTTGCATTTGTCATAATCACCTGTTTTGTCGCAATACGATAGCTGGACAGTCCCAAAAATAGGGCTCTACCAACAAAATTACTTATTTAATTGCTCAACATTGCCTAATGAAGTCCGAAAATCGAATTTTTTCAGAAGTATGCAAAAACAAATTACACGTAAAATTTTAGCATTTGCAAAAAAGCTGAACAAGTAGTGTGTCAAAGGCTGTTTTTTTTTCTATGTATGTACGTACGTACATGTTATATTTCCATTATATTGCGTGTTTATATTTCCAAGTATTATACATGTTCCTACTCGTATTATTACTCAAATTAGCTTAAACAATATAAGATATTTATGAAAGATTATATTTAGTATCGATCACAAAACCAATATGTGAAGAATTTTAAAAGAATGGGCGTTATCACAAAAAGATGAAGAGTTTGAAAAACATCGCTGTTTATATCGATATTAGTCAAAATTTGTCAATCAGGCATGCTCCCATTTTTACTTACTTTTGCGTTTTGCGATTTCATATCAAATTATCTTTGAATTATTCGTCAAACCTATAAAAATTTGCAATAAAATTGACAAACACAAAGAAATCTAATAATTCTGATTAATATTTTACTGAAATCGCAAAACGCAAAAGTAAATGAAAATGGGAGCACACCCAGTTTAAGCGCAAGTTTTTCATATTTATTTGCATATTTAAATTTTTCCTTTATAGCAAAATTGTTTAGGCGGCACTTCATATCAGAACCCAGATGCAGCTCAATGCCAAATGTAGATGAACTACTATTATTAAATATGAATTTTAAGGTTAAAATTTAAATGGATACGATTGCGAAAATGCAGATATTTAAATTTCAAACTGAAGCAAACCAGAAATGTTAATATGAAAGTAATGAAATATGTAAAATACAAATATTACTTACTTAAATGGGCTTCAACCGTGTATCGCCCATGGCCGCATTTAGGAAGGCGCGCCAGCTTCCGTAATCTTGGCGCTGGCGCCAGTTGCTTTGAATGCCAAATACAAAAAGATCTCTCCATACCATCGCTTGCTCGGTCGTCCTATATTACGGCGTCCACCAATCAAGTTTGGGAAACCATCTAAATCATGCGTTCTGGCGCTCTTTCATCCATTAAAATCAGGTGACCAACCCAGGACTATATCAACTTCATCGAATAGCTCGTACAGCTCGCGGTTCATACGGGACCTAAACTCGTCACTGAATCTAATAGGACCAAAAATCCTGCGGAGAATATTTCTCATCAGACTCAATCACAGACCACGCCTCTGCGTTATATATTAGGAATGGGAGTATGAGCGTCTTATAGATCTTGATTTTCGCCTTTCGAGACGGCTTTACTTCTAATTAGCTTGCTCAGCCTTTAAAAACAAATATTTGTAAGTGTGATTCTTCGCCTTATCTTTAGTCTGACGTTGTTGTTGCTGGTCATTTCGGCTACAAGATAGACAAAGTTTTCTACAGCACTGATGTGGAAATTCTCCATCCTCACAGACCGTCCAAGAAGCGATGACGGCGTGCGAAAAGACACCAAGTACTACGTCTTGTTATCATTCGCCGCTCGATCCATGGGCCAAGACTGTTTTTCAATTTCCGAGAACGCCTTGCTGTTTTGCCGTTCCTGCGTACCGATGATATCAATGTCATTCAATGTCGTTCCGGTGTCATTTCTCTATCGACGAAATTGTGCGCCTTCGAGTAGGTAGGCAAAATGACTCCTTCATAATCTCAGTGATTCCTGTTTATCCGTTACCATATTTCCAATGCCATCATTACAGAAAGGTTTTCCGGGTTTAAAACCTTCAGTCAGACGCTTGACCTTTTGATCGAATTTTCGAGCTTCATTTTGGTCACGTAACATCTCAACATCCTCAAACTCCCACCATTTTCTTGCGTCTGAAAAGGCGTTTCTCCACTCTCCGTTTCTCTCGATATCGCTCTATAACTCTATGTTGCGTTGCTCCCGACTTCAGAGTTTACTGATAAGAAGCGTTCTTCTCTGCAGTAGCATTGCGACACGCCTTCTTGGCAGCTCCATGGAACGTGTGATATGTTTCCACTGCTCACATATATCTTTAGAAGAGGGAAAGGTTTCCCGGAGCAGTCCAACACGCTCGATGAATGTAATTTGATCTGGAATCAGTCATTTAGCCTTGTGGATATTGAGGTGTTGAAATCTGGCGCTGCTAACAACCATGTTCCGACCTGAGCAAAATCTATTTGCCTCTTTACAATATTGGACGTAGTGTCGTAAAGTCTAGATTTTCCGACTCTTATATTAAAATGTTTATCCAAGATGCGAATCGCGGCTAGACACTCGTCAAGAGGAGTTAACCTACGTAGTCTCCTACTCACCACCAAACCGCATCCAAATTCATGGTTACTCTCATGGCAGCTATAGTAAAGCTCACATGATGCTTTTTTAGAGCAAACCTTACCTATCCATCGGATTTCTTGGATTGCAGTAATGTCAGTCTTGCATCTTTCGAGGACATCAACCAGCTGGATATTTGCGCCATCCCAATTAAGGGTGCGGACATTTCAGATGTGTATCCGTAAATCGTGATCCTTATATCGTTTACGGTTGTCGTCATCATAGAGTTCCCTCCGAGGAATCCTTGTGGTTTTCATTGGAGTGACTTTTTCGGTGGCAGGTCGCACCAACCCCTAATTAAGAGGGTTTCATTGCCTTCTCACGTTATCTCACCTCTGAACGGCTGTTCAGATGCCAACCAGGAGATACGTGTTCTTTTGGACGTTGTGAGCTGCTTGGATATTTTGTGTTGGCCATTCCAAAGTTAATGAGAGTCAACAACATTCCTCACAATTTCCAACATTTAAGCCAAGGATTTCTTCCTTCCCAATATTACGTTGAAATCGTCAAACACATCTTTGGAGTAGTGCTCGTAAGACGTTCTAAACGCTCACAAAAAAATCATTTGGCATTTCGTCGTGTTTGTCTTACCAACTGATTGGTAGAGCTCTCTACGGTAGATAACTACGATGTGCACTAAGGAAAAGACATTGACATTGAGAGAATATATCATCCCGACAAGCGGGCCAACTGTAAAAAATTATGCTTGAAATACAGTTACTCTTTAATTCAATTACGCCGTATACCTCTAAAAAAATGTTTTTACGAGGCTCAATCCTTTTCAAAAATTAAACTAATTTTGATGCTCTTTGGTACATTAGAGGTAGAAAAGATTTCCTCAAGAGAATCCGTAACTGTAAATCACATCTAATCCCTCTAATTTCTTAGATGCTGTACACTCTAAAGTCTTGTATGAATCAAATTTCCTCAAGCTTTTAGAGTTTAGCGCATTTGAAGCTCAAGGTCTGAACTAAAATATTTGAAATCCATTATTGTGCTAGCTCCAACAATTTCCATCACAAAACAATTAATATAAGGTAAGTCTGCGCTTCATTCTCACAGAATGATAAAAATTTATACTGGTAATAACCAAAATGGTGCTGCATTTACTGTGGGAAGACGGTGAAGTAGTGAAGCCAGTCACTGCGGCTAATTGGAAATAATTTAATATGACCGCAGTAGTCAAATAAGAGGGCAGTAGCTAGAACGGTGACCTGGAGAGAAGGATTCGTGCCAAATACGGCTAAATTTTATACATAAGTAGACTTATGTTATTTTTTAATAATTAAGTTGATTGAAATAAAAATATGAACTTTTGATTAAGTTTAATTGTGCTTTATTCTCCCGAGAAAATAATTAACCCTAGTTACGCACTAGTGATGGTTTGGATCAATTAATTTCTGCCCCGAAGGATCTTGAACAGCCGAGTCATTAAATCTTGTCCTTGCCAACTCAAGAGTTCAGATTCATGGGACTATGATGCATAGCAAAAGACATTTTACGCAGCGATGTATATACGGACTTTCTGGGCAGGTATTGCCAAAATTGATAGTTGCATAAACGTAAATATGGCTAGACTCAAAAATAGTGGTTTCATAGCTCGAAAATCATCCTCATGTGTGTAATTACTACATTGTTAACAGTTGTTTTTAGCTCTTTCGTTCATTCACAAGAGGTGACAAGCCCAGTGAAGCAGCTTGGACCCGGCTCAGCTGCTATCCGTAAGTAAGTCATTTCTTGCCTAGTCTGCACATGATATTTGACAAACAGGCGTATTGGTCATCAACCGATGTGAGAGAAAGTATCCTACGAATAATGTCTTCACTTAGAAATAGCGTTTTGGACGAGTAAATAACATCATAAGTGGACACAATGTTTAAATTCAACCGATATACCTGATAGAACAGGAGTAATCGACTTAAAGGCAGGGATTTCTAGGTCACAAGGAAGAACAAAATAAATTTCTTCATGACACTGACGCTTTAAACATTTGTTAGTAGAGTTGTTATCAAATGGAATTATTACACCGTCAAGGTCGTCTTATAGTAACTCTATATGGGCAATGAAGTAACAAGAGATAGACAAGAACTACTTAGTTGGCCGTTAACTATCGTTTGGTCATAGCCGCATTTAGGAAGGCGCACCAGCTGCTCTGGTCTTATCTGCCCTGACGCCAATTGGTTTCAATGCAGAGTACGCATAGATCTCTCCATACCTGGTTATTCCATTGTACACCAATCAAGTTTGGACCCCACATGTGGACCGTTTGTGTTGGAGCTCTTTCTTCAATTCGAATAAGGTGACCAGCCCAGTGCATCCGCTGGAATTTTAAGCACTGGACTGTTTCAATTTCATCGTATTTCTCATAAAGCTTGCTGTTCATACGGGACTTGAAGCCTGCTAATCCTGTACTAAGACGTACAGAAATTCAAGCTCGGTTGTGGTAAGCTCTTGAAAAAGCGGTAGCAAACAAAGAGCCACGGACAATAAGCTTTCATCTCATTATCTTTCCCATCTTCTACTTCTTTACTTCTTCACACTCACTACCCACATCTATTAACTTTCATTTACAAGTTCCTGCTGAGCGGCAAGGACCAGCCGGGACTCAGGCAGAAACCGCTACCACAAGCAAAGGTCTTGTTAGCGGCCAAAGCCGGAAGGTGGTCCAACTTGCGTCACAGCAGAAGGAACGCGCAACACAACCCCGGCCTGGGCATGGAGAGCCCGGAGGCCCTGGAGACCCACTCAAAAGGGGACTGAGTGGGGCCGGGTATCAATGGTACCTCCGATACCTGCAAAAGGGCTTTTGACCGGAGGTAGTCAGAGAAAAGGCACTGGAACACAGGGCTCAGCCTGTGACAAAGGTGGATGGCACCAACGCGCCAAAGAAAAGAGCGCAAATTACGCCACCAAGCGCCAATGCG
>JAWNNP010000969.1:0-73347 GCA_035044805.1 Leucophenga maculata | reverse complement strand
TGTTTTGGAATAAAATAATTATGAGAGAGTACAAGTAGTTGTATTCACAGTGGAGCTTCGCTAAACGGCGGCAACATTCTCCCCCCTGTAAACTTGCTAGCTAGTTTGGTTGCTGATATGCTTGCTGGTTTGCACCCATTAATGCCGACGTCAAGTACTGCAACTTTGGCCACGGGTCTCATCAGGATTCCGCTCGCGGTTCTTATGATCACTCGTCTGACCTGTCCGTCTTTGGCTAGGATAACTTCCTCGACGATGCCTTTGGGCCACTTGTTGCGCTGCAGTGTCTCGTCTACAATGACGATGACGCTGCCAACTGATATAGGTGGGCGCTTGTTGAACCATTTGCCACGCCTGGTTAAGTCGGGTACATATTCGTGGATCCAGCGACGCCAGAATCTGTCAGCGAATGCTTGCGTTGCTTGCCACATATGTCGTACGTTCGTTTCCTCATTAGTAATTGGTTTGAATGCACTGGCTGAACCCAAGAGTAGGTGGTTGGGTGTAATCGCTTCATCGTCGTTACTTTCAAGTGATACGAAAGTAAGTGGTCGTGAGTTTAGGATGAACTCAATTTCGCAGAAAATGCATTTTAAGCTTTCATCCGTAAAACTCATCGATGGGCAGATGCTGTACATGACCGTTTTGACAGAACGTACGAGTCGTTCCCATGCTCCCCCCATATGAGGAGCGGCAGGCGGGTTGAACATCCAACGTATATTGTCCAGTTTAGCTGCAACACGGCTAACGTCGATCTTCTTCCTCTCATCGCATAATATTTTTTCGGCAGCTTTGAAATTGGTGCCATTATCCGTATAAATTTCACGGGGCGTACCACGGCGTGCCATAAAATTTCGGATACTCATTACGCACGAATTGGTGTCTAGCGAGTGGGCGATTTCTAGGTGGACTGCTCTCACCGTCAAACATGTGAAAAGTACACCCCACCTTTTTTCTCGTCTACGACCCACGGCTACATAGAGTGGTCCGAAGTAGTCAATACCTGTGTAGGTGAATGGTCGCTCAAATGAAGCTAGACGCGCTGCTGGCAACGGAGCCATCTGTGGTGGATCCGGCTTTGCGCTGTTGTTTTTGCATCGTTGGCAAGTGCGCCGTATGTTTTTATACAGCACCCTTAGCCGGGGGATATAATAGTCACCCCTTATTAAGTTGATGCAAGCCTCATGCGACGTGTGATGATAATTTTCATGCTGCCACTTGACTATCAAGCGCGTGACGTAGTGTCCATATGGCAGCACGATAGCGTGAACATTACTTAGGTGCTCCGTTCGTCCGCGGACGCGTAGCAGTTGTTCATCGTCTATAAAAATATTGAGACTGATTAGTTTACTTGTTCTTTCAACGCTCTTACCTTGTAGGAGGCTGGCAATCTCAGCTTTAAACTCAGATGCTTGAGCTTGTCGAAGTAAAATCAGCTTGGCCTTGTTTATAAATTCGGCCGTTATTATCTGCGGTAGCGGCATCTTTCGGCCGGCTGCCCGCAGTCGTGCTATATAAAGCAAGAAAGTTGCTAGCGCTCTGTACAATTTGCGCCAGTTCGAAAAGTATTCGATATTTAATGCCACTTCCTCATGTTGCCCAGGTTGAATAAGTAGCACGTGGTTGCGAAGTTCGTCGGTACTTGTATGACCTAGGTCGTCACACCTAGGCCACATTGACTCATCTAGTTGCAGAAACTCTGGTCCAGAAAACCACTTTTCGCACGACTTAAAGCTGCATACTTTAGTGGCGCAGTCCGCTGGATTAGTTTTTGATGGCACCCAGTGCCACTGGCTAACGTTTGTGCCTTCGAGTATTTCGCCTACGCGGTGCATGACGAACTGTTGAAACCTTTTTGGATCCATTCGAAGCCACTTGAGCACAGTCTTTGAGTCAGTCCAGTACCAAGATGAGTTTATAGATAGGCGGTGGTTATTTTGTATTTTTCGCGCCAACCTTTTACCCAACACAGCTGCTTGCAACTCCAATCTGGGTATAGATAGCGGTGATAGTGGTGCTACTTTAGCTTTCGCTGCAACTAAGCTTACGTGAACTTGGTTACCTCGTTTGATGCGCAGAAAACAAATGGCGGCGTACGCTAATTCGCTGGCATCCACAAAGGTGTGTAGCTGAATGCTTTCCGCACCACGTTCATCCTTAAAGTAGCAACGCGAAATTCTGGTAGCTTCGATTAATGGCATAATTTTCTTCCAGCGCTGCCATTCTCGTAAAGTTGTTTCGGAAACTGCTTCATCCCAATGACCGCCAGATCTCCACGCTTCTTGCATTGCAATTTTCAAGCCGATAGTGTAGCAAGATATAAACCCAAGTGGGTCATAAATTGACATAAGTACTTGAAGAAGTTCTCGTTTAGTAGGTGGCCCCGGCTCTTCGAGTACGTTGCGGCGTAGCCTCGAAAATTTAAATATGAATTTAAATTGGTCATCTTTAGGCGTCCAATATAGGCCAAGAACCTTTTCGGTAGTACCGATTTCTACCGCTTTAGCTGGCGTGTCGTGTGTGGCAAGTTTTCGTAGAATGTCATCTGCGTTGGATGACCAGTTTCGAATGTTGAACCCACCTGCGGCATGAATTGCTTTAACTTGTGTCGCAATGTTTGTAGCTTCGCTGATGCTGTCGGCGCTAAAGATAAAATCGTCGACGTAGTGGTAACGTTTTATGGCAGCCACAGCTTCAGGGTATAAGTGCTCAAATCTTGTTGCATTTTTGTCACGAATATAGTGAGCAATACATGGGGCGCAGTTTATGCCAAATGTGAGCGCTTCCATCACATAGACGCTGGGTTGAGTTGTGTAATCATCGTGGTCCCACCATAGAAATCGTTGTGCATGCATATCTGCCGGGCGCACACGAATTTGGTGAAACATCGCTGCTATGTCACCGCACACCGCCACGCGACCTACTCGAAATGCGATTAATAGATCAAGCAATGAGTTGAGCAGGGCTGGCCCTCGATTTATGAAATCGTTTAAGGCGTATCCGTTGGACTGCGCGGCTGCATCCCATACTAGCCGTACTCTATTTGGCTTGTTGGGGTTAACGGTGATAAATGGTGTTGGTTGTTGTCAGCTCTTCTGCTGTTAGTTTCCGGGCGTACTTTTTCGCCAGTAGATTGTTGATTTCCTTTTGAATCTGACTCTTTAGATTTTGCTGTTTTTTAAACTTACGGCTTAGGCACATCAGGCGTTGGTAGGCGTGTTCATAGCTGCTAGGATATTTCGTTCCATGGCATGCCCATTTCGTACCGGGCACCTTTAAATGTGGCTGTTGAATCCAAAGTTTTTAGTACCATTGAATCGCTAGCGGACATAATTGTTTTTTCCGAGGCGACATCAAGGCTGAAGGCTTGTTTCACTGCTTCATGTAACTCCGCGTTGTAACGTTCGCAGTCACAAGTGTGAATATTGACGCGCACTTCAGTTTGTGTTTTTTTGTTTCCACCTTGGAGGGTCCATCCTAGACGCGTCTTCGATGCAATTGGTTGATACCATGAACCTTCTCGCACCTTGAGTGGTACGGCTAAGTTCCAATTGTTGGTACCAATTAAAATTGATGGGCATGCGCGTTTATATGATTGAATGGGTAACCCGGCCAAGTATGAGTATTTCTCGGCTAATACAGACATGTCGACTGATTGTACTGGCAAGTTGAGGTCACCTACGCTATGTACGTTGCGTAGTGTAAACTTGGCACCAGTCTGCACGTTCTCGACCTTTAAATGGGCACGTACAGATGTGTCTTCCATGCGTATTGTATCGCCGGTCCATCGGAGGCATAGAGCTTCTCTCGTGCCGCTAATGTTAAGTTGTTTAAATGTTGCTTCTTCGATGAGTGTGACTGACGAGCCCTCATCTAGAAATGCAAAAGTATTAATAAATTTGTTTGCAGAATGAATGCGGATTGGAATGATACGGAAATAGGCTTCGTCTTTACTGGCTCCATTTCGGTGGTTGTGCACATTCCCACTGCTGTTCAATTTTTTACTGATGTGAGGCCGCGTAGTTGGCCTCCAACGACTGTTATAAAGTTACAGACGCGGAGTGGTTGCAGTGGTAGTCGTTGGAGCTGACTGCTGAGGCTGTGCTGCATCTGTCACGTACGGTGCCATTGAGGTTTGTGAGAGTCGATCATTTGACTCAAGGGCGGTACCTTCAATTGGCTGACCCTACTTTTTTTGAGGCTGGAGAAGTCAACTTGGTGCTTGGAAGAGGCATCTACTGAAGGGTATTGCTGCCAGGCATAATGAGTGGAGGCCCCGGATAACCGGTTGCATAGTGCTCACAATTGGGATATTTGCAGTCTAGCGTATTTAACTAATTTATTGCTGTGGTGCTGCAAAGTGGGAGGTTTGTTTACGCCGGACAATGCAAAGCTGGGTTAAACGCTAATCGATTAGATTCAGCGATCAATCCGAAAAGGTGCCAAGATGGGTTAAACGCTAGTCGATTTGATTCAGCGATCAATCCGAAAAAGTGCCAAGATGGGTTAAACGCTAGTCAATTGGATTCAGCAACTAACCCAGAGAAATTCGGAAACGTGGCGAACGAGAGAGGCAGGAGCGTTATTTTCTCCTCGCTCGTTTTTTGTGGTTAGCTCTGCTGCAATTTTTAGCGCTTTCATTGCTTGTTTGCATTTCTCGGCACTTATGTTTTCGAGTTTTAACCGGCAGCATCGCGTACCGAGTGATAACATAAATTAATAAACAGTGTAAATACAAATTTATAATATAATAGAACATTCTAATTGTGCAAATAAATTAATCATAATTATGTAAAGTTATTTAGTTACCCAAAATTTGTTAGTAATGAATTTTTAGCAGGCTTAGTGGTCAATTTACATGATAAACATGCTTGTACATATTTATTAATGTAAAGAGAGACAATTATTAACAACAACTTGGAACATTATAGTGAAGAGCAACGGATACACATGTGTTTCGATTTCTGCTATGAAATCTCATCAGTCCGCTTGGCTGTGTCAATACAAATTCTTGCTTATAAACATGCACAATTTGAAAAGTCTCCTATGTATTATATGCATTGCATGGTAATTTTGAGAGAAATTTCCAATATGTATATGTAGAAATTTGCAGTGAGCAGTTTACTCAAACTATGAATTTTGTTGTTGCATTATCCCCCTATCAACTGCGCCCATGCCGTATTTCTACTCGTTGATAGAAATTCACAGGTTTGGGGCGTTGTGAAAGTTTTGTCTTTCAGTTGAGGAACTCAACATCAGACGAAAAGTTTTTAATAATAAATTTTATTATTGACACAGCCAAGCGGACTGATGAGATTTCATAGCAGAAATCGAAACACATGTGTATCCGTTGCTCTTCACTATACTGTTCCAAGTTGTTGTTAATAATTGTCTCTCTTTACATTGATAAATATGTACAAGCATGTTTATCATGTAAATTGACCACTAAGCCTGCTAAAAATTCATTACTAACAAATTTTGGGTAACTAAATAACTTTACATAATACTAACGTAGGGCACAACGTTTAATAATTAATTAACAAATGTTCAATAATAAAAATTAATTATTAAAAACTTTTCGTCTGAAGTTGAGTTCCTCAACTGAAAGACAAAACTTTCACACGCCCCAAACCTGTGAATTTCTATCAACGAGTAGAAATACGGCATGGGCGCAGTTGATAGGGGGATAATGCAACAACAAAATTCATAGTTTGAGTAAACTGCTCACTGCAAATTTCTACATATACATATTGGAAATTTCTCTCAAAATTACCATGCAATGCATAAAATACATAGGGCACTTTTCAAATTGTGACTGATGAGATTTCATAGCAGAAATCGAAACACATGTGTATCCGTTGCTCTTCACTATAATGTTCCAAGTTATTGTTAATAATTGTCTCTCTTTACATTGATAAATATGTACAAGCATGTTTATCATGTAAATTGACCACTAAGCCTGCTAAAAATTCATTATTAATCATAATTGCTAAATAAACTTAAACAAATAGTGGCTTTATATTTATTTGTGTAGTGCGGCTTAACATAGTTTAAAGACTTAGTCAAGCACCTGTGGAGTGTTTAATCGTGTTTTTTTGCAGCTAGCGAACCAGCAGTGGAAGTTCATACCACCAGAAAAGACGCCGTCAACCCCTAACTATACCATAGCTACTGGATTCTTACACTTATGTTAGGCATTTTTTCATTATGTGCTGGGAAGAGTTGAACTTTTCTTTATCAGACCTTTACCAAAAGTTAGAGTGCAATTTATAGTTATGTGGTGTCCAGGGCACTTAGCATTGACTGGATCTCTATGTATTATATTTCATTGACAAAGGAACATTTAAAAATAGATCCATAAACACAACATTCAACACACAGGGCCATTCTATAAATTCAATTTTTTTCCTTTTATTTAATTGTTTAAACCAGTTTTGTATGGGAGTAATACTTTTTAGTGGCCATATGCTTCAGCTTGACAAGTTTTCAAATCCAATTTCATAGGTATATCATACAAATTGGCGAGTATTTTATTGGTTCATACAGACAGTGGACAGACCAGTCAGATGGATCTAGTAAGTGAAGCAAGTATTGTTTATAGTTGAACATTGTAATTTTGACAAAAAAAATATGTCGAATAAAAACTCGCAACTTCTAGTTTTCAAGGCTATTAATAATAAGTTTAGCAATTACTGTTCAAAGTGTTGTTCAAAAAAGTCATAAAGTAATAAAAATGAAAACAACGGATGAAAATTTAAAACTTTCTTCGAAAAATTGTTATTTAAACATATTTTTCCAGCTGCCACTATTTGTGTGTACCGCTTATCACACACATTATTATCCATAAACTATGTGTTGACGACGATGAGAGGACACCTATGCAGCGTACTGCGAATATACAATTAATATCCTATATATATATATATCCATTTTATATATGGGGCATTATTCCTGAACTGCCCCAACTTTTCAATGGTGGTGGCTACATCGATAAATTCAACAGCTCACAATTTTTTTTCTATTAAAGGTAATTGTATGTGCTTTAATAATATTTTAAGGTCATTAAAAAATGTTTAATTAACATAGAAAAATAGTCAATTATTTTTTTTTCTTTTTGAGGCCTTTGGGCATTTTTAATTTTTTTTCTTTTTTTTAAACGAAAGCCCATCTTTTTTACTACAAAAACCTATAAGGACAAAATGGAGAACATAGTACTTACCGAGATATGTATATACAATTTAAAATAGTAGTAAAAAGTTCATCGATAGAATTCCGTGCAGCGAACAACGTGGTTCGCTTAGTTGTGTATAAAAAAATTCGATCGACCGGTTGGGCAAGCCTGGTGGCTCTAGTACCATTCACATGAATTTACAGCTGATATAAATTAGATAACATAGTGAAACCCATAAGTGGGACACGTATAAATCCCTGCATATCGACTCCTATGCAATTTGACTTGAATAAAGACATTATTCCTACAAAAACCCATAAGTAGGCGGTAGGTTTGTATCCGGCTTCCTTTAAATCGACTTTTGAGCTGATACTGAATTAAAAAATGTTTACCATGAGAAAAAATATCAAGGGCGGTGGATTTGTATGAGACTTCCTTAAAAACCCATAAGTAACCGGTATGGGGCTCTCGCCAGTACGAGGAGACATGTCTATATGTCTATGTATTTAAAGCGTTCAAATTGAGCCACCATATTGAATTTTATTCTGATATTGACTTAAATAAGTAATTTTTACATACAAAAACTATACTAGGTGGTGGTTTTGCATACGATTGATAGGTCAGCGTTGCTCTAAAAAAGCATCCTGTGACATCTACTATAGCTGCCATGCGAGTAATCACGAATTTGGATCTGGTTTCGTGGTTAGTAAGAGACTACATAGTCTAGTCTCCATGTTCACGCCTGTTGATGAGTGTGTAGCCGCGATACGCATCAAGTCAAAATAATTTAATATAAGCCTGATTTGTGCGCACGCCCCGATGGAAGAAAAACACGCCAATGTTAAAGATGAGTTCTATAAGCGCTTTGAACGTCTCTACAAGCGCTGTCCCAAAGACGATGTCAAAATCGTGCTAGGCGATTTCAACGCAAAAATTTGGAAGGAAGGAATCTTTGGCCCAACCATCGGAAAATTTTGCCTTCACGACACTACATGGCAGAGTCCAGATAAAACTACACGCAACCAAATTGATCATATTCTAATTGACGGTACGGTGTCTCGACTGCTCCGGGAAATCGCTTCGTCTTCTCTAGATATATCAGCATGGAGAACAGGCGAAAAACCACGCTTGCAAATAGATGCTATTTTGAGCTGAGCAAGCAAATAAGAAGTAAAAATCAAGATCTTTAAGACGGTGATACTCCCGGTCCTACAGTATGGTGCAGAGACGTGGACAATGATTTAGTCAGATGAAACTGCGTTGGAAGTCTTTGAGAGGAAGATTCTTCGCAGGATTTTTGGTCCAATTAAAGTCGGCGACGATTTTAGGTCCCGTATGAACCGCGAGCTGTCCGAGCTATTCGATGAGTTTTACATAGTCCAGCGGCTGCAGTAGGCTGGACACATCATTCGAATGGATGAAAGAGCTTCAGCACGCATGGTTTTCATGGGGGGCCCAAACTTGATTGGTGGACGACGAAATAGAGGACGACTGGGCATGCGTTGGATTGGAGATATGGAGAGATCTCTCCGTACTTGGCATTCAAAACAACTGGTGCCAGCACGCAAAAGATTACGCAAGCTGGCATTCCCTCCTAAATGCGGCTATGACCGAAAAGCGGTTGATGGCCATTTAAGTAAGTAATACACTCCTTTGGAGTATTCCTGCATTTATATGTCTGAGCATCTTTCACTTTTACATAAAAGTGTCTATCTAAAATGTAACCTTTTAACAGAAGGTTAAAATCATGCGGAAGATAACAATCTCTTATGCCATTGCGTTTTCAAATGTCTTCTCGACAATACAAATCCAATCCAATACAAAAATTTCTTGTCATTGAGGTCTGTAGAACATTTTTTAACTATTCTATATACTTGTTCAATTGTTGTTTCCGGAATACAATTGATGGTCACGTATAACTATTAACAAGTGGTGGTTGCAGTCTGTTATGAAATATTCTTTCGAACATCTTTGATAAAAGTCTAATCGGTCAATAGTATGCTGCACTGGAAGTATCTTTGCCAGGCTTAGGTATTGCTATGATTTCTGATCCTTTCATGTATTTGGGAAATATTTGAGTTTTATTATAGCATTTAACCAATTTCGGAGACAATGTATAGAACGCTTTTGAAGCTATCTAAGCGATATTCCAGTTATCATATGATAACCGGTCGAGCCCCCATGACCAGTTCCGTCTGGTTGACTTGTGTTATGCAATGTATATCCAGTGATACTTATGATATGTTTTGTTTTGAAATTAGTTTCTGAGATCAGTGCCATATCACTATTTTTATCATATAAAAAATAGCTTAGCTCCAGAACATGTTGCATTAACCCGTTTGCATTCCAGAAAATAATTCTCAGCTTGTCTGAGTCCGTGCCAACGAGTTGATTTTTGAAACTAGGTGTGAGACTTCATTGAGAATGTCTGAGATTTGTTGCATTAGTTGTTTCATCATAGTTTTAATTCTTGCATATCATTATTTTCGTTAATTTGTTGAGTAGGATTAATCGATAAGAAATTTTGAGAGTTGGATATTGAGGTAGTGGATATTGGTGTGGAAGTTAAAGGTTGAATTATGTTTTTATAATTATTATATGCAGAATTTGTAAATGGATTGACTTGACGAAAAGCAGTCAGCGCAGGGTAGTCCGATTTCGTTCTGCTATTCTTAGCCATTTGCGCAGAGATTATAGCTGGGTTGACTTTTACACTTGCACTAATCGTTGATGCAACCTGTTTATTTTCCGTTACTTTTGTTAAGGTTTTTTCATGAAAAGCGGGGAAGCATTGAACTTTTATAGATTTATAGACTTCGCAGCCTTTTTAATTGGCAGTGTGATTACCGCCGCGTAAAGCACATTTGGTCAGACCTTTGCCAAACGTTAGAGTGCAATAGATGGTTTTCTGGTGTCTAGCAGAGAACGGCTTGGCGTTATTGCAAAAACGTTCATACACGAATAAATGCCGAATAATCAAGCCATTCTGCTCAACCGATCAAACTTGCATACGCACACATTTTACTGTTGATTAAAATCTGAGTTTACTCATCTTCGTGTTCAAACCGTTCACTTTGGACAACATTGATTGAATTGAAGAAAGAAATAACTCAAAAGGCAAAAATCAACTAGTATGAGTTTGTGCATGTGCGAGGTCAGCAGCGCTGCCTAAGAAGGTGCCGAAGAAGGTGAAACAGAAAACAATCAAAATATGTAATTTCACAACAAAGTACATATGTACGTATATTTTCATATTAAATTATCAATGGCAAAAAAACCAAAATTCAAATTAATTTCACACTTGTATATATCGGGTCCGCCATCTAAGGTTTTTTTTTTAACTACCGGTTATTCCGAGCCTGGCAATACTTAGCTCATGACAGATTTGACAGAAAATTAGTATTATTATTCCGCTGAACGAATATGGTTTCGTTTTCGCTTCGCTAAGTGGGCTCACGATCGACTTGAAATCGATGCTAATTTTGTGAAAAAAATCATCTTTTCAGATGAAGCTCATTTTCATCTTGGTGGCTATGTCATCAAGCACAATTGTCGTATTTGGGGCACGGAGAACACACACGTAATTGAACAATTGGATTTTGGTCGAAGGACATAATGGGACCATTTTTCTTTGAAAATGAAGAAGGTGAGACGGTTACAGTCAATGGCGAGCGCTATCAGGCCATGTTAAATGAATTTTTGTTCACAACAATTGAAGATGAGAACCTTGGTAACAATTGGTTTCAACAGAATGGCACTCCGTGCCACACAGCCAATGTTACAATCGATCTTTTGCGCTCTGTTTTTGAAGATCGAATTGTCAGTTGAAATTCTGATGTAGTTTGGCCACCAAGAAGCTGCGTTTTGACACCGTTGAACTATTATTTGTGAGGAGCCGTCAAAGATAATTGTTACGCCAACAAACCAGAGACAATTGAAGCTTTGAAGAACAACATTCGCGATACCATAGCCGAGATGGGGCTACACACAGTCGAAATTGTACTCAAAAATTAAACCGACCGTATTGGGTACTGCATGGCTAACCGTGGCAGCCATATGAATAAAATCATATTCCACTGTTAACCGGAAGGATTGAGCTTTCAAATAAAAAAAAACAGTTTGTAAAAATCTCTTGTAGTTTCCATTTTATAGCATTTAAAAAAAAAATTAGTTGGCGGACCCGATACATATGTATGATTAAGATAAAATAATAATTCATTCTTATTATTTATAATATTAAAATATAACATAACATGGTTTATATGGCAATGACAAAAAAAGGAACTCATATTGACTTCATACTTAATACATATTAACAATTTCATATTTATGACTTAATACTTATATTTTCATTACAATTATTATAATTATCTAATTTTTAAAACTCTTGAAATATGAAATTAAAAAAAATAAGCTGTCTACAGGTTATGGAGCAAGACGATTTTTTTTATCGGTAGTTATGTTTCCATCCAAAAAAATGCGCGTTCTGCAGCAGCCCTACTAGCCGGAATTGAGTGAACTTTTAGAGCCAATTTCGATAGTGTTGGATAGGTTTTTAGGCCCTCTACCGAAGGTACAAGAGTCTAATTGTTTTGTGCAAATGTATGTAACAGTTAGAAATAATGGTCGAAGACCCCCAAAGTCACCCCCATTATGGTCAGGAGTGATAGAGGAGTCGATATAGCCATGTCCGTCTGTCCGCCCGTATGAACGAAAGGATCTCGAAAACGGTAATAGATAGACACTTCATGCTTTTTGCATTCGACTTGGACTTTTCCGGAATTTTACAAGTTTATTTTATAATTAACTCCCCTCCCTTCCACATAAAATCACCCTAAGGCACAAAAAATTACAGCATAGAGATAACGTCCCTCTAAGCCAAAATTCAAAATGTTCATCAAAATCGGATAATAAAAGACGTTTTTATAAGCAATTGAATTTGAACGACCTATGATACTTCCTTCCTCCCTTTTTTTTCAATCATGAATAAATGTTTATAAGGCACTTTTTCGTGCAGTGAGAAGTGGTCATAAGCTAGGGAAAAATTTAATGCGTAATTTTCTTGTTTCTTTAGTTTTTAGATCGCGAGCAAACTCATAAAAACCAAAACATGACGTTTGTCGACAGCTAGACGCTCAAGTTTAGTATGTATGTACATATGCCTGATGACAAGGAAACGCACAAAAACAAAAACATGCGGTTTGGCCTCAGCTAGACGCTCAAGTCAAACCCGTTGTGCATTTACACGAGTTGAGCGATTAGTTTTGTTGAGTGAATTATCGTGAGCAAAACATTTCGAACCGAAGGCTGTGCATATATACGACTGATGTGTTCGTCAGCATGAACTGATTTTTACTCAACGCTGTGTTTCGTTCAGTGAGTGAAATTGAGTAAGAATTTTTGCGTATGAGTAAATCAAGAGAGTAGTGAATTTTGAAGCTCTCTGGTGTCTAGCGCTTTTAACACTGGATCTATTGCATTGATTTTTTGTATGGCTACACTTTTGGCAGTTTGCACACTGAGAAACAGTACGTTTATTATGAGGAGGTTCAAAGAAAATTGTAGGAAGATGTGTTATTTTATATATAGGAGTACTTTTTTTAATTTCTTTGTTTTAAAGATCAATCGAGAATAATGGAAGTGGAACTTTTGTAGTTCTTGAATGAATATTATAAATATTTTCAACTGTGTGTACTAGTTCTTCGAGCGCAGATTTTATTTCATCAATGTCAGCTATAGGAAGCATATTCCTAAGGATGACTTTGAAGCTCCTCAAAGTTTTTAACTCAAAGTTTTTTTGAGCGACTTTCCTTAAGGGCTTCATTTAAAACTTTAATTCGAGTCGCCTGCACATCTAGTGGTGGGGGCTTATTAGTTTTTCGTAGAGCCTGCACCGAGTCTGTAGCACTGTTATTAAGTGCGTTAGTTTTGTCGTCAATGTCGGCTAACAATTGGCCGGTTTTCAGTTTCTGTGTTTGTCTTATTAAATTTAACGGTTTTCGTTGACTCATTAGGATATGTATAATTTTGATCATTATTGTTTTTGGAATACAGTACTTGCATATTTGTTGTATTTGGAGTAGCTGTAGCCAATGAGGGGAAGAGTTGGTGCATATAACTTTTATGCAAGATATGGTCCGATGAACGCATACCCAATGACTGGTACTCCAGTGTTCTTTGTCAACTACCGCCGATAGATCGAAGTTTTTCGACGCCCTGTCTGCACTAGGAATGCAGGCAAAAAAATGGTGCGTCTGCGCATGATGACGCTATGACACACACCAAGCGTTGTCATGGTAGCGATAGACCTCTTCGACCCCTTTGATACCAAGAGAGGTTTCAGGCAGGGTATTGCGTTCTAGTGCGATTTTTTCAATCTGCTAATGGAATACATCGTACGCTCCTTCTCGATCTTCGAAAAGAAAGTGTTGATGCTTGCGTACGCGGATGACGTTAAAATCATCGGTACGCAGCAACGGCAAATCAACAAGGCGTTCTAAGAGATTGAAAAACAGTCTCGGCTCATCAGTCTAGCGGTGAATAAGGACATAACGAAGTACTTGTTGTTAACACGGCGTGCGAGAAGACACCAAGACCCGAATTTTGTAGAAAACTTGGTGTATCTTGGATCCGAAATAACCAGCAATAACGTCAGCCTGGAGATCAGGCGAAGAATCACGCTTGCAAATTGATAAATTTTGGGCTGAGCAAGCAAATTTCTTGGTCCTATTAGAGTCGGCGACGAGTTTAGGTCCCGTATAAACCGCGAGCTGTATGAGGTTGAAATAGTCCAGCGCATAAAATTTCAGCGGCTGCTCTGGGCAGGTCACCTCAGTCGAAGGGATGAAAGAACATCTTTTACATGGGGGTCCAAATTTGATTGGAGAACGACGCGAAAGAGGTCGACTGTTGGAATGAACAGGTACTGTATTAAGATATATGCGGTTCGAGTAGTTGTAAGATACTGTTTTATTATTTCTAAAATTCATGCTTATATGTATAATATTTCTTATGCTATGCTAAACATTGCGTTGGTCTTAATCTGTAGCTATGCCACTGTAGTCCTTATCAGCATATGGCAATGTGTGTCCGCTGGGGTCATTTGTTTCATCAACAGATAGCAGTTTACGTTTGTTTTGTACATATATCTATCAGCAGCTCAGAGATTTATGGCTGCTCAGAGATTTATGGCTGCTCAGATGATGCTTCGGTTAAGTGGACTGTATTTGATATTTTATGTGTTGAAATATAATACCTAGATGTTGTTTCTAATTATATCTGAGTATTGCCCATCACTAATCGATTTGATCTGCTATCGCTGTGAACTGCAGTTTTATGACCCAAACAGTCAAATGAAAGAAGCAAGCATATCACTGTCGACATGCATCGCTTATCAGTCTCAGATACTGTAATGACCACACAGATCTATGATCAAGCGTGGACAGGTACCTCACAAACTTTCTCATTTATAATTTTAGTAGGATACTTGAACAGATAGATATAGCATGATATTGATATATTTTTTTACAACTTTCGATTGGTGAAGGCTATTTAAACAAATTTTGTTTACCTCAAATTTTTAAAAATCAAAAATATATTTACATTTTTCTCATCTTCGGTCTCGATTGCCTGCTTTTTTATTTAAAGCTAAGAAATACTTGATATTCAAAATACCGTTTTTATTTTTTCGAGTAGAAATGTAAAAAATCACTCCCCATGTCAAAGCCTACTATGAAAAACAAAAGAGATTGGATACGTATTTCAAAAACATTTTTAGATTTTTTTTTATCATTTTGAATGACCATTATTAATCTATAACGATTTAAAATTAATTAGTTAGTTGGTACGTTACCCAATCGAAAGCTCATGAAAAAAAAAATTCTAAATCATGTCGCGAAAAACTACTGACCTATTTAACAATTGATAAAAAAAATTGCGGACAAATCGGAGAATATTTTTTTAATAATGGACAATTGAGTTTAATGTTACAACGGACATATTGATGTTTTCGATTATTAAGGCAATGGAAGTGTTGCGAGATTTTTCCTTTTTATTCAAGTTAAAGATCTAATTGAACCCTGGAAACACGCAGTAGCTTTTGTAGCTTTAGGGATTGGCGTTTGTATACCATCAATAAAACAGCAAAACACAACGAATGGTACTTAAATTGACCGAATTGCATATATTTAAGTCCAAAAATATTATGAGATGAGCGTTGAATATGCTGCACAAATATTTTTGAAATACTTTGCTAATACGATCAAGTATGCTCTGAAAACAAGCTTTTGTCCTATCATAACATGGTCAAAGCGATGACAACTGCTGAATTTATTTTAATTGTTAATGATAAAGCAATTAATGTCATCTGCCAATACTATTGCCAGAATGGCTTCTTAACCACATTACAAAAAATTTTTAAGCCTCTGCGACGATTTGGTCAATGAGAAAATATTTGATTTTGAACATTTAACTTGATTTAATTAAGACACTATTGAAAACTTTTTTGACGCTCGATTTTGAGCAATTTGCGCATCAATTAAATATATTTAAATAAAAAATGGATGACTCTCCGGCAATCATTGCTGTCAAAACCACAGAAAAGTAAATAAACTAATCATGATTCTATTAAAAAAAAGACAGGTGCCATTTGAAAGAAAGTCAATCATCGGCATAATATTTACTTGCTTACTTACTTATGTGGCCGTCAACCGTCTGCCGGTCATGGCAGCGTCCAGGAAAGCGCGCCAGCCTCCATAATCCTGTGCGCGCTGGCGCCAGTCTTTCTGAATGCCAAGTACTTAGAGATATCTCCATACCTGGTCATTCCATCGAGTGCCCGGTCGTCCTCTATGTCGGCGTCAACCAATCAAGTTTGGGCCCCCCATGTAAACCATGCATGCTGGAGATCTATCATCCATTCGAATGAGGTGCCCAGCCCAGTGCAGCCGCTGGAATTTTATGCGCTGGACTATGTCAATCTCATCGAATAGCTCGTATAGCTCGCGGTTCATACGGAACCTAAACTCGTCGCCGACTCTAATAGGACCAAAGATCCTGCGAAGAATCTTCCTCTCGAAGACTTCCAACGCTGTTTTGACCGACTCAATCACGGTCCATGCTTCTGCGCCATACAGTAGGACCGGGAGTATCAGCGTCTTATATATCTTTATTTTCGTCCGTCGAGAGAGGGCTTTACTTCTCATTTGCTTGCTCAGCCCAAAAAAGCATCGGTTTGCAAGCGTGATTCTTCGCCTGATCTCCAGGCTGACGTTGTTGTTGCTGGTGATCTCTGTTCCGAGATAAACGAAGTTTTCTACAACACTGAACTTGAAATTCGCTATCGTCACTGACCATCCAAGACGCATTGACGAAGTGCGAGAATACACCAAGTACTTCATCTTGTCCTCGTTCACCGCTAGACCCACGAGCCGAGACTGTTTTTCAATCTCCGAGAACGCCTTGCTGACTCGCCGTTCCTGCGTGCCGATGATATCGATGTCATCGACGTAAGCGAGCAGCATCACTTCCTTTTGGAAGATCGAGCCCGACATACTCTGTATGTACGGGCATTTGCGTAGGATGTATTCCATCAGGAGATTGAAAAAATCGCACGATAGAGCATCGCCCTGCCTGAAACCTCTCTTGGTATCAAAGGGGTCGGAGAGGTTTTTCCCCACCCTGACAACGCTTTGTGTGTTAGATAGCGTCGCCATGCAAAGACGGACAATCTTTGCCGGGATACCTAGTGCAGACAGGGCGTCGAAGAACTTCGCTCTTATCGGCGTGTCGAAAGCGGCTTTGTAATCGACAAATAGGTGGTGCGTGTCTTTCTTGAACTCACTGGTCTTTTCCAAGATTTGGCGTAATGTGAATATTTGGTCACTAGTCGACCTTTTTGGTCTGAAGCCACACTGATATCGTCCTATCAGTGAGTCGGTATATGGCTTCAGCCTATTACACAATACGCTCGACAGAGTCTTATATCCAATGGAAAGGAGACTTCTTCCGCGGTAGTTGGCGCAAACAGCGGGGTCTCCTTTCTTAAGGGACAGAGAACACTGAGATTTCAGTCATTGGGTATGCGTTCATCGGACCATATTTTGCATAAAAGTTGATGCATACTCCTAACCAGCTCTTCGCCACCGGTCTTAAATAACTAAATAACAGCCCATCAGAGCCTGCCGCTTTGTTATTTTTCAGCTTTTTAATAACTGAATCGACCTCGATATAGTTCGGTGGCTCTCCAATAGAGCCATCATTAACTGGTGGTTCCGGTGTCATTTCTCTATCGGCGGTATTGTGCGCTTCATCGCCTCCGAGTAGGTTGGAGAAATGACTCCTCCATAATCTAAGTGATTCCTGTTCATCCGTTACCAGTTTTCCATTTTCATCCTTACAGAAAGTTACTCCGGGCTTAAAACCTTCAGTCAGACGCTTGACCTTTTGGTAGAATTTTTGAGCTTCATTTTTGTTACGTAACATCTCAACATCCTCAAACTCCCGCCTTTCTTGCTCCTTTTTCTTGCGTCTGAATCGGCGTTTCTCCTCTCTCCGTTTCTCTCGATATCGCTCTCTAACAGCTCGCGTTGCTCCCGACTGCAGAGTTCGCTGATATGAAGCGTTCTTCTCTGCAGTAGCATTGCGACACTCCTCGTCGTACCAAGAATTCTTCACAGGTTTTGTATAACCAATGACATCCTTGGCAGCCCTATCCAAGGAGCGGGTGATATGTGTCCACTGCTCACATATGTCTCGAGAAGACGGAGAGGTTTCCCGGAGCAGTCAGGAGAGTGTGTTTGAGAAGGCTGCGGCGGTCTGTTCTGATTGCAGCTTGCCGACGTCTAGCTTTCGGGGCATGTTAGAACGTGCGGCGTGCACTACGCTGAGCCTAGTGCGTATCCGAGTCAATGTTGGGACCACGTAACGTTCGCACGTCCAACACGCTCGATGCGTGCCTTCCGTCAATCAGAACATGATCAATTTGGTTGCGTGTTTTTTGATCAGGACTCAGCCATGTAGCCTTGTGGATGTTAAGATGTTGAAATCTGGTACTACTAACTACCATGTTCCGACCTGCGGCGAAATCGATTAGCCTGTCTCCATTATTGGAGGTAGTGTCGTGAAGGCTAAATTTTCTGACGGTTGGGCCAAAGATTCCTTCCTTCCCAATCTTGGCGTTGAAATCTCCAAGCACGATATTGACAACGTGTTTGGGACAGCGCTCGTACAGACGTTCCAAGCGTTCATAGAACTCATCTTTAGCATCGTCGTCTTTCTCTTCCGTCGGGGCGTGAGCACAAATCGGTATAATATAAAAATATTTAGCCTTGATGCGTATCGCGGCGTGAACATGGAGACGAGGCCACGTAGTTTCCTACTCACCACGAAACCACACCCAAATTCGTGCTTACTCGCATGGCAGCTGCAGTAGATGTCACAGGATGCTTTTTTAGAGCAACCCTGCCCTATCCATCGGATTTCTAGGATTGCGGTGATGTCAGCCTTGCATTTTTCGAGGACATCAACCAGCTGGATATGTGCACCATCTTAATTAAGGGTGCGGACATTCCAGGTGCATATCCTCAATTCATGATCCTTATAGCGTTTGCGGGGGTCGTCATCAAAGGGGTCGTTCCGAGGCTTCCTTTTAGCTTTCATGGGGGGGTTATTTTTTTAAAGTGGCGGGTCCCAAGTCCAGCGCACTAACCCCTTTTTAAAGGAGAGGGGGCCCCTTCGCCTTCTCACGTTAGCTCACCTCTGAACGGATGTTCAGAGGCTACCCAGGAGATACGTGTCCTGGCGGACGTGTGAGTTGCTTGGACCGTTTGACACAAGAATCATTGTTGGTTATTCCCAGGTGAATGGCAGTCAACAATTTTCCACACAATGTGCACTTGAGCAAACGAATCCCATTCTCCCATATATATATACATGTTGAGTTTTAATTCATTCGAAAAGTATACCAACGATATCTCATCGTCGTTCGTTAAAAATTGTCGGAACTTCTCTCCCTATTTCGATAAAAGCTGATATTCTTTTAGCTAACATTTTTCTTTTGGTTGATTTGCCATCAACAGGTTCATAATGATCTATACACGCCCGCTTTTGTAATTATGTACGCGTGGGCGCCAGTTGCTTTGAATGCCAAGTACGGAGATCTGGTCATTTCAACGCGTGCCCGGTCGTCCTCTATTGCGTCGTCCACCAAGCAAGTATGGACCCCCATGTAAACCATGCGTACTGGAGCTCTTTCATCTTTGGACTGTGGACTATGCCAACCTCATCGAATAGCTCATACAGCTCGGGGTTCATACGGGACCTATAAGATGAAAATATTCCTCTTGTAGGGGTACACTGCCTTTTACCAAAACTGTAGAGGACACTCTCTTCTATCAAAAACAGCCTCTAATTCTCTAAATCGCGGTAATTAAACACCAACACTTTTTATTTTTGATATTATTTTCTTTTTTTCTTTCATTGCGCGCACTTTGACTGTCGTTGTTCGTCTCTCAGTTACAACTGAACTCTCTGTTGTTCTTCGTTCTTGCGTGGCCTTGCCAGACAGCAGAGTTGCCGCAATGTACGGTACAGCCGGACATTTATATTTTAATGCCTTTTCAAATTGTGCAATCTAAAGCTGTCTTAGGTGCTATTCGTTACATATATATTGTCTTACATACTATTACATTTATAGTATCTTACAATTCGGTCATTCTGACACGTAATCGTCTCGATTTCATCATAATTATTGTCTGAATCTAACATATTACCATTTCTTTCCGCTGCAATTTGTTCTTCAGATCCTTGACCTATAGTGTCTAGCCATGGTTTCATATGCGCTGCCTCCCATACTCCTTTGTATGGTACCTGTGATAGTTGAGAACGTCAGTTACTATATATCTGTCATTTGGTAAAACATTTTTTATTTTGAATGGACCTTTTTACTTTGGTATTACTTTTTTAAATGCCCCTGTTATATTCACAAAATTTTTCAAAACTACATATTCTCCTGCTTTATACTCTTTACTAATTCTCGCTTTATTTTTAAATTGTTCGTTGTACTCTTCATTTTTTTATCATTCCTATTCTTGCTTTTGACCGTGTTTCATTTAAATTTCGCTCATTATCGTTTAAATTTTCTTTTAAATGGTCAATAATAACCCCTCTTTGGTTTATTCCAAACAGTAATTCGCTAGGTGTTATTCCTGTGCTTTTATGTATAGTATTATTTATTGCAAATTCTATTTCTGGAAGGACTTTATCTAGTGATTTTTCTGATCCTGCATTCGTTAGCATGGCTATTATTGGACCTAAACAGCGATTAATACGTTCCACTTGCCCATCCGCTAAATGCACTACCTATGTCTGATATTAATATTTTGGGTCGACTGTATGTTGTGAAACATTCTTTGAGACAATGGATTTTAAAATCCGTCGTACTTGTGTAAAATTTTACAAATTTTGTAAATGCGTCAACAACTTGTAAAACAAATTACTTCTGAGCTTTTTTCATTTTAACGGGGCCAAAATGGTCAATGTGCACTATTTCATACGGTTTATCACCTTTAGGGATACTGTGTAACATTCCTTCGTGCTTGCCAAACTTTGACGAAAGTGATATACACTTAGGACAATTGTTAATATGTTCTATTATTTTATTAGTTAAGTGAGGAAACCAATATGTTTTCGTAATTGCTTTGTATACTTTCGTTCGTTTTTTAATAATAGTTTTCAAGCTCAAGTGCCCATCTAGCAATTCTAGAGTTGACTTCTTTTTTATTTAACGTCATTGTGAGAGAGTAACAGTCTGTTATTAGTTTAAATTTTAACCCATACACGTATATTCTGCATCTTCTTAATGCGTATTGTTAAGGCATTTCATCAATGTTTATAATTATTATATAAAATCATAAATTAATTAATTAGTAACAGTCAAAACTGTCAAGCAGTAACTATTATAAATAGCATACAGTATTTATCTCTTGTTCGCATTCTTTAACCACTTGCATGCGGCAAATTTTCTCTAAAAAATTAAAGGAATAAACTAAAAAGTCAGTTGTCGATCAATGCTCAACCACATAAATCAGACGTGCCTTCTTGTTTCACTGTTTAATAAAAAAGCGTTAGCCACGACTATCCAAGAATAGGTGCAATAACTTCGAGTTAGCCCTACGAGTTTGGGTCGGCTTTAATTCCAAACATGTTGGGGCCCCCGGGTGGACTAGCCGTGGGCACCACTTAAAATAATTAAAAGTGAATAAAAATAAAATTGAATTCGTAAAAAACGGCATTAAAACGGCGGCAGTGCAAATATATACATATATACATATATCTACGCTGCGCTTCGATCATCTCGTCGCTGTGGGCATAAGCGGCTGCAATCTACGCTGCGCTTCGATCATCTCGACGCTGTGGGCATATACGGCTGAAATCTACGCTACGCTTCAATCATCTGATCATCGTTGGACATACTTCGTCAACATTTTGTGGTTCGCTCATCGTTGGATTCACGGAATGACATCAGAATTATAAGAGCATTATTAATAACCAGGTAACAAGTGCAAAATTACTTTATATTACGGAAGTGACAAACATAGAGTGGCATACATCCTACTAATATTATAAATGCGAAAGTTTGTATGTATGGATGTATGTATGGATGTATGGATGTTTCTCTCTTACGGCTAAACCGCTCAACCAATTCGTCTGATTTTTGGAATAGAGATAGATGGGATGATGGAAAAGAACATAGGCTACGTTTCGACAAAATCGGTGGGGGCGTTGCCCCTCCCCTCATATAAGCGACAATCAAAATTTGTCATATCTTTGCATCCATTTAAGGTACAGAGATGAAATTTGGTATACATGTTAAGAGGATGAGGAGAAGTCAACCTGTTAAGTTTGGGCAAAATCGGAGGGGGCGTTGCCCCTCCCCCATATAAGCGATAATCAAAATTTGTCATATCTGTGCATCCATTTAAGGTATAGAGATGAAATTTGGTATACATGTTAAGAGGATCATGAGAAGTAAACGGGTTAAGTTTAGTCAAAATTAGAGGGGCGGTACACCACCCCCGTATAGTTTCACAAATGAGGCAAGATAGGGAAAGTAATTAGATATGCTACTTTTTATCGGAAGATCCGCAGACGAAGTCGCGGGTAAAAGCTAGTACATACATATATGCAATTAAACACAACCTGCTCGTAGTGTGGAATAATTTGGTATTTGAAAATTAAATTATTATAAATACAAACATATATAAAAAGACAGCAATTGATGGGAACATAAAACTCGTGGAAACCTAACTTAGCGGTTCGCATAAGTACATACATACATATAGATAATACATAACAACAGTTTTATTTCGATAGCTTGCAAACTTTTTCTTTCGTTGGAGTTGGTATATATTGAAAATCGTTCATACATATTTACTGCTCATCTCGCTCTGCTTGCGCATCTTCTTTCGTTTTCGTCGCCGCAGCAGACATTCATTGCAGTACCGCAAACATATTGTATGTATTTATATCTGTATGTATGCAGCTTCATTTTTTATCCAAACCTTGCTTCATCTCGCTGGAAGTTATCTACATCATCATTGTTTAACTGCTCTGCTGCGCATTATCTGTCGTCGTTCGTAGACGCAGTAGACGCAATAATATTAACAGTTTTCATCGATAAAGGTCTGTCGCAGCGGACTACACAATTTCGTCGTGCGCTTCTAATACTTAACAGCGCAGCTCTATGTTAACAAAATATAAGTAGTTAGCATAGATATTCAAAGTAACAGCTTTCTTCTAATTTACAGGCAGCAAAGATTTAATGCAAGCAGCGCAGTCGCTTGGGCATAATTATTTCGTGTGCTAATAGAAACACAATAACATACTTTCGTTCTTAAATAATTAATATTTAATTGAAATATTTGCATACATTTGAAATATTTGCATACATTTTGAAATATTTGCATACATTTTTTTTTGAATAAATTACACTACATTGCATTATGGCTAGACATAAAAAGAAAATAAAAAATAGTTCATCTGTGAATATGGATTCAATATTATTCCAACGCGAAAACGTTCTAGCAGATATTCGTCGTATAAAGGAATTTGTCAGCGAAAATGATGATTCAATCGAATCTTACGAATTGGAATGTAAGCTTGATTTTTTGAACGGTTATATCGAACATGCTTTTCAGCTTCAAGCGGAGCGAGACAACATAAATCCAGCTATAGCTTCACGAGCTGATTTAGAAAATGAGTGCATTTCAGCAAAATCGCTGCTTATGTCTATTAAAGGTCGAGCTAAAAAACAAAATGTATCCGACATTTCGCACAAATTGCCACATATGAAGTTGCCTAGGTTTGGTGGCAATTATTGAGAATACAAAAATTTCATTGGACTATTTGAAACCCTTGTTGACAAAGATCCAGGTTTGAGCAATATTGAAAAATTCAATCACCTTTTGTCGTGCCTTCAACATGATGCTTTAGGTACTGTGAAAGCATTTCAAGTAACAGAAAGCAATTATCCTAAAGCTTTGGCAGCTTTAAAGCGGGTTTATGACAATAGTTGTTTGATCTTTTTTGACAGCATCGCAAAATTATTCGAGTTACCTTCTATGGCAAATCCATAAGCATTATCACTGCGCACATTGATCGATACGGTTTCTGCCATTTACAGGTCATTGCTATCCATCGGTAATAACAAACAGATAGTAAATGCAATGCTAATCCATATTGTTATGTCGAAAGTAGATCATAAAACAGGACAAAATGGGAAGAAAATCTTGATTATGTGAGTATTCCATCGTATATGGAATGCGAAAAGCACTGAACAAGCGATATCAACACTTGTCAGCTGACGAGACTTCGTCGGGTCGAACTAAGCCTCGAAAGTCTGATCGGGAAGCGTATAAAAAACGAAGTAGCAACACTTCAATGTCAATAGTACAAAATAGCAAACCACAAGAGCCTAAATGTGCATTCTGCAGATCTAATGAACATTTCAATCAGTTTTGCCATTTCTTTGCTGCAATTCCAGTTCGTCTACAAAGTTTTTTAAATTCATAAAAAATGCACCATTATGCATTAATTGTCTAAAAAGAGGACAAAGTGTATCAAAATGCAAAGCGTCACATTGCAAAGTATGTTCTCAACCACACAACTCGTTGTTGCACAGGTATACAACTGATATGCAACAAAATATAGCAACAAATACAAATCAAGTATTGTTAGCTCAAGCCAAATCTTCTAAAGAAAAATTCGAACTTGTCTCAAGCGTTAGTCATAGATTTAGATTTTGGATACTGCATCGGTCAAAATAAAGAGTAGACGAGGCAATTTTCATATTGCAAGAGCTTTATTGGACTCCGGATCCCAATAAATTTTTATAAAAAAGTATCGAATGAAAATTAATTTGTTTGGCGTAGGCAAAAGTACCTCGTCAATTCAACACTCGGTTGCAACATTAATCGGATCTCGAATAAATTCGTTCGAAATGAAGGCAGAATTTGGAGTGATGAAAACCATATCAACAAATCAACCAAGTAAAGACATTTCTTCTACTGGTTGGAATCTACCTAATGATACCCAGCTTGCAGATCCCTCGTTTTTCAAACCACAATACATAGACCTTCTACTCGGTGCAGAAACATTCTTTAATCTAATTCGTCCAGGTCAAATTAAGAAAGGATGCGACGGCACAGTTCTTCAAAATACAGTCTTTGGGTGGATAATATCGGGTCGACATAAATCCTTAAATAACATCAAATGTCAGGCATGTTCGTTCCTCAAAGTAACTCAAGAGCCATGTCAACTAAACAAACTTGTATGAAAATTCTCGAAGCTTAAAGAGATTTCCAACGAAAATAGAACTACGATATATTCTCTAGAACAGCAGCTTTGCGAAGAATCATTTAAAAACACAACGTTGGGTAACCGCTGGTCGATTTTGTGTATCGTTGCCGTTTAAGTCAAGCGCAAATGCTCTCGGCGCATCCTACGAAACTGCAAAAAGACGATTTATGTCTCTGGAAAGACGACTATTGAAACAACCTGAAGTTCGTACAATGTACATTTCATTCATGAAGGAGTATATATCGATGGGCTATATGACATTGCTTGGTCCACAAATCCTTTCAAACTCACATTATGTTATACCTCATCAATGTGTGTTAAGACCGCAAAGTTCGTCTACAAAGTTGCGTGTAGTCTTCGACGCATCTTGTAAAACATCAACTCAAATTTCGTTGAATGACTTGTTGATGGTTCGACCAACAATTCAGCCAAACTTATTTTCGACATTACTTCGCTTTCGATTTCGCTTATTCGTTATGACTGCTGATATCACTAAAATGTATCGTCAAATCGAAGTTGACGAATCTCAGCGGAATTAACAATTAATAGTTTGGAGAGAGCAATCTGCAGACTCACTACAAATATATAGACTGAATACAGTCACTTACTGCACGGCAACTGCTCCATTCTCCATTTGCCTGAAACAGCTAAGCGATATTTGTTCAAAATCGCACTCCATTTTTACGTAGATGATCTACTAACTGGTGCTGACACTGTGAAGGAGTTAGATCAAATACGCCACGAAGTATCATACATACTAGAAACCGCTGGTTTTAATCTCGCTAAATGGACAACAAATTTGTGTAGCAAGGATACGAATCAAACCATCACGGCTATTGGTACTACAGATTCTACTTGAACAAAGACATTGGGACTGGGTTGGAACCCTCAGGACGACGTCTTCAACTACTTAACGAAAGAATTAGATACAAATGCGCTACCCACAAAAAGGTCAATCCTATCTTTTACTTCTCGTTTGTACGATCCTCTTGGACTACTGTGTCCGGTCGTAACTAAACCCAAGATATTAATTCAAGACATATGGCTTTAAAAACTTGATTGGGATGAACAAGTTCCTACGCAACTTCAAGAAACTTGGAAAGCAATATCAGAAAATTTCGCAGAGGTAGATTCAATTTCAATACCTCGACACATCGGTGTTTTAAAATCAAATACTTGTCAAATTCATGGATTCTCAGATGCATATTGATGTTGTCTATATGTACGAGTTATTCAATCGCAGGATGTGTCGGTACGGCTTCTTACAGCAAAATCTAGAGTCGCGCCCTTAAAACAAAGTCGCTACCGAGATTGGAACTCTGCGCCGCACACTTACTGGCTAAGCTATTGGAAATGGTTCAAACGAAAATTGACTTTCCTGTAGAAATGGTAGTTTTTTGGTAAGATTCGCAAATCGTGTTTCAGAAATCGAAGAAATAACTACAGCCGTGTCCTGGAGACACGTCCCAACTAAAGAAAATCCTGCTGACTTGGTGTCACGCGGTTGCACAATTATCTGTATCCATTTATCTGTACGTATAAAGACGCCAATACAACGTTTACACTACTACGCGTAGGTGGACGCTTGTTACAAGCTCCACTACCACACAATGCAAAGTTTCCATTACTTATGCCAAAAAATTTTCGTTTTGTAATTTTATATTTACAACATTTACACCGCACCAACTGCCATGCAGGACCTCGAGCATTGGTTGGTCTGTTACGGCAACGAATTTGGTTGCTTAACGCTCGAAAGACCTGCAGTACAATCGTACGTCAGTGCGTGCATTGCTTTCGATACAAACCAAAATTATTGTCGCAAATTATGGGAAATTTACAGGCTGACCATTCGAAATTAGCGGAGGTACAAGAGTCTATTGGTTTTGTGCAAATGTATGTAACAGATAGAAATAGTGGTCGGAGACCCCCCAAAGTTACCCCCATTATGGTCAGGAGTGATAGAGGAGTCGATATAGACATGTCCGTCTGTCCGTCCGTCCGTCTGTCCGTCTGTATGAACGAAAGGATCTCGGAAACGGTAATAGATAGAGACTTCGTGTTTTTGCATTCGACTAGGACTGCTCCGGAATTTTACAAGTTTATTTTAAAATTTTGCCCCTCCCCCCCTTCCCCAAAAAATCACCACCAAGGCTAAAAATTTTTTTGGCACAAAAAAAATTGAGTACACCAGTATAAAGATAACGCCTCTCTTAGCCAAAATCCAAAAAGTTCATCAAAATCGGATAATAAATGACGATTTTATAAGCAATTGAATTTGACTAACCCCCCTTTTCTTTTCATTCATATTTGCGAAGTGAGAAGTGGTCATGCGTTTGGTCATAAGCTCGGGAAACATTTAATGTATTTGTTAGGCGAGCTGAACTGGTACAGGGCCTCTTACAGTCGGTTACGCCCGACTGTAATTTCCTTACTTGTTTTTTTATTATATTGCTGCTTATACCGTTTTTTGCAATTTTAGGGACAACTTGATTAATTGCGCTGTTAATGCTTAAAGTGATGATGTCAATCATGGAATCAATATGATGCTGTTCAGGCATGAAGCCTAAACATGTCATATGAGGCTAAACTCTCAAAGACGTCCGATAAGCACACACAGTGCAGTTGTCATACGCATTAGAGCTGCACTTGATAAGTGCAGCATGTGTACTTATAATCGTCATCTTTTTAATCTAATCCATCTAATCGTTGGTATGTAACACTTGACAAGTGCAGCGACTTAATTTATGATCTACATCGATTTTAATAGCTCCTTCTACGTTTTTAAATTGCTACATTGACAAGTGCAGGAACTTAATTTATGATCCTAACTATCTGTGCAATTCTTTCTCATTTTTGTTACTGTAAAATTTAAAACTGACTCAATATTCTTTTGATCCGGCTTGATCCCGTCCTTTGAAATAAGATATCCCAGATAGTCTTTTTTTTCTTCCATAAACTTGCATTTTGTCCAATCTAAGCTCTAAATTGTTTCTTACCAACCCTTTGAATACCTCTACTAGTGTGTTTAAATGATCTTCTGCTGATTTGGTTGATACCATTATTTCGTCTAAATAAATTGATAATTTTCCTGCTCTAATTATATCATCGAACACATTATTTACAAACCGTTGAAACGTTGCCGGTGCGTTTTTAAGTCCAACGGGCATTTTTTTAAACTCAAATTTGCCTAAAGGGGTAATAAATGAAATATACTTTACTGATTCTTCACAAATGTCATTTTTTTAAGCATTCTGTAGTCAATACATAATCTGATATCCCCTGTTTTCTTTTTTTCGTTACTTTGTCTCTTCTATTAATTACATTGTCTTTGCTTGAACTAATATTGTACTTTCCTTTACTTATTTTGTCTGATCTGCATCTTTCTGTCGATTCTTTATATTTTTCTCTACTTCTTACTCCAAAATTTTCTTTTTCAATATTTTTATTTTTCTAGTATTAGTATTTCTAGTATTAGTATTCTAGTATTCTTTTTAGTTTGTATAAGTTAGCTTAAATTGGTTTATTCGTAATAATTTCAACAAATATAATTTAGCTTAAATTAGTTTATTCGTAATTACTTTAACAAATATAATTTAGCTTTAATTGGTTTATTCGTAATAACTTCAACAAATGTAATTGCCGCTTTTGCGTGCAATATTAACCGAGTGCTGTTTGCGACTGATCTGAAGCTAATTAACTTACTTAACGGCTAAGCTAAGCTTCGATCGCTGCTCAGTCAGTTATGCTGAGCTAAGCGCCTCGTGCAGGGTGTCTTGTGACTGACTGCAGACGCTTGGTCAGCAAAACTGTGGGAACTTACTTGCTCTGCGCAACTGTGGGAACGGAAATGTTTATCGCGAAGTGTCATACGATAACTCTTCCCCTTCTAAGTTGCGAACGTCCTCGTTCGTTGGGGTCACTGCCTTGATGTTTCCGATGATGTAACTGCTGCAATGATACACAATGGATACTTCTTCTGGACCCCTTCCTCGATTGCTCGGAGCCGCAGTATGTTTTTTTTATGTAATCCGTGTAGGTACGGGAGGCTGAGGATCTCCACTTGGTCATCCAGTTTCAGTATTGGTATGCCCGGTAGACCAGGAGTCCTTTTTAGCACCTTCTTTTGATTTATAAAGAGGGACCCATTTATTTTTATCGGGTTGACAAATGTGAGGAGGTAGGTGCCGTTTATTTTGGTTACCGTACCATTACCCTCCTCCACAATGGCCGCTTGGTCATTTATGACGACCACGCCGTCGTCTATTTGAATCAGGTGTATCAAGTTATTAAACGTTATTTGGCATTGCGCAACGCCGCCAGCGACGAGCTGCTGTGCGCAAGAAGACCCTTGTATCTCTTTGCAGAACGATGTTGTCGTTGCCGTTCTGCATCTCTCGATTGCACGCGTATTATTCCCGCAGTCGGCAACTATGTTGTTGTCACCGAGATGTAACATTGGGACGGCGAAGACAGTTATTTTCTTACAAATTAACTTAGGTATAGGGTACTTAATGCTAAAGTACAAATGGTTGTTACTTTGGTAAACTTTAATACTAGATACTTCTAATATGTTAGCTATTGAAATATTTGTGATTTGCTCGTTTATTACTTTTAAATCATCACTGTCAAATATTACCGGATTAATTAAATTTATTTTTGCCAAAGTGACAGAAATTATAAGGTTTTGAAGTTCAAATATTATCATTCTATTTCGTGCCAAAAGTATATCAAAGAAATGACCTGTGTCGATTTCATTCCTTTTATAACTTTTCACTATCTTGTTAACTACGTTAGTAAGGTTATTTATCTGTGCCTGAGTCTGGGAATTTATATCAAATTGCCTATTGCTTTGTTCTAATAACTGACTCTGTCCAAACTTGAGTTGCTCGAAATCATGAAAGTCTGGATTTCCGGCAATAACTTTAAGAGCCGTCCCCAAGACGTTTATGCTTCGTGCATGTCTATGGTGTACCTGTACCGTCTTCAGTAGTGTTTTTATATGCTGTGTGTCCGAGTCTAGTGTCGCGTATTTCGTCAGGTTCGTAGAATGTCTGAGGTAGCCGTAACTGTCCCAAAGTACTGTGTCTCCGTCCACTATTGGTATAAAGTCCGAATGACTGTAGTCAACTATTTTTTCTTTCGTGATGGCAAGTCTTAGAAGCAGTGTTAATATTATCCTAAAATATACGTAATAAAAATTAACTAATAATAGCTTAGTAGGAATTCCAAAAAAATTAAAAGTAATAGGGGTTTATTTTAAATTGTCCTTATGGACCACCCTCCCATTAATAAGAACTGTCGTGCCTTGATCTTTTTGCACGACATGTTCGACGTAAAGGGGGGTTAGCTTGTTACCTAGCCGTCTGTTCTGTTTGACTAGGACCTTATCCCCAGCGTTGTAAACACGATTTACCCGGTTCTTGCTATGATTTTTTAGCTCCCTATCCTGTGCGTCTTGCAGACGCCTAGATACTAGGTTCGGGTTTGCCTGTAAGCATATTCTACAGTTTGTCGCCACCTCACGTGCTTTCCTGTCCATCTTTGGGAAATAATAGTCTAGCATGACCTGTTTCATATTTTCCTGGGCAGCTCGGTGAGCGCGATTATGTTCTGCAATTATGATCTCATTCTGATCATTTCTGTCGAAGACATCCTGCACCATTGCATGGGCATGTCTAAACTTTACTGTTGGGTACATTTTAACTAGACTATGTTGGATTTTTGCCAATGTAGGTAGGTCGCAGTGGATTGCATTCACATTCACATCAAGATTCACTGCGTCTTGCAGCGACTGGAACAAGTCCGAATCATTGGAGTAGGTAATAATGTACCTTGTTTTTGTACCAAAAAGAATAAAAGTCCGCTTTGACGGAATCGTTCCCATTTCAAGCACAATTTGATTTCGGAAGCAGTTAATAGGTTTTTCCACCGTTTCCAAGGTATACGTCAGCGATTCTTCGCTATGGATCGTTGCGTAGTCCGAGCCGATTTCCATTTGTTCCTCAAGTGCATTAATATTTTGCCTATACAGAGTGTCGGCAGCCAGGTTTTCCTTGCCTAGCTTGTAGAACAGCTTTGCATTATGTTCATCGATGAACGCTTTCCAGCACTTAATTTTCGCGTTGGGGTTTCTATCAGAAACTGCGCATGTAAGTGGCTGATGATCTGTTAAAATATTCAAATCTTTGGCTCCATACAGATAATTCCTAAGACTTTTTAAAGCCCAGACTATTGCCAACAGTTCCCTCTCGTTGGATGCAAAATGCAGTTCGTTATCCTTTAGTGTTCGCGAGATCATAGTGATTGGTCTCCCACCTTGAGACAACACCGCACCGAGCCCGTATGCAGATGCATCGGTCGTGAGGTCAAATGACCTCTTAAAGTCGGGATACTGTAACAGAACATCCTCTGATGCTAATATGGACTTCAATGCATTGAATGCCTGAATTTCTTTTTCACCGAGTTCGATCTTTATTTTCTTTGACTGTGATGCAGAAACCTTTCCATTATCTCCCTTTAGAATTTCAGTAAGCGGCTTTGCTATTGTCGCAAATCCATTAATAAAGCATCTGTAGTAGCTTGCCATCCCGAGGAACGATCTCACGGAAAAAAGTGTTTCCGGAATAGGAAAAAAACAACTTTGTCTGGACATGTTTTTATTCCGGCTGCTGAAACAACGAATCCAAGGTATTCCACCTCAGTTTTAAAAAATTTCTATTTTTCTATTGAAACCCTCATGTTGGCCAGATAAAGGCTTTGCAAGACCCATTCAACATTTTTTATATGTTCCTCTGCGGACTTTGAGTAAATAATAACGTCGTCGACGTAAACTTGACAAAACTTTCATATGCCCTCTCTGAGGACATCATCTATGTCCCTCTGAAAGATGCTAGGTGCATTCTTCAATCCGAAGAGGAACCTGTTAAATTCATATTTTCCGTTGTTTCTCTCTGTCTCGCTCTGCTAGCTCGATCTGATGAAACCTTGATTTTAAGTCAATTGAAGTAAAGAACTCGGAACTCCCAAGGTTTGATAATACCCCAGTAATGTTTAGCATAGGGTATTTTTCGTCTAAGGTCTTCGCATTTAGTTTACGGAAGTCCATTACCAGACGTTTTTTCCTGTTTCCCGCTTCGTGTTTTCCTTTCTTATCGACAACCCATATGGGATTGTTATAAGGGGACCTGGATGGGCGAATGATACCGTCATTCAAAAGCTTTTTAATTTCGTTATTTACAAAACGTTCTCGTTCTCAGTTCAATCGTAACGAACGGACGTGTTTTACTAACGCTCCGTTGCGGCCGACTGATTATTTTCCCGAGATTTAATAAATATCGCAAAAAATAATCTCAGCTACGACTTAAATTGTGCTACGCACTTAACTGTGCACAACAATTTTAAATTATTAAATTTACATAATTTAAAAACACCACAATATAAAAAACAAACAAAAGGTCAAAGTTCAGACCAGTTCAATACGAGCATACAAACGCTCTCTCAAAAACTCGTGAGATGAACTCTACACTGAGTATAAACAAAAACAATGGTTACTTCACCATTCGCTCACCAGATGTTTCAAAAAAAAGCAACAGCTGTAACAACACCAACTCTACACATCTAAAAATAGATTCTCAGAGAGCAAGGTCTTGCTCTCCTTCTATTTTTGTCTGTAACGGCAATGCTCAAAGCACCGATCCATCTTGGAGCGCCCAATATGTAACTCCAACAACACCACTTAATGTAGACTTCATCTCTACGCCTACAACAACACCAGCTCCTATTCAAACAGTTACGCTCTCAACATCAGCTACAACAACAATCACAACATCGTCTCCTCTTCTTCAAACATATTGTGTAAACACAACATCAGTCTGCACATCTACAGCAGTAGTACACACAACATCATGCGCCCAGCCTATTATGTCTACCAGCACCGTACAAGCAAGTAGCTTAAGTAATAATAAAAACATTAACACTAGTACTTTAAGCCAGCCGCCAAAACGTGAAAACATATCGCCTAACACTAATAAAGACAGTAGCTCCAAACAAAAAAAACAAAAAAACAAAAGCACGCCAAACCAGAAAACTTTGCAGTCATACTGGCTCAGCCAACCAGTTGCAACAAATCGGTTCGAACTGTTAGCTACAGACGACGAACCTGTCCCTGCAGACGGAATCGACCCAACCAACAAAAACTCCAACAACGCACAAACTAATAAGAAGCAAACTATTAAAATCAATAAACCCCCACCAATTTATATTCAAGGTGTAGAGCGCATTAATGCACTTAATTACGCGCTAAAAGATATAGTAGGGCAAAACTACATCCTTAAGACTCTGTATAACAACGAAGTTCGAGTCCAAACTTCCGAGTCTGTTCATTACTCTGCTGTTATAAAAATGTTGCGTTCTAAAGGAACAAAATACTACACCTACAAGTCAAAAGAAAAACGAGGTTTCAAAGTAGTGCTGCGTCACTTACACTATTCTTCAGACATAGAAGAAATTAAAGCTGAACTAAATGAATTAGGTCATGAAGTCATTAACATACATAATATTACTCAGAAATCAACCAAAAATCCTCTTCCGGTATTTTTTGTCGAACTGAAGTCAAACCAGAACAACAAAGATATTTACGGTATTACCTCCTTACTGCAAACCAAAGTTCAGTTTGAGCCTCCAAGTCATAAAAGAAGCATAGCACAATGCAGCAACTGCCAAAAATACGGTCATACTCGCAATTACTGCACCAGAGACACGGTTTGCGTTAAATGTGCTGGAAACCACAAAACTTTAGACTGCAAAACGGAAATTGACAACAAATCTATCAAATGTGCGCTATGTGGAGGTAATCACACCGCAAATTTCAAAGGATGTGAAATTTATAAAACTCTAAAAATACAACGCTTTCCGCCACTAAGAGAAAAGAATCCCGCAAAAACCACTTTTAGTTCTGAAAACAAACAACCCATTCAGCCAGGAGTAAGCTACGCTCAAGCGGCAATATCTGCTTTGCCCTCTCAAACGTCCCCTCAAACATCAACCAGCTCACCTCAAATTGCACCGTCAAGCAACGACATGGCAGAACTAAAAGGCATGATGAAAGACCTTATTCAGCAAATGACGAACATTATAAACATAATCACACTACTAGTAACAAAAATTGATAATCATCATGGACGATAATTTAAATATAATATCCTGGAACGCAAATGGACTTTACCAACACCTTCTAGAACTAACAAAGTTTCTACATGATAACAATATTGACATAGCACTAATATCTGAAACGCACTGCACAGCTAAACACTCATTTAGAATCCCAGGTTACTCAATTATATATACTAATCACCCAGACGGAACAGGCCACGGCGGTACATCAATAATAATTAAACAGACTATTAAGTATGCAGAGCTAACAAACTTTGACAAAGATTATATACAATCTACCACAATACTTTTATCGGACATTTATGGGCATTACACTATTTCTGCATTATATAGTCCGCCCAGGTACACCATATCTGTAGACCAATATACACAATATTTTGGCACTCTTGGAGATAGATACATTGTGGCAGGGGACTTCAACGCCAAACACACACAATGGGGATCTCGCCAAACGAACACAAAGGGCAAAAATTTGCTAAAGGCTATCCAAAAAATTAAAAGTATGCACTTAAGCACGGGAGATCCAACTTACTGGCCGTCAGACTTAAATAAACTACCTGACCTCATAGACTTCTGCGTAATAAGAAACTTTAATAAAAAAGATTTCCAGTTAAAGTCAAGATTTGAATTGTCTTCTGACCACTCTCCAATAGAGATTAAATATTTGTTTTCGGCACAACACGTACCTGCTCCATCTCAAATGACTAACCATAAGACAGACTGGGATGCTTTTCGCGAGTTTTTAAATTTACACCTGGATATGTATATACCGCTCAACACACCAGACAATATAGAAAGCTCAATCATATATCTAAATGACATTATTAACGAGGCTGCTGTCAAATCAACTCCTAGTCTTAAGCAAAACATCAACACACAATTTACGCCCCCATATATTCGACGACAGATAGAAATGAAAAGAAAACTTCGCAAGTCATGGCAAGTGACAAGATCGCCGCTAATTAAAAAAAAACTGAATAAGGCAGCGAAAGAACTAAAAGAAGCGTTACATAAACTTAAAAACGAGGCTGTCACAAAGTACTTACGTAATTTAAGTCCCACCTCTGAAACAAATTACTCGCTATGGAGAGCAACAAAAAACATCACCAATAAAGTGATTCATCAACCTCCATTAAAAAAAGTAGATGGTACCTGGGCAAGAACCTACCTTGACAAAGACAATGTTCTTGCGGATCACTTTGAGAACATATTCAGCAATTCATTCAACGACATAGAGGACGACCGGGCACTCGATGGAATGACCAGGTATGGAGAGATCTCTCCGTACTTGGAATTCAGAACGACTGGCGCCAGCGCGCACAGGATTATGGAGGCTGGCGCGCTTTCCTGGACGCGGCCATGACCGGTAGACGGTTGACGGCCATTTAAACAAAAAAAACAAACATTCAACAGCTGCACTGTCAATACTCAACAAAACTTTGGAGAGTTTCCACAATATAAAATAAAAAAAATATAATATAACGAAGTAAAAGAGCAAATCAACAAAACAGACAACAAAAAATCTCCAGGCTACGACATGCTGAGAGGACGCATAATCAAAGAGCTACCAAAAAAGGCTGTCCAATTCGTAAGCTTAATATTTAACTCAGTCTTGAGAATGGAACATTTCCCGAAATTGTGGAAAATAGCGGTTGTTATACCTATAGCGAAACCCGGGAAAGATGCCACACAAACATCATCCTACAGACCAATTAGCCTTCTGCCAATACTCTCCAAAATATTCGAAAAAATATTTCTAGATCGTCTTGAACCAATCGTTGGAGCTCAACGTTGTATCCCAGACCACCAATTCGGCTTTCGTCGGAAATATTCCACGATCCAGCAGGTTCACAGAGTAACAAATAAAATAGCAGCTGATTTAGAAGCTAAAAAGTTCTGTATAGGCGTTTTTCTGGATGTGGAAAAAGCATTCGACAAGGTCTGGCACGAAGGCTTATTAATTAAATTAAATAAAATTCTACCACACCAACTATTTAATATAATAAAAAGCTATTTAAACGAGAGACTGTTTTTAATAAAATATAATGACGAATATTCATCGCTGCGACCCATTAAAGCTGGAGTGCCGCAAGGTAGTGTCTTGGGACCCTTGCTTTACAACCTGTACACATCAGATATTCCAACCCCTAGTGATGGATCAGCCATGATAGCTACTTTCGCAGATGACACAATAGTCTTATATGCACACACTAACTTAACGACTGCTACAATTACACTACAACATATGCTAGACGAAATTTCAAACTGGTTTGGAAAATGGAACATTAAAATAAATGAACAAAAGACGATTCAAGTAATATACACCACAAAAGTCAGATATACTCCTCACCCACTTAAATTAAATAATAAAGAAATCCCTATTAAAACTTTTGCAAAATACCTCGGAATGTATATTGACAACAAAATTACTTGGAAATACCATGTACAACAGAAAAGGGATCAAATAAAACTGAAATTCAAGCAACAATATTGGTTTTTAAAAAGGAATTCGTTGTTGACAACAGAGAACAAACTTCTTATATACAAATCGATAATAAAACCAATTTGGACCTATGGAACTCAACTATGGGGTACTAAAAAAAAAATTAAACGTAAATATAATACAAAGACAACAATCGAAAATTCTTCGTTGCATTGTAAACGCAGAGTGGTACATTTCAAACCAGGACATACAAAATGACCTAAACATATTACCGGTAATGGACGAAATAAAAAACATTAGCAGAAAATATCAAACAAAAATAGCAAATCACGATAACCGTGAAATAAATAATATGCCAACCCTGGAGTTAGTTTCGACAAGGCGATTAAAACGGCTGAGACCAGTAGATTTAATATAAAAGAGGTTACTGCAAAATAATATTACTTATAAATAATCTAATAACTTGGTATACTAAATGTTTAAATATTAAGATAAAGGATAAAATGTTAGTGTTCATTTTTCAATAATCTCCCAGCAAGCAACAATAAGTACTTAGTATCATAAGATAGATGTACAATAATATAGGGTAATAAAAAAAAAAAAAAAATTTACAAAATCTGACACACCCATTGAGTATGGGTACAGTTTTGAGTAAATGGGCTCTTCGTCTTTTGTACGAATTGTGCCTAATATACTGGTGTTATATACTAATATACTGTATATACTAATATACTGGGTTATAGGGTAGAGACTCGTTAGGGTCCGCAAACACCCCTGAAACACGTTCAATAATTTCCCAGAAGGTTTTTTCAACCGCCTTTGGGACGTCTTCCGACTGCCCTCGAAGGAAACTTACGTCCTGACAGCTCATGTAACCGAGCTTTTCTTTTCCAAAGTCATGTGCAATTTCGCCTCGTTTGAGGTCTATTCTTGCGTTGACTATGTTCAGAAGGTCAAGACCAATTATTCCATCGAAAGTGTCTAAATTTGGCAAAATGAAAAAATCACTGTTTACACCAAACAAATTTATTTTGCATTTCTGCTCAATTTTGTTATTTCCATGAATTGACTTCACAAGGAAAGGGGCATTCACCGTTGTTACGCCTCGTAATTCCTCCAAAGGCTTTACATAGTTTTTCGACGCCCCCGTGTCGACCAAAAATTTTATTGGTCTCCCTGCCTTCCCTATTGTTCTGCTAATCCAAGGAAGGAGGGACCTTCCCCTAAAAAATTAAGACTTTCAGATTAAATATCGTCCGCCTCCTGCTCCGCTTGATCCTCATAGGAATCCAGTTCTGGTGACATCTGGCCTACATGGTTAATTCTTTGAAATTTTCGTCCAGTATGCCTGTCTGACTCCGCTTGCCTCTTAAAATTTTGATAAGTGGGACTCTCCTGCTTGGTGTTGTGCTGTTGCTGGACACCCGATCCCGAGCTCCTGAATTGGGTCGGCTGTCGCAAACGAGAAGTTGAAGGGTCGACGTCCATTGGTTCGGGTTGTCCTGAATGTTCGTTGTTAGCATGTCTTTGTTGTTTTTGTCCCCCATTTTGGTAGTGAGGGTTCTTTGACCTTTGATTGTACCTCTGTGGGTCACTAGGGTTATTTTCTGACCTTTTCGTATTGTATTTTTTATTTGTAATTTCCTCATTTTTATTAGAGAAGTGGGCAGCGAACGCGTATGGTTCACGGTTTGCTTCTACCTCCTGTGCCAATGCCAGCGCAGATGGGAGATCATTGGGTCGGGCAGAAAACAATATATCACAAAGGGGTTTCTTAAGACCGGACACGAACGTTCGTAGCGCGTCTACTCTGTATTTTTCGTTCATGGCAGTGGCTAATTTAGTGTCGCATGACATGATTGTTTTATTAGTTAAAAGAGTTAATTTTTTTTCAACCTCTTTATAATAATGGATTATTTGTAATTCGCCCTGTCTGAGCGTTGATAGTTCTTGTTCAATTAAATATGCAGGACGTTTGTCCGCATATGTGAAGTCTAATCTAGCAATAATGGCATCGAAATTAATAGTGGTGTTAAATGATGCTAGTACGGCATCAGCCGGAACTCTGATTTTATTTTTAATTATATTCAAGGCCTGGTATGTTTTTGAACTGTCTTCGTAAGTCCTGTAATGTTTATATGCGTTATGGGCGGCTTGCCGCCAAGAAACGTAATCTTTATGTTCCCCCAAAAACTCAGGCGAAGACGTCACGACGTCAAGTGTTTCGTCACACCTTACCCCTGGTACAATGGTACTATATTTTCTTATATGCTTGTTCTTCCGGGACAGCAAGATTTTTAAATTGCTCTGTTAACACATTTATTTTTGCTTCAAAGTCCGCTTTTTGGACTTGGAGCGCATCCCAAATCAACTTATTTACTTGATCCTGATTCATTTTCGTGGTTACTTCGAAATGTTTTAAGGTATTTAACACTTTGTCTAACTCTGGGTCACTCATATAGTTACAGGTCGTATTTTTCCTAATTAAATTAAAATTCCACCTTGTTTGGTCACGAATCCACTTGCAAAGTTTAATTTAAATTCAGTAATAAAAGGAACAAAAAATTACGGTCAAGCAAACTTTTTTAAATAGAATGATAAATCCAAAAACTATGACTTAATTTCTATGTTCTTAAACACAATTATTTTCACAATTATTTTTCAAAATTTCACGGTAATTTACGGTTTTATAAAAATTTAAAAAATAAAATTTTTAATTAATTTTTGAGCAAATCACTTACATCATTTTCTAATTTGAAGTTGTTGTTGTGTTTTTTTTTAGATTTTGTCTTTGTCCTGGATGTAGTTTCCACTTTGATCCTTTGCGCCGTTTTAGTGATATTTTGCTTTTTCTCTTCGCAGCCTAAAGTAAATTCGTACTTTAGTGATAATCTTGTTCTTCCTTCTCGCAGCCTAAAGTAAATTCGTACTTTAGTGATAGTTTTGTTCTTCCTTCTTATGGCCTTTATTTGGTTGTTTTGGCGTTTTTTCGATTTTTTTAAGGTTTTTATTTTAATTTTTTTTCACGTTTTTATTTGATTTTTAATGTATTTATTTTGATTTTTTTTCACGTTTTTTATTTGGTTCTTTTTTACGTTTTAATTTGGTTTTTAACGTTTTTATTTGGTTTTTTAAACGTTTCTATATATTTTTACGTTTTTATTTGTTTTTTTTTTTATGTTTTTATTTGGTTCACTTCATTTCACGTTTTTGGGCGCCAGTTAGCTTAAATTCATTTATTCGTAATAGTTTCAACAAATATAATTTAGCTTAAATTAGTTTATTCGTAATAACTTTAAAAAATATTTAAAAATATTTAAAAAAGCGCCTCGTGCAGGGTCTCTTGTTGCTGACTCCAGACGCTTGGTCAGCAAAACTGTGGGAACGGACTTGCTCAGCGCAACTGAGGGAACGGAAATGTTTATCGCGAAGTGTCATACGACAACTCATACATTTATTCTTTTCATTGATCTCTCTTGGTTCTTTACTATGACAGCTTGTAGTACGGCTGCTCAGTCTTATAACTGCTTGATGAGGTAGGTAGTATTTACCATCACCAATAGTGTTTACTGGCTTCATATGACCTAGTCTAAGATACTCATTCATAAATGAAGCATATCTTTTGAAAATATCGTTGTCGTTCTTAAATCTCTTTTCCATACTTAAAAGTCTCGCCATGGGTTGTCTTCGTGAATCTCCCAGTTGAAATTCTTCTTTGAATGGAGTCGAAACAAATATTCGGCCATCTTTGTCGAAGGTCGTTGTATTTTTAAAATGCTGCTCGCATTGTATATCTTCCTCATTCGCCTCTTTACTATCATCTTCAAACTCCCAAAAATGTTCAAGATTTTTAATATCGATATTAGAAGTAGCAGTGATGATCTTTTTATTAGTTGACCGGGAAATGTTTCCGGACACTATCCAACCAAATCTAGTTTTTTGGCCAAGTTTTCCCACAATGATGTTGACATTTCCTTCCATTATATATGGAAACAGGTCGGCTCCAATAATCATATCAATCCTGCTGGGCTGATTGAAATTGGGATCGGCTAGAATGCATTTTTCCCATTCTTTTTCAACATCGCATTCTTTGTTTGGCAACGCTTTATGTAATTTTGATATAACCAATGCGTTAACATTACATTCGAAATTACTGGAGAATCGTGGTTTAAGTTCCAGTCAAACACTGTTCCTGGAAACTTCTGCACCATGTGAGAATATTCCTTGTACTTCTACAGTGCCCTTTACTCGAGGAAGCCTTAGAATTTGAGCTGCTTCGGATATCAAAGTCTTTTGTGAACCTCCATCCATTAGGGCTCTAAGTAGCTCAAGGTCGCCATAAATACCCTTAACTTTAATAAGAGCGGTAGCCAGCAGAGTATCCTTGTCTTTCTTTAGATTTAGGAAGTTGATATTTTCTTTTCTAGATGACACCTTCTCGTGCAACAGTGTGTTGTGTGTCTTATCGCAGCGTTGACATCTCCAATCTTTTTTGCAGTCTTTCATGTTATGTGCACCAAGACAACGGAAACATAATCGTTGTTTCGTAATAAATTCTTTTCTTTTGTTGAACGGCGCTCCTTTAAATTTTAGACATTTAAATATATCGTGACCATTGAGCGCGCAAAAACGGCATGTTTTCTGCACTGACTGCTTCGATTGGGCGTCTCATATTTTGGAACAGAGTTCATTGAATTATAAAGCTGTTCAATAAACCCTAGCACATAATCTAGCGATTGTATTTCTCTTGCTTTTTTTACGTGCTTCTCGTACAGCTGCAGTGTTTCTGGCGAGAATCTTCGGAGAACTATATGAGCCAGAATTGTATTGGCTCCCTCGCTTAAATTTCCTTTTGTCTTGACAATATGAATACATTCATTTGCTGTGTCTAAGGAATTTCGAACGCACTCTTCAGAATCATCATTTAGTACATTCAAATTTATTAGTTGATTTAAGCGGTCGGAGAATAATTTGCGTGTATTTTCATATCGTTTGCAAATCTAGCTCCATGCAGCATCGTAATTTGCTGCTTATGCACTTAGCAAATAGCTTACCACTGTCCTTGCTTCTCCTTTAAGACAAGACTTCAAATAGTTCAGCTTTCTTGCTTTGCTGATGTCGCTCCTGTTGTGTATTGTTTCGTTAAACAATTCGTAAAAGGTGGACCAATCTTTTGAGCATCCGCTAAATTGTGGAAGTTCAGTTTTTGGAAGCTCGGACACTTCGGTTGCTATGGTGGATAAGTGTCTAATTTTTCTTTCTATGCTTTTAGACATCACCATCGCTTCCCGTTCAAACTTCTCGTAAGGGTCAAAATCGAAAGCTTCAGATTTATATTGCGTTCTCAGCTCCACTATAAGCTTTTCCATTTTATTCCAATAAAATGGCACATTATCCTTACAGATCTGTAAGTCTTCTAGATTGCCCGATTGCAGAATTTTTTCAGCCTCACTTATATGGTGCCTGAGTTTTTCTGCCTTCCTTTCTAACTCATTTACAAAATAATCGCCAGAGCTTATGGACTGATTCTCCTGTGATGCTGCATCTGCCTCCAACTGCTTCACCGGTGGGACAGGCGCCTTGCGAACAGTTCCCATTGCGACAGATGTAGTGGCAATCTCCTCAATCTTCATTGACGACTGCTCAACCTTTCGATTCTTTTCCATGGTATCTTCATATATCCTGTTATTGTTAAACTCATGGTCAATGGATCAATATTTCTTCAGAACTGTATGATTTGCCGAAAACTTTGGTAACTCACTTTTTATTTCCAGTATGCTCAATTTTTGCGCAATTTTCTGGTCTATGTTGTCTCGGATTTCCTTTTGCTCTTTTAGCAAAATGAAAGCGTTTTCCGGCAAAATTTTTTATTTTTTCACACAAACAACACAAATTTTCAAAATGATACGAAAAGTGCAATTGATTCGTTGGAGGAATTTTCGATTTGATCGCCTGGTTGATCTTGCTGTGCCTCTACTCACAGCCGAATTTTAATCAATTGCACTACTTCGTTTTACTTTTTTTGAAAATTATCACACGTATGTTTGGTTCAAATTTGTCACTGATTCTGTTTGTTTTTTTAATAATTCTTTTTAAAAAAAAAAAAAAGTCCGGCTCGAAGGACCAAAAATGAACGTACACGCACTTTGGATTCCGTTAAAGAACTCGTCTTGTTTTTATTTTTCTTTTACTTATATACAATTCTTAAGAGCTAGTTGGACTGTATTAATGTATTATATGTATGTATGTATTATATTGCATATTGCTCATATATTTCCATTTTTATTACATAGCTAGTACGGTTTTATGAGTTTATTGACACATCTTTGTATTTTAAAGATGTGCGCGCTGAATTGATCGTTTGTCATCCGAGTACATAATTTATGGATCGTAAATTTAATCGTTAGACGCGCATGATCAGCTTGCTCACATCTTATCGTACATCATATTTATTGTTTCACGCACAAGCAGCGATAAAGTATATTAAAATATAATGTTGAAGGCCAATGTGGTCTGTTGGTACTTGACAATAATACAAGTAGCGTACATTTATGTTTGAACACACGATGTCAAAATCGTGCTTGGCGATTTCAACGCCAAGATTGGGAAGGAAGCAATTTTTGGCCCAACCGTCGGAAAATTTAGCCTTCACGACACTACCTCCAATAATGGAGAGAGGCTAATCGATTTCGCCGCAGGTCGGAACATGGTAGTTAGTAGTACCAGATTTCAACATCTTAACATCCACAAGGCTACATGGCTGAGTCATGATCAAAAAACACGCAACCAAATTGATCATGCTCTGATTGACGGAATGCACGCAACGAGCGTGTTGGACGTGCGAACGTTACGTAAGTAACTTTCTTTGTGATGACAATGGAGGAGTCATTTCTCCAACCTACTCGGAGGCGATGAAGCGCACAATACCGCCGATAAGGAAATGACACCGGAACCACTAGTTAATGATGGCACTATTGTAGAACCACCGGACTATAACGAGGTCGATTCAGTTATTAAAAAGCTGAAAAATAACAAAGCGGCAGGCTCTGATGGGCTGCCAGCTGAGTTATTTAAGACCGGCGACGAAGTTGGAAAAGTTGGTGCATACTCCTGCACCAACTTTTATGCAAGATATGGTCCGATGAACGCATACCCAATGACTGGAATCTCAGTGTTCTCTGTCCTATCTTTAAGAAAGGAGACCCCGCTGTTTGCGCCAACTACCGCGGAATAAGTCTCCTTTCCATTGGATATAAGATTCTGTCGAGCGTATTGTGGAAAAGGCTGAAGCCATATACCGATTTACTGATAGGACGATATCAGTGTGGCTTCAGACCAAAGAGGCCGACCAGTGACCAAATATTCACATTACGCCAAATCTTGGAAAAGACCCGTGAGTTCAACAAAGATACTCACCAACTATTTGTCGACTACAAAGCCGCTTTCGACACGCCGATACGATCGAAGTTCTTCGACGCCCTGTCTGCACTAGGTATCCAGGCAAAGGTTGTCCGTCTTTGCATGGCGACGCTATCTAACACACAAAGCGTTGTCAGGGTGGGTAATAATCTCTCCGACCCCTTTGATATCAAGAGAGGTTTCAGGCAGGGCGATGCTCTGTCGTGCGTTTTTTTTCAATTTTCTGATATAAAAAATCCTACGCCAATGCCCGTACATACAGAGTATGTCGGGCTCGATCTTTCAAAAGGAAGTGATGCTGCACGCTTACGCTGATGACATCTATATCATCGGTAATCGGGAATGGCGAGTCAGCAAGGCGTTCTCGGAGATTGAAAAATAGTCTTCAACTTCAGTGTTGTAGAAAACTTCGTCTATCTTGGAACAGAGATAACCAGTAACAACAACGTCAGCCTGGAGATCAGGCGAAGAATCAACCTTGCAAACCGATGCTTTTTTGGGCTGAGCAAGTAAATGAGAAGTAAAGCCCTCCCTCGACGGATGAAAATAAAGATATATAAGACGCTGATACTTCCGGTCCTATTGTATGACACGTAGGCATGGATCGTGATTGTGTCGGATGAGACAGCATTGGAAGTCTTCGAGAGGAAGATTCTTCGCAGGATTTTTGGTCCTATTAGAGTCGGCGACGAGTTTAGGTCCCGTATGAACCGCGAGCTGTTCGAGCTATTCCAAGAGGTTGACATAGTCCAGCGCATAAAATTCCAGCGGCTGCACTGGGCTGGGCACCTCATTCGAATGGATGAAAGAGCTCCAGCACGGGTGGTGTACATGGAGGGCCCAAACTTGATTGGTGGACGCCGACATAGAGGACGTCCGGGCACTCGATGGAATGACCAGGTATGGAGAGATCTCTCAGTACTTGGCATTGAAAACGACTGGCTCCAGCGCGCACAAGATTATGGAGGCTGGCGCGCTTTCCTGGACGCCACCATGACCGGCAGACGGTTGATGACCACATAAATAAGTAAGTTAGTAAGAATATTTGTTTAGTCATAACGTGTAGGCAGTGACAACTTTTCCTGACACGGATGTTCTTTTTGACCCTTGATCAATTAGAGCTCAAAGGGTAAACACATCTCCCAAATGACGAATTTGTACAAACGCAGTGGGAAGCACAACTACCTGGTTATTGGCGACGATTCACTCATTGCGTCGTTATCAAACATAATGGGAATGACTGCGAACGCTACCAAATTTTTCAAGCACTTCTATTTGCTTTTTGAGAAAGTTTTTCAATTGAGACCAGTTTTGCAAAACTTTTCGGGACTCTTAGGATTATGCCCAAAGTGCAAGACTTTCCTCTGGCAGTTTTGATGAGCAAAGATGAGATAGACAATAAGTTAAGCCTTTCCCTTTTGTCATTATTTGGAGATTTTGTGATTGTTATGGGAACACTGGCACAACTTCTATTCGCCTTGTGAGAAAACTTTCTCTAAGGACTTTTCTCTAGCAGTTTTGATAAGCAAAGATGAGAGAAAGAATAAATTTTTGTCCTTGAGTTTGGCCAGGATGATTGGCGTAAAAGGCCGGGAACATGTTTCTGAATGTGGGCCAATTTTCATAACTGTCACTAAAAAATTTTGTATCACAAGGTGGCAGCTTTATGTAGGGTATACATTGGGAATGCGCTGCTGTAGCTGACAGCTTGTAATTTTGGATGGATTAAAAATCCATCCTGGCAATTTCTTTTATTTCTTCGGTCACAGATTGGCCAGTGATGAGCGCAGAAAAGAGCTTAAATATTCCTGTTAGATACGAGCTGTATCCTCGCCTAGTTCCTCTACTTCTCTTTCCGTTTGATCACCATTGAATACTTCAACCAAATCACAGAAAGAGACTAAAATTTCTAAATTTGCCTTAAATACAATATAGGCTCAAAGGACCAATGTTGAATTGCGAAACTTGAGAGGAAGCTTGAGTAGAAAATAAAAAAGGGAAAACCGCAATTCAAACTCTAATATAATTTTTGTTTTATTCTTGTAATTAAATTATCTTGAGTTTAAGCGGAGAAAATAATAATCAAATATGAGAGCGTCTTGGTTGCTGGTCGAAGAAGAGGAGAACGCGAGTTTCTCCAAACGCTGGCTTCGCAGCCAATTTAAGGCACGAAAGTTGATTGGAATTCACTTTGGGAAAAAAAATGTGGAATATATTCGCGAATAACCCCAGGGTTGTTTAGTTATATGCGGCTTTGGAGACTTAATTCTAAATGATTCGACTGACTCATTAGAATTCAAAATAAATATAGATCTAATATAAAAATATGAACTTTTTGAGGCTCAGTTTAGCCTTAAACAATCTGTTAAAGGTAAACAAAATATTATGGTTTCTGGATTTCACCATATGGTAAACTAAATTATATCCGAATCGGCAAAATGCTATTATGATTTTTGACATCTTAGCTTACTTTTTTATTTCAGGTCACATAAGTTTTGGGAGCAGAATGTCTTGGAGTCCTTGTATTCGATTTTTTTGTTTAACAACAAATAAAAAAAATTTGATACAAAAAAAAAAAAAAAAAATTCAAAATTATTTTAAAAAAAACAAAATATTTTTTTTTTCCAAAGAAAAGCACAGCTTAAATTTTTTTTAATAAAGATATTTGGATTTCTTATCTCTTAAAAAATAGACGAGATGTTAAAGTTTTTGTCACGCGGCGCCAGTGATAGAGATGCGCGTCGCGCCATATTGCTGCAATTTATTTGTTAAATCACGCGACACACATCTCATGCGCGTGCACTGGGAGATATCTTTATATCTTGGTAATTTTTGAAGTCTCCAGAAAGATAGAAACGATGAAGACAGAAACAAATAAATGTATAGGATTAATTACGTATGGAATTTCTTGCTTATGTGTAATACTTATATATTGTAGTATTAAAACAAATAAATGATAAACTAAAGAAAAATCATTACTTAAAGCGAAATATTTTAGACTTAATTTCTCTTGTATTCACACTTAGTGTGAAATGGTATATTAAGTTTGTCTGAAAGTTTGTAACGAATTAAGAAGCATCGCAGACCCCATAAGCTATATATATTTAAATTATAAAGACGATTTATATCACGCCAACTTTTTGTGGTAGTCCCCATAAAAACTCACCACCCCATGCACATCATCCCAATTTTATGCATGTGAATGGTATTTGAGTTTCGTTGCAACCGAAAGAAAACGTTTTTATTATATCTTTCTTTTTACTGCTATAAGAACTTTTTTTGAACTTAGAACTTTAAAAGAAAGTAGAAATAATTTAAACGTGTTGAGATATTTGTCCATATAAATTGTGTGTGACATCTATAAAGCAAGACCATAAAAGGCGGGCTGAGTTCAGAAAGTTCTTGGACCGTTGATAATGGTCAATTACTAAGTGGCAAATTCAAAAGTGACTGACTTATCAAACGATCCTTGTATGCACGCAGAATAGGATTGAACCATTCTTTTCGTTTTTTGAAAATTTTTGTTGCAAGTGTGTGGGGAAGCATACGAATTGGCATACGATTTACCCGCTGGTATACGGCACATATACCAGCGGGTAATACAATAACAAAGTGTTATCGCTAGTATATGCCATGAACGTCACTGTCTTAAAGCATTGCGCAAAAACATTCGCTTAGCGCATCATTCTAGGACCTTAATGGTTTTTTTCATTTGCTACAGAAAAAAATGTACAAAAATATTAGCTGGAACCATTGTCAGTTCAACTTTCGAAAGTTCGCTTGTCAAAGCAGATTGGATCATGTTGATTTAGTTGTAATTACAGTATTTTACATTTCTCCCATCCAAATAATAAATACAATCATTGAATTTATACAATGTGTTTATCAAAATTTACCTACATTTTTTCCAGAGTACCTCTTAGTGAGGACCTGCGTTGAAAAGGGACATCTTTCATTGACATTCCATTGAAAATTTCATGACATTTGGAAAAGTGGAAGTGGAGTTATAGCGTCTAATGTGACAGTATGTTTTTGTCGTCGGTGCAAAAATAAGTTTTGAACACAGAGTCATTATAAAATTTTGTTTTAAACTTGGTAAAACTTTTATCGAAACTCACGGATTGATGAAACAAGTTTATGGGAATAATTGTCCATCTCGTAGCACTATTTACGACTGGTATGCACGTTTCAAAGATGGTCGAAAAGACTAGAATGACGACGAAGGTTCGGGTCGGTTGAAATCTTTATTGATCGAACAAAACATCAAAATTGTCCGTGAATTCATCAAAAATGAGCCGAAAGGGTCATTGCGGTTCATGGAATCGGAATAGTCCAAAGACTCAATCCATCGCTTTTTGGACAATCATTTGGGCTGCACGAAAGTATGTGCACGATTTGTTATGCATCAATTTAATTTCGAAAGACATCATTAAAGATGTCAAAAAGGATCAAACCTTCCTTTTCAACATTGTTGCTGGTAACAAGACGTGGTGTTTTTAATACCACCCTGAAACCAAGCGTCAAAGTGCCGAACGAAAGGCTCCCGGTAAGCCAAAACCCAAAAATATCGCTAATCAGATCGAGCTTATATGTGTATTTAGTCAGAGGGAGATTACTTTGAATAATAAAAAAACACATGCTCAAAAATCTATTGTAGTTTTCATTTTAATCCAAAAGTTCGGCAAATGTTGCGACACACCTTGTGCATCAAGTATACTCCTTAAGTATCGCGAATTTTAAAAAAGGATTATGATAAAATTTCTATGATTTTGAGTGGGGATTTTAATGTGAATTTAACATCCGAAACTCCCTTTAGAGTTCCTCTACACAAAATTGTGAATATGTGCAACAGTCGCACTCAATCATACCATAAGCCTCTCGTGTCATTTATTCAATGTGAAAACATGAAAACTGAATAATGTGTAGTATAATATTTTACATTAAAACAATAAAAAATTTTTAAGCTTAGTAAAAAATAATAAACCTTACATTTATCCTAATACTCCTGATACTCTATATCCATCTCAATATCTTGTAGGCTACTTTTCAGAAGTTTCACTTCTGCCGTGTGTAAACTGCATACACTCACTTTTTAAATTCGTGAAGAGATAAGGAGTCCAAATATCTTTTTTCAAAACATTTTTGGGGCTAAAGTAATTTTAAATTGTTGATATTTTAACTATTATAACCTAAAATAAGAACAAAATCGATTATAATACTTTCAAAATATTCACTTCCCACGTCAAGTGCAATGAGTGCATACTTTGATGTCTGGTAAAAACAAATCTACACTAAATTAAAAAAAAAAATGCTAACTTCGATTTTTTTGAGAAATTCTGATCCAATGCTGATCAGATAAAATTTAAATTTTTGAGTATTAATATGCGACATGTTCACTCTGCAATAATGTTAGTATGGAGGCTTTTATAATCAGAGGCAATATACTAGTGCAATTGGCAACTAGGAGATACGTTTAACTCCCAGAAAAAATAGTGTGTGCCTCAGGATAGAAGTGAAACTTCGCTCGCCGCCTTGCTCGGTTTTACTGCTCGGTTTTACTGCGGTATAATAACTATTTTAAATCTGCTGAACATGCAATTTATTTAAGTGCGTAATTACATTGTACTAGTGAAACGCTAACATCGTCAAATTTTATTTTATTTTATAATATAGTGTTTTTTTTTGATTCTTCTCTAAGATAAGAGACTTACAATAATTTTTTTAAATCTTAACATTATTTGTGTGTTACACTAAGCCCCCGGTTGGAGACTTATGTAGTTACAGCGGCCCTAAGGCCTGGGAGGTCATTTCTCCTGAGTCGTTTTGTTATGGAGTAGAGTTACGGATCTTGCGAGTGGATTAGGGTGAGAGTTGAGTTTGCATTCGTAGTTCTGCTTGAATCGATCTATTTCAGTTTTCACAGTTGGGATGTTAAGATCATTGTGAATGTGAGTATTGCGAATATACCAAGGTGCACCGGTGAGAGTTCTAAGTATTTTTGATTGAGCTCTTTGTATTATATCCACGTTACTGGAACTCGCATTGCCCCATAACTGTGAGCCGTACGTCCAAATAGGCTTATTACGGAGTTGTAAAGAAGTAATTTGTAGTCCAAGCTTAAGGGGGACCGCGGATTGATAAGCCAGTATGGGGAGTTGGCTTTTAGCTTTATTTGTGTTTTCTTGGCTTCAATATGTTTACGATAAGTGAGCCGTCTTTCGAGATGAATGCCGAGATGCACGACGTCATTGGCCTGTGGGATCACAATGTTGTTTAGACTCAGCGATGGGCAAGTACCTCTGTTTAAAGTGAATGTGACGTGTTTGCTTTTTTGCTCATTAACTTTTATACGCCAGTTAGCTAGCCACTCCTCGAGAAGAATGAGATGGTCTGCTAGTAGTCTAGTTGCTCTTATTGGGCATCGAGATCTACTTAAGATTGCTGTGTCATCAGCAAATGTGGATATTGTGAGTCTGTGATCCGTTGGTATGTCTGATATGTATAGAACATATAACATAGGACCGAGAACGCTGCCTTGGGGTACACCAGCTTTAATTTCAGACTCCTGTGTTATGTAGTCATTCTGTCGTACTGTGAATGCTCTTTTGCTGATATATGATTCAAGAATTTTGTGAGTATTTTGGGGAAGCAATTCTTTTATTTTGTCTAAAGTCGAGCCAAACGCGATCAAATGCTCGAGCTTCATTGAGAAAGATTGCGGAACAGTATTCGCGGAGCTCGAACGCTGTTCTAATCTCTGAGGTTAATCGGTTTACCTGTTCGATAGTGCCATGGTTTTCGCGAAACCCAAATTGGTGAGTTGGAATAACGTTCTGCATGTGTGAGTTGATTTTTAAAAGAACCAACTTTTCAAGCAGTTTCGATAGGCAGGATAGTAGGCTTATGGGTCTATATGACGCTGCCTGTGTTTTATCCTTTCCGGGCTTCGGTTTTATGTCTATGACCAATTTCTTCCACTGAGTTGGAAAATATCTGCATTTAAAAATCGCGTTGTACAATTTTGTGATAAATGTCACAGCTGGGCTGTGAAGCTCCATGATCATTTTTGGGGAAATTAAATTATAGCTTGCAGCGTTCTTGGGATTGAGCTGGGCTTTTATCACTTTATGAACTTCGTGGGTGTGAACTCTGAGGGGTTCAGACTAGTTCGTTTTCGAAAGAGAGGGAAAAACAAAAGCGTTTGTTGACGGATTTGGCTGAAAAACAGTTCTTAAATGGGTTGCAAAAACTTCGGTTTATTTTATATCCGTGGCCTCTTTCTAGTGTGATCTTTTATTGGTGCAGAGACTATAGCTGGTAGTTTAATGTCTGATCGCGCTTTCCATAGGGGAAACTTAGAGCTTGTTGGAGAAAGACGTTCGATGTATCGTCTCTGAGTGAGTTTTTCCTCGAGTTTAAGAGCTTTGCTTAGCTCACGTGAAGCAATCTTTAGATTGTGCTTAGAGGTTGGAGATCTTAGACACTGCCATTCCCTTCTAAAATGCCGTTTCGTCATAACTAACTGTTCAATGTGACTGTTTGTTAGACTGTGCTCCATCGAATTCGCTGTGGATGGTTGTGAAGTGTTGAGCTGCAGCAGTAAGGACAGAACTCAGGGCACTGACAGAGTTTTCAATATCGATTTCGTTACTTATTGCTGGGTTCAGCTCGATATGACTGCTTAAATACTTTTTATATTTGAGCCAGTTGGTTTTGTGTGTAGTGAGTTAATTGGGATACTCTTTTAGTTGAGGGTTTTCGAGTAAACTAAAAAGAACTGGAGAATGATCCGATGAGAGATCTGCAAGCGATTCAGCAGATATTAGATAACTTGAAAATCTTCGTGTTATTGCAAAATCAATGAGATCTGGGATTTTCATCGAATCTATAGGCCAATATGTTGGGGTACAGGGCGAGACATAGTTAAGCTTGTTTTTGGTATTTATAATTGCTTTGTAAAGCAGCTTTCCCAATGTGTATGTTTGGCATTATAATCGCCCGCGGCTATAAAGCGATCAACTAGAGTGCGAAGAATTCGAGAAACTGTTTTTCAGATACCGTAAACCTTGGATGGCAATAAATTGCCGATAGTGTTACACTACCAGATTGGGATCGTTTGCTCAAGTTCACATTGTGAGAAAAGTTGTTTACTGCCATTCACCTGGGAATGGCCAACAATGATTCTTGTGTCAAACGGTCCAAGCAACTCACACGTCCATTAGGACACGTATATCCTGGGTGGCCTCTGATCATCAGTTCAGAGGTAAGTTAACGTGTGAAGGCGAAGGGGTCCCCTCTTCTTTAATAAGGGGATTGTGCGCTGGGCTTGGGACCCGCCACTTTAAAAAATAACCCCCCAATGAAAACGAACAGGAAGCCTCGGAAGGACCTTTGATGACGACCCCGCAAACGATACAAGGATCATGAATTGAGGATATGCACTGGGAATGTCCGCACCCTTAATTGGGATGGTGCAAATATCCAGCTGGTTGATGTCCTCGAAAAATGCAAGACGACATCCCTGCAATCCAAGAAATCCGATGGATAGGGCAGGGTTGCTCTAAAAAAGCATCCTGTGACATCTACTACAGCTGCCATGCGAGTAAGCACGAATTTGGATGTGGTTTCGTGGTGAGTAGGAAACTACGTGGCCTCGTCTCTAGGTTCACGCCTGTAAACGAGAATAGAAGGACGACGATGCTAAAGATGAGTTCTATGAGCGCTTGGAACGTCTGTACGAGCGCTGTCCCAAACACGATGTCAAAATCGAGCTAGGCGATTTCAACGCCAAGATTGGGAAAGAGGGAATCTTTGGCCCAACAGTCGGAAAATTTAGCCTTCACGCTTCCTATCTGCGAACTTTGCAGTCGGGAGCAACGCGAGCTGTTAGAGAGCCTTTTCAGACGCAAGAAAAAAGAGCAGGAAAGGCGGGAGTTTAAGGATGTTGAGATGTTACTTAACAGAAATGAAGCTCGAAAATGCTATCAAAAGGTCAAGCGTCTGACTAAAGGTTATTAAAAAGCTGAAAAATATCAAAGCGGCAGGCTCTGATGGGCTGCCAGCTGAGTTATTTAAGACCGGAGGCGAAGAGTTGGTTAGGAGTATGCACCAACTTTTATGCAAGATATAGGCCGATGAACGCATACCCAATGACTGGAATCTCAGTGTTCTCTGCCCTATCTTTAAGAAAGGAGACCCCGCTGTTTGCGCCAACTACCGCGGAATAAGTCTCCTTTCCATTGGATATAAGACTCTGTCGAGAGTATTGTGTAAAAGGCTGAAGCCATATACCGATTCACTGATAGGACAATATCAGTGTGGCTTCAGACCAAAGAGGTCGACCAGTGACCAAATATTCACATTACGCCAAATCTTGGAAAAGACCCGTGAGTTCAACAAAGACACTCACCACCTATTTGTCGATTATAAAGCAGCTTTCGACACGCCGATACGATCGAAGTTCTTCGACGCCCTGTCTGCACTAGGTATCCCGGCAAAGATTGTCCGTCTTTGCATGGCGACGCTATATAACACACAAAGCGTTGTCAGGGTGTGGAAAAACCTCTCCGACACCTTTGATACCAAGAGAGGTTTCAGGCAGGGCGATTCTCTGTCTTGCAGTTTTTTCAATTTTCTGATATAAAAATTCCTACGCCAATGCCCGTACATACAGGGTATGACGGGCTCGATCTTCCAAAAGGAAGTGATGCTGCTCGCTTACGCTGATGACATCGATATCATCGGTACGCAGGAACGGCGAGTCAGCAAGGCGTTCTCGGAGATTGAAAAACAGTCTTGGCTCATGGGTCTAGCGGTGAAGACAAAGTACTTGGTGTCTTCTCGCACTCCGTCAATGCGTATTGGACGGTCAGTGACGACGGAGAATTTCAACTTCAGTGTTGTAGAAAACTTCGTCTATTTTGGAACAGAGATAACCAGTAACAACGTCAGCCTGGAGATCAGGCAAAGAATCACGCTTGCAAACCGATGGTTTTTCGGGATGAGCAAGCAAATGAGAAGTAAAGCCCTCTCTCGACGGATGAAAATATAGAAATATAAGACGCTGATACTCCCGGTCCTATTTCATTCATTTTTTTTTTTTTTAATTTAAAAAAAAATTGAGTTTTTATATGTTAAATTTTCCACTTAAGCTAAAATTAAATAAGTTTTTATTGATATGTCAATACCATTTTCGTGGTGCGCAGTCAAAGTCATCAGAATGTGTGAAAAACATATGATTGGAAATTTGTCAAAAATTTTTTGTATATAAAATTTATATATATATAAAATTGATTCTACGAAAATCTAAGAATTCTGTGAGCAGGTGATTGTGGTATACCGAAACAAGTATGATTGGTACCCTATGTCGCCAACGGTTCATAAAGTGTTAGTGTATGGGCACCAAAAAATAAATTCTTGCTTAGTGCCTGTTGGTTGCCTTGCAGAACAAGCATCTGAATCTCGGAATAAATTGTACAGGACCGACAGAAGGGATCACGCAAGAAAGTGCAGTCGAGTGTACAACATGACAGACGTCTTCAATAGAGCTATGAATAGTTCGAACCCTTTATTGTCTACTTTATTTTGGAAGAAAGACAAAATAAAAACAAAACAAAAAATAACCAGAAGACGTTATCGTGCTCTTGCAAACACCAGAAATTTTGACAGTTAATATTTATCGACAGAGCGAAGAGAATAACGACCATAGTGTTGAAGCGAATGAGGAGGAAGATGAAGAAGATGATGGTGAAGATGAATATGAAGATGATGAACCCATACTTGACGTCATATGTTCTGATGAAGAATAAATGTATATTGATCAAAAAATTTCTTTTAAGAATGGATTTCCGATCTTCTTTTACCAGGATCCTCATTATTCCTGGTCCGAGCCCGCAGAAGGGTTCTGGGCCTATGAAGGGGGACGCTTCCCTCTTCTAGCCAAGTCATCTGCTTGCTCGTTTCCTGGTATGCCCGCATGTCCGGGTACCCAGTATAGAGTGATCTTGTTAAATCTTCCCAGGTTGTTTAATTTACCTACACATTCCAAGACCAGTTTGGATTTAATCACAGGCGAACTTACTGCTTTAATAGCCGCCTGGCTATCAGAAAAGATAGCGATGTTTTGGTTTTTGTACCTTCTGTTCAAATTGAATTGAGCGCATCTTTCAATTGCATATATTTCTGCCTGAAAGATGCTAGTGAACTTCCCTAGTGATTCGAAGTATTTAGTGCGAGGTCCAAAGACTCCTACGCCACTTCCTTCGTCTGTTAGGGAACCATCTGTATACCAGCTAATTGCTCCTGGTTTGATTCTGTAGTTCAGCGTTATATTTCCCCATTCTTCTTTATTGATGAGTCCTACTTTAAATCTCCTTGTGAAGTTGTTCATTATGCCTAGGTTGTCGCTAGGGTATTGCAGGAGTGGGTGGGCGTCTTCCATATTAACACTAGTTTGATTCCCAGTACAGGTGTTTCTTCCAGTGTTTATTCTTCCTACCCTGGCAATGGCTCTATTAGCCTGTTGTTGGATATGAAAATGTAGCGGCATCAGACCTAAAAGTACGTCTAGTGCCGCACTAGGACAGGTTCTCATTGCTTCTGTTATGGATATGCAAGCTAACCTCTGAACTTTGTTCAGTTGCTTCCTAGCTGTTGCTAGTTTGGTTCTGTTCGCCCAGACACCATATGTTATTATGGGTCTGACCATTGTGAGGTACATCCATTTCTTTATTTTGGGGGTACACCCCCAGTTCCTACCAGCAATGACCCTGCAGGTCATCATTGCCATTGTAGCTTTCCTCACTGCATGTTCTAAGTGAGTCTTCCATGTGGTACGCTTGTCAAATATTACACCCAGGTATTTCACCTCCTTGGAGAATTCTATCAGCGTGCCGTTTACCCTTATTGGCTTGAGTAGCTTCATCTTATACTTCCTAGAGAAAGGAACGATCGTAGTTTTAGATGGATTGATACTCAGTCCTACCTTAGAGCACCAAGATCTTGTGATGTTGATGCCTATCTTGATTTGATCACATAGTGTGTCTTCATGCTTTCCTGTACAGATAACAACTATGTCGTCTGCATAGCCCTGGCATATGATACCATTATCTGTGAGAAGTTTTAATAGTTCATCTACCATGAGCCTCCACAGGAGAGGTGATAGGACGCCCCCCTGTGGACATCCTTTCGTGGTTTTTACTATAATTTTTTTGTCAGGTAGGCTAGCCTCGACTGTTTTTGAGCCCAGTAGCTGTACTAACCATCTGATGAGTTGAGGATCTATACTCCTTTTGTTTAGTGCCTTTGCAACTTCCGTATGTGATGTGTTGTCAAAGGCACCTTCGATGTCCATAAAAGCACAAATGGCTGTTCCTTTGTTCTTTATGGCATTACTAATTAGTGTGTCTAGTTGGTATAGGGCAGTTTCAGTAGATCTGCCAGTCCTGTATGCATGTTGATTCTTATGGAGTGGTTCTTTAATCAGGTATGTGGTCCTGATGTGGTTATCCACTAGTTTTTCTAAGGTCTTCAGCATGAATGAGGTGAGACTTATTGGTCTGAAGGACTTAGGTGAGAAGGGGTCTTTCTTGCCCGCCTTGGGGATGAACACTACCTTTGCTTTCCTCCAACACATAGGTATGTACCCGAGTGCCAGGCTACTTCTGAACATTTTCAGCATTGGCCCAATTAGGAGGTCTAGTCCCCTCTGTAGCAATGCTGGGAATATTTCATCGACCCCAGGTGATTTGAAGGGTTTGAATGAGCCGATGGCCCATCTTAGTCATTCTTCTGTGCAGATAGCACTTGCTATTTTCCAGTCCGTTCTTCTGGTGTTGCCCTGCAGCAAGTGATCTGATGTATCTTCTTGCGGTAGTGGGATGCATTCTGGAAAGTGAGTTGCGAGTAAAAAGCGTGCTTTCTCCTCTTCATCTTTCGTGAATGTACCGTCTGGCTTCTTTAGACAAAGTCCCTGAACTGTCTTAGTTTTAGAGAGAGCTCTAAATATTCTAGTTGCAGGGGTTGTGTCAGCAATGTTACTACAAAATTTTCGGAAGTGGTCTCTTTTTGCCTTCCGTATGTTTTTATTGTATTCAGTGTGTCTGGTCGTGTACTCTGACCAGTCTTCAGTGCGCTTAGAGCTGTTAAATAAGCTCCTTACTATCTTCCTAAGTTTCTCTAAGTCTTTGTTCCACCAGGAGGTGTCTTTTACTGACTTAACTTCTTGTTGTATACAATTTTGGTGGTATGAGTCAATTATAGCCGCATTGTACCCATCAACCATTAATTCTAAGTTTAGTGGGGAGTTGGCTTTCTTATGATTGCTCATACCTATCAAATTGTTTTTGAGGCATCTTTCATACATTTCCCAGTTAGTACGTCTGGGATTCCTGATGGTTTTCCTGAAGTTAGAGGCCCCCGCTATTTCTAGCAGTATGATTCTATGATCTGACATAGATGGCTCATCTGATACCCTCCAGTTAAATACAAACTTTGCCATAAGGGCATTGCAGAGGGTGATGTCAATCACGTCCTGCCTTGCTCTAGTGACAAATGTAGGAGTGTTACCTACATTCAATATATTGAGCTATTTCTGTAGCAGAAATTCTAGTAAGTACTCACCCCTTTTATTTGTGTCGGTGCTTCCCCACACAAGGTTGTGTGCATTGGCATCGCATCCAATTAGCAGCGGTAGATTTTGCGATAGGCAGTGTTGCACCAGTCTCTCCATCTCTTTGGTTGGAGGTTCTGCCTGTTCGCCTGGAAGGTACCCAGTCGCGATCACCACCTCCCGTAATCCTCCACCGATATCCAGTTTAAGTTGGATAGCGACCAAGTTTTTCGTTAAGAATTCTGAAAGGCAAGTGTATGTAACATCCTTTCTCAGTAAGATACATGTTCTTGGTTTGTCAGATCTGACGTCCCAAATTACCTGTGTGTGTTGAGTGCGTAGGCCTCTTATACCTCCTTTATAAATCCAGGGTTCCTGGATCAACACTAAGCCCAGGTCCAGCCTGGCGGTCAATCTTGCGATCACAGCTGATGCTGCTTTCGCATGGTGGAGATTGACCTGTGCTATAATAGTGTTTGTTGTCATTTTTATATTAAGGGGCTCATAGACCCATCGCCCTCGTCTGGAAGGGAGTCAGCCTCCTCTTCCGACATCGGCGTATCATCGTACAGGGATATTATCCTTGTGTCCTCCAGCGAGTCCAGCTCGCCTGGGAGAAGGTCGATTTTCCGACTCCCTCTCGGGTGGTGCTTCACGAACTGCCTGCACCTCAATGGGCGACAGCTCGCTTCCAACCGTGCCCGTCGGTTCGGTTGCTTCAACCTTATCTTTCTTTTTGTGCACGTGCACAGCGGCCTTACCAAAACGGTAGTTTATTCTGCTACCTCGACTTTGGACGCTTGGGCGTTTCGTCGCCCTTTCTCAAATTCTTCTTAGGCGTTGACCTGCCTAGAAGGTCCTCATCTCCGACAGTAATGTCCAGCCTGTCAGCGAGTTGAGTAGCGGTATTGTTCCGCATTAGTTTTTTAATATTATTGGTTTCCATAAAATTCCCACGAGTGTAGGGGTGCTGAGGTCCACCGTGACATAGACCCCAGTATCACGGCAAGGCCTTAGTTACTCTCCGAGGCGGCCAGGTATCGGAGAGGCTCCGTGTGAATACAGCCTGGTTTCCCCCGGCTGCAAAACTAAACCCAATGAGCACGGTGCGCATAACACTCTGGGTTTGGGGGGAGGAACTTATAAATGGAAGGTTATAGATGTGGGTAGTGAGTGTGAAGAAGTAAAGAAGCAGAGGATACAAAAGATAGTGAGATGCAAGCTTTTAGGGAAGATGTCATCTCAAGCGTCTTGTCAGTGCTGCAGCAGCAGACACCCGCTTATTGTCCGGGGCTCTCTGTTTGCTACCGCTTATTCGAGAGCTAACCACAACCGAGCCTGAATTACAGTATGTCTTAGTACAGTCTTAGCCTGTTCTAAGTTAACATACTGTGGTTCAGCTCGGTATGGCTGTTCGCTATCCGCAACCTGCGACCCGTCTGGTTCCCCAAGCTAACGGGACTCGCAGAACAGTTCCTCAATTCTGCGAGCAGATAAGGATAAGTGTTAACAATTTGGTTTTATAAAGATAATATCGAATTAATAAAAATCAAAAATAAAAAAGACATTGGTATTAAATCCAAAAAATATCCATCCACCAGTGGTCACTAAAATTATAAAAATTTCTGAAACGAACACCTGGGCATCCGACGAGCATACCTCGGCCTGTGCCTTGTTACACTATTTATAATACGAAACAGACGCGTAGCATAAACTATTAAGACCAATGCGGACAAGAAGCTATTAAAACAGATATTGATCCAAAATATTATGTTGCATAGTCAAGTGCTTGTTCCCATGCTAATGACAAACTGCACTGTGTATGCGTTGTTCTTATCGGACGTCTCTGAGCGTTTGTTATCTCATATTACATGTTTAGGCATTCGTGCCGGAACAGCTGGTAACATAATCAAATAAAAGCCAATACCAAACCAAGAAAATCATATGAAGATAACTGCGCAAGAAAAGCATTAGCCTTAGATAGACGAATACTTAAGTTAGAGGAAAGCATATCTAAGCTTAAATAATGGAAACAGTGTCAAAGTTATTCTTTGAAATGCTAACGGGCAGTCAAAACATTATAGCTAATTGAAAGCAATACTTAATATAAAAAATATAGACATTTGCCTAATATCTGAGACACATCTAACCAGGCAAACTTATTTAAAATTTAAAAACCATACAATTTATCCCACCATCCATCCTAATAATACAGCGCGCGGAGGTTTGGCAGTAATTGTTAAAAATAGCATTCGACACCATGAAGAAAACAAACTGTCGACTGAAAAATTTCAAGTCACAACAATCACAATGCACACAACAAACAAAAATGTCTCTCACTGCTGTATACAGTCCTCCCCGACATCAATTTAAATGTGAGGATTGTATCACACTAATCAGTTCGCACTGCCTCAGATTTATCATGGGCGGCAACTTTAATGCTAAAAATACGCAATACGCAACGCGTACAAAAGTACGGACTACTCCCAAATTAAATGTGCACGGAGAATTAAGAAGCTCACAACACATATATCAAAAACTCAATTGGATACTGGGCTAAAAACTATAGCCAAAAATCTGTAGTATTTTGTGATTACTTATTGAAAGTATTTTTTCAAACAGATATCGATACAAACACCGGCACATCAATAAGTAATGCATCCTACTGCCAAACATGCGGATATTCCCCTTAAAGAGGTAGTTCAAATAATTAACAGTGAATTAAACACCAAAAAAGCTCCAGGTTTTGATCTAATAACTACAGAGCTATTAAGAGAACTATCGCTAAAAGGCATTATTCAGTTGAGTCGCATTATTAACGCTGCTATGAGTCTAGGCTATGTACCTGTAGTCTGGAAAGTTTCAGAAGTAATAATGATATTAAAACCAGGAAAAGGTGGTCCAAATGAGACGAACTCATATAGGCCAATAATACTAATGATAATTTACTTTATTTTAAATAAAACGAAAAGTTCTGGGTGATTAATTGAAATATGATTTATTCTTAATTTGTTTACCACTTGATTAAATTTAATTTTTAATTGCACAGTTTAAATTTTTTAACACAAGAATTAGCGTTACACGATGTGTTTTTTGATTTCTACGCAGCGAATAAAAATAACGAGCGGAGTGAGCGGTTCAGTGTTTTTAGATCAATTATGTCCGTTTGACACGCAATGCGGATTATATAGGACGAAATAGACGCCGTCAACTGTAGCTATGTATCAATTTTTGGCGGGTTCTCATTTCAATCACGCTCACACACACTCACACACAATATTGTAAGTGTATTAATCAAATATACAAGTTAGAAGTTACTAATAGTGAGAAATATTAATTACACTACAAAACAAATTTCCAATTAAATTTAATTCTCAAATTGAAAATAAAAAATAGCAAACACCATATATAAAAAATGTTCAAATTATTCAACGCCGGCCGCGTTGAATGGCGTGAGAGGCTTCAATAGGTAGTGGCGCCAGCTTACGAAGAGCACGACGTAAAGTGCCCTTGCTGGTTGTAACGTCGGCGACACCTCACTTTACCATCCAACCCTTGGTGTATTTCGGATATTCAGCCCATGATCCATTATTGAGGAGGAAGATTTTCCTCTGCTATCAGCACTAGTATTCCACGCTGAACGTTGGGTTCATCGCGGATGCACTTAGCTCGAACTTGCAAGCCAAGCAGACGTTGCCAGAATCTTAACTTGCCATCTTCGAAGACAACTCATGTGGAAATCTGTCATTTGGTCGATGGAAGTGCGCTCAATGGACTTCCTTTAAACAGATGAGCGGGCATTAATGCTTCGCCTTCGTTGGGATCTTGGCTGAGTGGACATAACGGTCTGGAATTGAGTACCGCCTCGGTACCCACCCAATAAGTCCACAGCTCTTCCGCAGTAAGAAGCTCGTTACCCGAAGTCCGTAATAGCAGAACTTTGGAAGATTTGACGCTCGCCTCCCTTAAGCCACCGAAATGAGGTGCCCTAGGATGTATAAAGACGTTGTTGCAGCCTTCTTAGGAGCCGTAGTTTGTAATCGACTTGCTTTCGGCGTCGAACTTAGCTTTGAAATCACGCATCTGTCTAAAAGCTCAAAAAAAAATTTTTGGTGTTGTCGACGTCTTACAAATCTTCGAAGACAAGATAGGAAAGTATCAGTAGAAAAGTCACTAACAACTTTAAATGAATTGAAGCAAAGCCCATAAATACAGCTACGTATGATTTGTACGGTTGTTCTCCTCGAAGTCTATATGTCGTTGCTATTGGTCCAGAAAAGTCGACTCCACATATACTAAATGATCGAATTGCACATATTCGATCAGGTGGTAACTCCCCACTATTTGATAAAGTAGCTTCGGTTTGTATTTAAATCAATGTATGCATGAGCGGACGGTTTACGGCATCATTCTTGGACGTTAACTAGTCATATTTTCTCTCGTAGTAAGCCTACAAAAGCCCTTGATCTTGTTTGATAGTTCCGAATGTGCAGAAATTTCAAATAAGTTTTTATGAACTGCGATTTTTTTCCTAGCAAAAGAGCTAACTTTGTATCATAAGAAAGTGGAGACTCCAGTAGTCATCCACCTACTCTTATCAACGAAAATTATATATTTTTTACTTTTGTCTCATGCAAAAACGGATTTAATTTTTGGATATTCGAAGGAAGTGTAGATTCTTTCCGAACTCTTTCTTTTTCCTCATTAAATTCGCATCTTTGGACAATCTGGACTATTTTATTAAATGCCATGTTCATTTCGTGAGTTGTTGGTAGCATGTCGAACTGAGAATTACGATTTCTACATGCTTCTATAAATCTTAGAATTTAGATCGAAACCTCGACTGTGCAGTAACATTGAAGTTTTGTAACTATTACCCGTAAAGCTCCTTATATAAACACACGCAACATAAGCTCTCATTGACGCGTCTGCAAACACGTGTAATTGGACTGACGAGGATGAGGTAGTAAACACATTCCTGGGTACATTTATTTTATCTAGTTGGTGCAGGTTCTCTTGAAAACTTTGCCATGCCGTGTCGAGTTGAACCAGTATTGAGTCATCCCAATCCAATTTACATATCCAAAGCTCTTGTAAAAGGATTTTTGCTTTTGTCACTAGTAGACAAATCAAGCCTGGGGGTCAAATAATTTCGCAGACACCGATAATATATTCCGCTTGGATGTGCGTAGGTCAATTAATGAATCATCTAGCTCAAATTTAAAGCAGTCTTCTTTGGGCACCCATCTAATCCCAAGAGTTCTAGTAGATTCTTCGTGAAGTGCAATACTCCGGACAATTAGAAAACCATTTAGTTAAATCAAACCCTCAGATTTTAATATCAAACTAATATCATTTCGAAGAGATTCAAGTATAAACTTTAAGAACCCGTGAGCAAATCGTCTACCTAAAAATCTTTTCGAAGGACTGCAGATATTATCGGGTGTGACTGTTCAATGTTTTTTGCTAAACTTCAATAAACAGCAAATGGCGAGAAATGGAGCGGTTGTGGCTCTAAACATCACAGTATTTAATTTGAAAATTCGCTGTGTTTCCGATAGATCTTTTCTCCAAACTATTAGCGGATAATCACGATCATCTTCGTGAACCATAACCTGTCGTTACATCTTTGTAATATCTGCCTTTAAGGCATACTTGTGTTGACGGAATCTTAATATTGTCGAAAATAGCTCATCTTGAATAGTCGAATAATATTTAGTGAAACCTGTGTTGATGTTCTACTTGAAGAATCAAACACGAACCGCAACTTAGTTGTTGTTCTTTATGGTCGAACTACACACTGGTGTGGTATAAAAAAATTAAGAGTTTCTGGAATTTTATTGATTATTGGTGTCATATGTCCAGAAATATATCCTCGTTCATGAATTCGATATACATGTCTCGCAACTGAGAGTCTTGTAGAAGTCGTCTTTCTAATGACAAAAATCCACGTTTAGCAATTTCAAAGGACAAACTTAATGTATGAGGATCACCTTTGAAGGGAAGTTTTACTTGAAATCTTCCCTCGGGTAGTACACTAGTGTTATTTATGAAATAATTTTCATTCTGCTGTTGTTCTTTGGTTATTACTATAGATTTCGAATCTGAGGGTATTTCCTTTATGGACCAAATTTTTTCAAAGTTGTATTTCCACTTTTTAGTTGCTCTGAATGGCAGTTGAAGATCAATACTCTATGAAGTGTGGTCGAAGAAGCAGGTTTTTGCAGATATTTGCCTGTCACAATCCAACCCAGAAGCGTTTTCTGTAGTATAGGGTGATCTGGACTTTGTTTAATTTGTTCGACAGATAATAAACCAAAATATGATTCTGCGCCTATCAACATATCCACTTTCTTAGGTTTGAAGAAATAAGGATCTGCAAGTTGGATATTCGATGGAGTCTTCCTATTATTTGTGTCAATTGGCTGACTAGGTTGGCTTCCAGTAATTGTTTTCTTTATCCAAAAATCTCCTTCGAATTCACCAGAATTTATACGGGATCTAATAATTGTATGTAACTTATTATTTTCGATTGACCAATTCCTAGTAGATTGACACAGACATGATCTTTCTTTAATTGAAGCTGCTGAGTGAGATCTTCTTAACAAAGTTAATTTGTGATCCAGAGTCTAATAGTGCTCTGACTAGACCAAAACAATTAATGCACAGTTGATTTCCTTTTACAAATTCAAATATTTTTTTTTCTGATAAATTGTTGTACGAAGAACATTTATTTGTAGGTTTCTGATTTGGCTTCACAAAGTACTTTGATATGAATGAAGATTCCTCAGCAGCAAAATGTTGAAAGCTTCTATCTAAAACTGTTTGAGAGTCGCTCCATAATGGTAGTTTAGAATAATCGAGTTGTTCTTCCCAGTTGGTTGACGTATCTACCTTGCTCATTACCAGATAAATAATTATAGCATTAGTAATTGCTTTATTGTCACCTAATGTTAGAAGAGAATCTTATACTGCAGGGACTGTGTCAATCTATTGACGAAGAGCTGTTGAGGATGGTTGCGAAATTTTCTGCAGTTCAAATAATGATGCTATATTGTTTTAAAAAAAAATCAAGCAATCATTATCGTATAATCTTTTTAAACTTTCGAGAGCCATGGAATAATATTCTTCCGAAATCTGATATGCCTTTACTGTTCCTAGTGCTGGATCCGATAAACATGATATGATTAAATTTTTAAAAGTGAACAATCTCCTACACTTGCACGAGTACGTGTATTCGGTTAACACACATAGTTCTTCTAGTTCTGCGCGAAAATCATCTTCTTCACTTTGCCTTCAATCTTATTTTGGATGGTCATTACTTCTGTTACATATTTTTCAAATAACTTAAGCTGACATTCCAACTCAATTTGGTTTGTAGAAATTGATTTTCATCTATGGATTTTTTTATCCTTTCAATACTGGCAACGAAGGGTCTCAATTTTTTACGAAGTATTTCGCAAGTGATGCCGTCTGTTGAGGAACGGGTGGGGTAACATTTGCATAGCAATTAAATACAATTACTATTAACGGGTTACCGATCAATAGTATTCCGATACGGTTAAACATAACCGATCGGGACGAGTGCAGCAACGCGTGCTTCTTGTGTTATTACATGAATAATTGACAAGCAAGTGCAGCAGCGAACAACCCAAAAGAGGAGAACAAAATTTAAGTATTATAAATAGTAAAGAGATACATAGAAAATAAATAATTTCTTTTTCTAAAACTACATCATATGCCGCACATTATTCATATAATTTGGTCCTTCGAGCCGGATCGCTTTTATAAATGCAGATATAATTGCGAAATCCTATTGGTGTGGTATGCTGTACTAAACATACGAACACGCGGCCGCGGCATTCTTCTATTCATCTCCTGCTTCAACATTTCTAATGACAAGACAATCATCACATTGACGTTGGAGAGGCAAACGGGGTTACCACACGCATCGAGGCTGAGGTAGCATTTTGCACCAAGACAAATAGAAGACACCGACGCTCGGTCTGCCGGGACCTGCAACTCATTAATTCATTCTTCGCTACGACATTGCAGAGGGTCATACAAGCATCGCTCTGGTGTTGTAGATGCACAAGTGGCTACTATACGCGACATTGGCTAGAGTAGCAATTTACCAGTTTCTGTGGAGTTGCAGTATTGAAAACGCAGGTTTAACGCAGCATACAACAACAACATGGCACAACAAATGAATACATTAATACGGAGTCAAGGATTATTAAAGGCCTCAATTACACGAATTCTAAACTACATAGTCAATCCACCGGAAGACTACACCGCACAAGATGTTCGTCTTTACTTGGAGAGGCTTACCGAGGTATGGCAACAGTTTTCTGATAATTGCATGGGTATGTACGCATTCGAAGACATTGAAGAATTTGTCGACCCTGAGCTAGACTTCACCGAGTATGAAGTGAAAATGCTAAGAGCACGTGCTGGACTTACTAGGTTGTTAGGGACAGACGAACCGTACCCATTGCTGAAAGATGAAGAGGTTGCAGACAATGTAGAGAGGAGAGCCTTTGACAATCAGTCATTGACGCTCAAGGAAACGGAGTTACCAAAGATCCATATACCAGTGTTTACCGGTCAGTACCAAGACTGGCCGGCGTTCAAAGATTTATTCGAAAGCACGATTCACTCGAAAACGAAATTGACAAATTCTCAAAAATTCCATTATCTTAAATCGTTCTTAAAGAATGAGGCAGCAAACCTTATCAAACACATGTTCATAACTGACTCGGCATATACCACAGCATGGGAACGACTACAAGAACGTTTCGATAGACCCCGGCACATAGTCAATTCATTGATCGAAACATTTATGCGGTTGCCATCAGCTACTACAGAGAATATCAGCGCTCTACGCAGACTGTCTGACGGTGCTAATGAAATAATACGCGGGCTGGACTCAATCAATGAAACAACTAGGGACTGTTGGATAATTCATATTATTCTCAGCAAATTGGATTTCGAATCTCGTCGCAAGTGGATTGAGGAGAGCCGTGAGCGCAAGTTCCCAAAGCTTGAGCACTTTTTCAAGTTTTTGGATGCGCGTTGTGAAGAGCTCGAACTGAGCCGCAGTAACACACATAGTACGAGAGCATCTTTCAAATCGAATGCAGCGCCTACATTTGCACTAGTATCGTCGGAAGAAAACGTACACAACTGCGTCATGTGTAGCTTAGCTGACCACTCTCTACATCAATGTTCGGATTTTGTGGCACTACCGGTTGAACAACGTTGCGTACTCATCAGAGAGAAAAAACTATGCTTCAATTGCTTAAGGTCGGGGCATATATCTTCGAAATGCTCATCAAGATTCAGCTGCAGGGAGTGCAACCGAAGACATCACACTCTTTTACATACAGTGTCGCCGGTAACTACTACTATTTCGGCTTCATCCGCTCAAGATAGGTGTAACGACAACACTAGGCCTAGTGTCTCACTTTCAAGTTCATTTCAATCGGTAAGCACATTTACACGTGACAATAGTATTCACTCTCTTTTACCTACAGCGATGGTAGAGGTGCGTAATTCACGAGGCGTGTTCGTTACTTGCCGTGTGCTGCTGGACAGCGGATCAGAGCTGTCGTATGCATCGGAGCGTTGTATACAACGTCTTGGACTCACGCGTTCTGTATCGCGCATTGCTGTTTCTGGAATTTCATCAGTCAGTGCAGAACTACGCGTGGTCAAAGTATACTTCAAATTAAGTCTCGAGTTTCGGAGCAAGAACTTATTGCGCGGGTGCAGATATTGAACACTATTACTTCATCGCTGCCTAGACAAAGCTTGCACCCCTCTGCTATCAAACGCTTTGCTTCGGTACCATTAGCTGACCCGTCGTTCGCAACTTCATCACCAATCGATATGCTACTTGGGAGTGAATATGTGTGGAACATATTTACTGGCCTTAAGCTGGATGACGGTCACGGGCGCACCATTGCCGTGTCATCAGTTTTTGGCTGGATCGTTACTTCGGTCACAGCATCTCCGCCAGCAAATACAACATGTGCTCTTCTAACTACGCCAGATGTAGAAGAGACATTGAAGAAATTCTGGGAAATCGAAGAGGTCAACGTTCCGGTAAAACTTGACGCGGAATGTGAAATAGTTGAACAACACTTTCAGAAAACTTATGCTCGCGATTCAGACGGACGATATATAGTGCAGCTGCCATTCAAACAACAAATGCCAATATTCACCGATACATTGCAGGGTGCACTGTCAAGGTTTTTTGCCGTGGAACGACGTTTGCAAAAGGATAAATCATTAAAGCAACAGTATACAAGATTTATGCAAGAGTACATCCGTCTTGGACATATGCGCGAGCTCCAGCCAAACGAGTTAAAATCTACTAAAGGTTCTGTATTCTACATGCCCCACCACCCGGTGCTTGGAAGAAAGCTTCGAGTGGTGTTCGATGGATCCTTCCAAGATACAACGGGCACATCATTGAACAGTCAACTATATATTGGACCTAGCATACAAAGGAATTTGTTCGCCGTCTGTCTTCGCTTCAGATTACACAAATATGTGTTCTCAGCGGACATAAATAAAATGTTTCGACAAATTTGGGTCAACGAGGAGCATCGAAACTATCAACGAATAGTGTGGAGAGATCAACCAGACCAGCCTGTGAAGCATTATCAACTATGCACGGTAACCTACGGCACCGCCTGCACACCGTATTTGTCAATACGTGTACTTGAACAACTTGCTAAGGATTATAAAACACAATTTCCCACTGCGGCAAGGATAGTACTTGAAGATTTTTATGTCGACGATGTACTTACGGGCGCACATTCAGAAGCAGAGCTTATGCGCATACGAGATGAATTAACACATTTAATGACTGCTGCCGGACTCGATCTCAGCAAATGGGTTTCAAACAGCAAACAGATCGCTCACCCCGAGTCTCAAGCTACAACAGATTTTCTAATGTACAGTGAAGAGGAATCAGTAAAGGTATTAGGCATACACTGGGAGCCTAAAGACGACATATTATCATACAATGTGAAGTTGACGAATCAACCAACAGTATCAAAGCGACAAGTCTTGTCCGACGTATCTAGAATATATGTTCCTCTGGGCTTGCTGGCACCTATTGTGGTGCAATTCAAAATCATTTTCCAAGAGTTGTGGTTACACAATCTGAACTGGGACGATGCACTACCCAGACACATCACAGAGCAGTGGCCTAAATGTCGGAATGAACTCGAGCAGTTGCAGCAGCTAAGACTACCTCGATATGTGTGCAGCGGTAGTATACGGCAGAGCGATAGATGCATCGGGACGCATAGTGGTCACTCTTATGGCCGCAAAGACTCGTGTGGCTACGTTGAAGCAGATTTCATTGCCGCGTCTCGAGCTATGCGGCGCGCATTTGCTTTCGCTTCTTATGAAAACGATAAGCGACTCACTTCACCATAAGCAAATAATCATGATTGCTTGGTGCGATTCAACGGTTGCTCTGGCATGAATTTCGCATCAGTCTTCCACTCTGAAGACGTTCGTTGCTAATCGAACATCCGAAATCTTAGAGCTGTTACCTCGCAGTGTGTGGCGTACTGTACCCAAAGAAAATGGAGCCGATTGTGCTTCGTGAGGGTTATCTACTGACAGTCTATTGAAATTGGAGTTATGGTGGAATGGCCCGCATTGGCTGCTCGATGATGAAAAATGTAAGCATGCACTTTCCACACTAAAACCCAATTTCATTCTTTCAGGTGCGGAAATTGATAGAGAGATAGACAACTTAATTCGTGTCGGAGGACACATCCGAAGACTGCTGCTGGCTGCAGATACCCAGCACCCTATCATACTACCTAAAGCGCACCGAGTGACTCGCCTTATCCTGGATCATTTCCACCATATAAGTTGACACACGACTACAATGCTTCCGTCAGCGACGCCATACTGCATAACAATATATGGCCGACTTGTCTTCTGTTCGAGTATGGCAAGCGTTTCCGTTCGAGAATTCAGTTTGTGACTATGCCGAACCTATTGACCTTAAACTACATAACGGACGTGGCTCCCGCACGAGCAAGGGCAACATATGTTTGTTTGTCTGCCTAACTACATCAGACATACACCTGGAGCTGGCCAATGACCTCAGTACGGAAGGGTTCATAGCATTTCGTCGATTTGTATCTCGAAGAGAAAAATGCAAACAAATATTTAGTGACAACGGACGAAACTTTATTGGAGCGGCCAAGACATTGAACGAAATGCACAAATTATTAGTATCTCAGACGCACAATGACGTCATCATGACGCTACTCGCGCAAGAAGACATAAAATGGAATAACATTCCCCCTCAGGCACCACGTTGGGGTGGCAAAACTGTAAAACTGCATCTACGGCGAGTCATTGGCAACACGATCTTGACGTGCGAGCAGATGCATACACTTTTGGCTCAGGTAGAGGCAATAATAAACTCCCGACCTATCTTCGCCACGTCGGACACGGAGTTTGGTTACGTGTCTCCGGCGCATTTTCTCATTGGGCGTCCATATACAACGGTAACGGAAGGAGATCTGAGTGAAGTCGATGCCAGCCGCCTAGACTATTGGCAAACAATACAAAATATGCAGCAAGGCTTTTGGAAGCGATGGCATCGAGAATACCTGACGTCTTTGCAGCAACGCCCAAAGTGGATATCGAAACATTGCAACGTCTCAGTCGACCAGTTGATTCTACTCAAAGATTCCAACGCCCCTCCCGCAGCATGGATCACAGCACGGATTATTGAGACGTTTCCCGGCAATGACAGTTTGATTCGCGCAGTGAAACTGCGCACAGTCAAAGAAGAAATAACTCGACCCATAACGAAGATAGCAGTTCTACCTACTTTCTGAAACGCTGTTTCAGGGCTGGCCGGGATGTTGAGGAACGGGTGGGGTAACATTTGCATAGCAATTAAATACAATTACTGTTAACGGGTTACCGATCAATAGTATTCCGATACGGTTAAACATAACCGATCGGGACGAGTGCAGCAACGCGTGCTTCTTGGGTTATTACATGAATAATTGACAAGCAAGTGCAGCAGCGAACAACCCAAAAGAGGAGAACAAAATTTAAGTATTATAAATAGTAAAGAGATACATAGAAAATAAATAATTTCTTTTTCTAAAACTACATCATATGCCGCACATTATTCATCACCGTCCATTATGGATTTTGTTGTTTGTTTTATCGATACTTAATATTGATAACCAACAATTTAGACTCGACCGTATGGAAAGTAATAAAATAGATAAGTTAAAAATTATTTATTAATAAATTATTCAATTAAACTTGTCCCTGCTCGGGCGCCATGAAAATTTACTTTATTTTAAGTAAAACGAAAAGTTCTGGTTGTTTAATTGAATTATGATTTGGTTTTAATTTGTTTACCACTTGATTAAATTTAATTTTGAATTGCATAGTTTAAATTTTTTTACACAAAAATTAGCGTTACACGATGTATTTTTTGATTTCTACGCAGCGAATAAAAATAACGAGCAGTGTGAACGGCTCAGTGTTTTTCGATCAATAATGTCCGATTGCCGCACAATGCGAATTATATAGGACGAAATAGACGCCGTCAACTGTAACTATGTATCAATTTTTGCCGGGTTCTCATCACAATTACGCTCACACACACTTACACACAATATCGTAAGTGTATTAATCAAATATACAAGTTAGAAGTTACTAATAGTGGGAAATATTAATTACACTACAAAACAAATTTCCAATTAAAATTAAATTTAAGTTTCAAATAGAAAATAAAAAATAGCAAACAACATATAGAAAAAATGTTCAAATTATTCAACAGCTACTACCCTTAATTTCGAAGGTTTATGTAAAAGTGTTGTAGAAAAACATTACGCCAATTATTCGAGAAAAGAATATAATTCCAACCCATCAATTTGGTTTTAGGGCTTGTCATTCTTCAATTGATCAAGTTCACCGCTGTGACGATGGCCACAGGCCCTCGCACAACCCAATGCACAATAAATAAAATAAACAAACATAAAACAAATATAACGATACACTACACAAGCAGCCAAAAACAGTATAAAACAAACATACCCAACACAAAAATAACGTTACACTACACTGGAACACAATATGTATAAACCGTACATAAAAGAAACGAACAAACTACAGCAACGAACGCAACAACAAAACAATAGAAAAGAACCAAACGAACTATACATATATATCCATACACGGCAGCCACGCAGTTACGGTGCTAACGGACAACCGTTTCAGCCGAGGCGCTACTGCGACAAAAAAAAAGGTACAAGCATGCGCGACCGCATGGAAGCAGCGCACACCGTGGCCGATACATTCGACAGCGCCGACGTAGCGAAAGCGTAGGAGGGTACGCGTGTTTCCAATGCGCACACACTCACGCATTTGTCGACAGCGCAGCAACATCGGTATTCGTTAGGCAAGCGAAACAGCAAAGAGGCGAACAAGGAGAGCGTGGAATCGGGTGACTGGAAGCAACCGATCCGGACCGGGACCAGCGCTGTGAAGGTTCGAGGCGAGGACAGAGAAAATGTCGCATTCATTCAAAACGGACAGCGAAGGCACACGGACGTGCACGGACAACGCAATCTACGAAACAAGGAAAAAAAACGGAGATTACCAGAGACAGCTAACGAGGTGCAGACGGACAACGGAAGCAACGGGATAGAAGAATATAAATCAACGCCACGACAACGCGGTGCGTTAGCAGAACGAGGGGTAAATATAGGAAGCGTAGAGAATATTTTAGAAAGAGATTATTAAAGTTTATTTGGATAAATTGTAAAGATATATATGCATAATAACAAAATACCCAGAACTGTAGGGCAAATCGAAGGGAAAGAACAAAGATTATTTATTAAAAGTTAGTATTGTGCTCGAACAATTTCAGTCAGCACAATTCTCCTTTTAGTAAATAAAGAGAATAGTTTCTATTAAATGTTTGTATTGAGCTCGAACAAGTTCAGTCGGCACAATCCTACCTTTAATAGAAAAAAACGAGTATCATTGATCAGGAAAGAACGTTATTTGCTAAAAGTGGCTAGAGTGCTCGAACAACTTCAGTCAGCACAATCTTTTTTAACAAATAAAACGAAAAGAATTTATTAAATGTCTGTGTTGTGCTCGAACAAATTCCGTCAGCACAATCCTACTTTTAATGGATAAATAGAACATCATTGATTTAGAAAAAAATATTATTTACTAAGAGTGGCTGTTGTGCTCGAACAACTTCAGTCAGCACAATCCTCCTTTTAGTAAATAAAGAGAATAATATTCGTCAAAAGTTAGCCACGTGCTCGAACAACTTCAGTCAGCACCACGCCTCCTCTGATGAATAGCCATCTAGGTAACACACATATCGTGCTCGAACAGATTCCGTCAGCACAAATTAAAGATACTACTAAAATTAGAAACTATATATAGGAAAACCGAAGCAAAGAGAAGTTCTGGGTAAGGTAGGAAACCATAAGTCAGGCCGAGTAACTGCTGTATAGAATAGGACTAGCAATAAGATTTAACAATTTGTGAAAATAAAACATAATATGAATTGAAAATAACAAAAAAATCGTTTGTCATTAATATTTCCTGGAAATATCCCACCGCCAGTGGTTGCTGAAATTTTACAAA
>JAWNNP010000968.1:0-70996 GCA_035044805.1 Leucophenga maculata | reverse complement strand
ACAGGAAAGCAATAAATGACTTCGTCGTGTTAGAAACTTAGCCTTTGTAGTTCAAAAAATTATTATTTAAAATATATAAACGTAGTGGCTCTAATTCTGATTTTTGTAAGTATTGTGTTGCATGGTCTGACATATATAACGTTTATACGACACATTTCATGAAATTGTCCATTTCATTAATTCATAAATTCACATTTACAATTTCATGAATTAAACTGAAAGATGGCACTGTTAAGCAAAGTGGCAAGATGTATCAGTATAACGATATAGCAAAATTATTAAAAGAATTTATAAAGAAATATGAAATTAAGTAACGCAGAGAGAACCAAAAAATGTCGATTTCACTTTAATTTCGTGAAACTTAAATTTGAAAACTGAAAACAAAACAATGTCAGCTCAAATTCAAATTTGACACCAACAAAGTTTTATACAATTCACAATTGCCACATAACATCAAATCTATAAGGTGGTAACGACGGAAGAAATACATGAAATAGAAAAACATTCATGATATGTTTTCGTGATAAACAGCATTTCAATAAAAAGCGTTTATTTACAAAATTTTTTCACTTTTCATGAGTAAAGCCATCGTGTAAACGTACTATTTAATAAATTAAATTGAAGGAGTTATTCTGACTATTTAATAAAAGTTAAACAAAACTGGCGTCACAATCCAAATTCTTTATTTAATTTCGTAAAAACGAGATAATTATTATCAAATTTTTTTTTATGATATGGTTGCATCGTCTGATTCGTTAATTACAAATTTGTTTGCTGACTTTTTACAAAGTACGTATTCTAATTGCTCTGTAAGTCCTACCGTTTTATATCCTTACATCATATAACTGCATATCTCCTCCTACGATCTCTACCAAAGTATTTTAACAATTCTTTTATCAATTAAATTGTTCTTCCTACCTGAATCTGATAACATTTTCTTAAACAGTTTTCTAGCTCATTTTGTAACCCTCTATCGATTCTTTTCAAGCTATCTATAAGGTTATGCAAGTTTCCATCTCTTTGGAGAAAATCTTTCACTATTCTACTTCATAACAAAGGAAGCAAGTCTGATATATCGAATTATAGAGGCATTGCTAAGCTGAGAGCTATTCCAAGACTGTACAAAAAATCAATATGGACCAATCGCAACAGTCGTTAAAGTGCGGAAGTCCTCTGAGATTGTTCAGAAACATCGTTTCAACAATATTGCCACACAGCTTGATATTGTCGTAAAGCGCATTGCACCCAAAAACACTCATCTCATTTTTGAATAGACTTTTTGAAAGATTTGCTAAAATGCAGACTCAAATGGTGAACATGCAGAGGCAAATCCTGGCCCTGCTAACTGCGCAATGTTCAAAAAGAGCTCTCTCCGTATTCTTATCTGGAACGCAAACGGCGTATCCCATAAGTTGCATGAACTAGAGGGCTTCGTGCAAAACAATAATATTGATTTAATATTGTTGAGTGAAAACCGATTAACTGGGGACAGGGTGCCTTAACTTAATGGTTTCTGCTCCTACCCTGCAAATCATCCATCCTCTAAATGCGGTTCAGCTATAATGTAAGAAATGGCATAAAACATTTTCCAGTTAGTCCATATACACCAGCAAGATTCAACCAGCCTCCGTAACAGTCGTCACTGCCCTCTGAGAAATCGACATTGCTATTTACTGCCCACATATTTTCTCATTGTCTGACACCGACTTCGCCGCTTTAATGGTCAATATTAAGCACAAATTTCTAGTGCCAGGTGACTGGAACGCCAAACATGGGCTATGGGGAGTAGGAAGAAGTAACAGAAGGAAAAACGAGGTGGTTAGCTACACTTGTTGTCTGTTGCTATTCTTTATCAACTGGTTTCGTTAGAGGCAAATCCATTTGCAAAAATTCGTTAATATTTTCTTTTGAGTTCGGATGCCAAACTGATGTCATATACACTTTTGTTTTACTTTTAATTTTATTTTTATTGAATCTATTTAAAATATGAATCTAACAATATGTCTTAAAATCTAAAATATAACTAAAAATGATATAACAATACAAAAATATTATATAGCAAATACTTCATAAATTTTAATTTAAAGTGAGTCCACAAAATTGACTTTCTGTCTTTGACTACTACACGCAGCTTCCCCGTTCTCACGAGATACTACATCGTTCGCCAGTGACAGAAAATCAAGTTCTGAACGCCTTATGTGAAATAGCCACTTTAAAATATTGGTTGATCGTTTCTCCGAAGACGTGAAGTCGTTGCTGTATTCATCAGACATCTTGCAAGTTTGCTCGTGTATTTCAGTTTTAATCGTTCGATTTCAGTTTTAACAAAAGGAACATGTAAGTCCTTATGTATATTTTCATTTCTCACATTGGATTACTTCAATGTTACTAGTTCTGGCATTTCCCCATAATTCAATCACATATGTCCATAAAGGCTTAATGACACTGTTAAACAATAATACTTTGCAATCCAGACTTAGCGGCGATTTATGATTAATTAACCAATGCAAATTGCTGGCTTTAATGTTCATTGCATTCTTTTTTGTCTTCATATGGTTTAACCATGTAAGACGTCTGTCTAGGTCAAAACCAAGATATATGACATCGGACGTTTGAGGGACCAAAACATTGTTTAAGCTAACTGGGGGGCAAGTGTTACGATTTAGAGTAAACGTAACATGTTTTCTCTAATGCGCCAGTTTGCAAGCCATTCTTCCACTCGCCTTAAGTGCACGCCTAGGTTAGCAGATGCTTTTATGTGGCATTTATCACAGCTTAGTATAGCTGTGTCATCGGCAAATGTTGATGTTGTAAATCTGGAATCTACCGGCAAGACAGCAATACATACAGTAACGGGCCTAAGACGCTTCCTTGAGGTACTCCAGCATAAATTCTACTTTCTTTTGAAAAGATATTATTATATTTAACCGTAAATATTCTATTTGACAAATATGATTCAAGAATGCGATGTACATTAGGTGGTAGTAGAGTCTTTATTTTGTATATGAGTCCTTTATGCCATACTTTGTCAAATGCCTGAGATATATCGAGAAAAATTGCTGAACAGTACATTTTCTTTTCAAAAGTTTTTCTTATTTTATTTGTAATACGGTTAACTTGTTTAACAGTGCCGTGTTTTTCCCGAAATCCGAATTGATGTACCGGAATTATATTATGTTCATGAAGGAATGGCGCAAGTTTATCAACGAGTATTTTCTCAAAAAGTTTTGAAAGGCAAGGAAGTAAACTAATCGGTCTATAGGATGCTACCTGAGTTCGATCTTTACCCGGCTTAAGGATCATCTTTACAACAGATTTTTTCCAGTCATTAGGAAAATATCCTAGTTTCAACATACCATTAAATAGAACTCTTAAACATTCAATAGCCACAAGGGGGAGTTCTTTTATCATTTTAGATGTAATTTCATCAATGCCTGGAGACTTTTTTGATTTAATTTTGTTTTTTATTGTATAAGCAATTTCTTCTGTAGATATAATAATTTGTTCCGTAATTGTCGAAATGCTATTGAGGTCGTTGAGTTGATATCCATTTGAAGCAGGGTTTGGTCGAAATACTTTGCTTAAGTGTTGGGAAAAAGTATTAGCTTTTTCATCTTCACCAATCGCCATATTCGTTCCTTATTGGAAAATCTCCGTCAGTTGGTGTTTTTAACCCATTCACAGCCTTCCACATTTCATTTCTGTTACCAAAAGCAGAAAGATTTTGAACATATATCCTTTGTTCGCTGTCCTCTTTGCACTTTAAAGCTCTTTCAGCATCTTTTAACTTAAATTTGGAGGCTGGAGATCTAAGTTGTTGCCATCCCCTTCTACATCTCCTCTTCTCTGTAACAAGCCTTTCTATATGTGAGTTTGTCAAAAATTTACTTTTTTGAGGTTTTACGTTTCGTGGAGTGGAGACCATTGCAGCAGTACTCATCAACGTCCTTAAAATGTTGACCTGATCATCAATGTCAGTCTCACAATTAATAAAAGAGCTAACGTTGATATGGGTACTAATATATTTTTTGTATTTTAACCAGTTTATACGTGAAGATGTTAATCTATACGGTGCAGAAGTTTCAATTGGCGAGTCATAGACAGAAAATATTAGGGGAGAATGATCAGACGAAAGCTCGTAGCTTGTCGTAACAACTATTAGATTCCGATTTATATTTTTAGTAACCCCAAAATCAATAAGGCCAGGTATTTTTGACCTATCAGCAGTCCATCACGTTGGTTGCCCCGGGGAGGAAATATCCATAGATGCAAATTCATTCATTATTAATTTATATAATTTCCTACCTCTCGGTGTAATAAGTCTTGATCCCCACTACGTGTGTTTTGCATTGTAGTCACCAGCAGCTAAGTATCTTTGACCCAAACTATCAAAATATTGTTTAAATTGTCTAAGTTATTGAGAAACGTGATGGATAGTATAAGGCAGATATTACTAGACTTTTTCCATGACATTCAACTTTGACTGTAGTTGCTTGTAGATAAGTCTCCGAGTGTGAGTCCATAGCGCAATGCTTAATTCTATTTCTAATCAGTATGCCTGTACCACATGTACATGTGCTTTACCATCCGGATGATTAGTAAAATAGAACTGGAACCGCGGGATAGAAAAATTGTTTTTGTTTGTTAAGTGAGTTTCTGATATAAGAAACACATCTATATCTTTATCATATAAAAAATGTTTTAGTTAATTTTTATGGCGAACAACACCGTTTGCATTCCATTGACATATTTTAAACATACTCATTTTTGAGCTAGAAAAATTTGAAACATTTGGTTTTGTGTTTTTATTAGTTCCTGTAGTATACTTTGCATATTAGAAAACTGAACCATGAATTGAGTCATTGTTTGCGTAAAATTAATTACTAGGTTTTCAATATCAACCTTTGGGTGATGGCTGTTTTGTTTATCAATGTATGGGTCTTGCGGTTTTTGTGTTGGATGAGCTATATTCTGATTTAATTTTAACACACTTGCGTACGACTGATTTGGAGTTTCATTCGAAGCACGTGGTTGGCTTTCAAATATGGAAGATGGAGCTACTTTAGACTGTAATTTAACTGATTTTTTGGGGATATAACTTGTTTTTAATTTCTTTAAAGACAGGACATCCTCTATAATTTGCAGTATGATTACCCCCACAATTGTTGCACTTTTAAGGCCCTGTACCGAAAGTACAAGAGCCTATTGGTTTTGTGCAAATGTATGTAACAGGTAGAAATAATAATCGGAGACCCCCCAAAGTTACCCCCATTATGGTCAGGAGCGATAGAGGAGTCGATATAGACATGTCCGTCTGTCCGTCCGTCCGTCCGTATGAACGAAAGGATCTCGGAAACGGTAATAGATAGAGACTTCGTGTTTTTTGCATTCGACTAGGACTGCTCCGGAATTTCACAAGTTTATTTTAAAAACTTGACCCTCCCCCCCTTCCCCATAAAATCACCCCCAAGGGTAAAAATTTCTTCGGCACAAAAAAGTAAATAAGCCAGTATAGAGATATCGTCCTTTTTAGCCAAAATCCGAAAAGTTCATCAAAATCGGATAATAAATGACGATTTTATAAGCAATTGAATTTGAGCGACCCCCCTTTTCGTTTCATACATAAAAAAATGTTTTAAAAGGCACTTAGTCGTGCAGTGAGAAGTGGTCATGTGTTTGGTCATAAGCTAGGGGAACATTTAATGTGTTTGTTAGGCGACCTGCACTGGTACAGGGCCTCTTACAGTCGGTTACGCCCGACTGTGATTTTCTTACTTGTTCATACTTGTGTCTTCTTTATTTAATTCACAACATGAAGTTTGATGCAGATTGCCGCATTTTACGCATACACTGGCTAAACGACAATATGTTTTAGTATGCCCAAATTCCTGACAGTTCGTGCATTGAAGGGCCTTGCGCTTGTGTGGTTCTTCGACAGTTATTTTGTGATGCAGGAGGTACTGAAGCTTATACATCGGGTGGACTTCATGTTTCTTTAATTTGCTTAGGTCAGGTAGAAGTTCAACCTTAAACATTGGTTGAGGTACCTTGTTTTAATTAATTATGTTTATAACAACTCTTGGCTTAAACCCTTTTTCTTCTAGTGCTTCTCTGATTTCATTTATATCAACATCTGCTCCTATACCCTTTATTACTACAGCTACACCCCTGCCACTTTTAAGTTGATAAGTGTAATAATTTTTATTGCAGTCCTTTAAATATTTGACTACTGTGCGATAAAATTGATCTTTGTATGTTTGGATTTTTGTTTCTCGCACTGCCCCCTTTGTAATTGGCACAACATGATAACTGTCCGTACCAATAATGCTTGTTAATTTTTTAATAAGTTCATTAAAACTACTCTCGCGAAGATAAATTGGTGGTGGTTTAGTGACTTTTTGAATCACCTCCCCTTCAACAGATTGGTCGTCCTTTTCACTACTATTAGCCAAGAGGGCAAATCTATTACTATTTAGAGACACATTTGAGTGAGCAGCAGGATCTGTTTTTGAATTTTTTGTAGCGTTTCCCATTATATTTTTTTGCGGACTTAGTTTTCTTTTATTATTAATTGTGATGTAGCGGTTTATACCAGTCTGCACTGCCGGTTTATTATTTTTAATTATATTGGTATTTACCGTTTTACCAATTGTTGTAATATTGTTGCTGTTTTTTATTTCCGTATTTGTTTTGTTGGATGAAGCAGCCAATGACGGGAGAGATGACGTGATCGAGGAAGCAGGGTTAACGGACATTGTAGTTGTTTGTGATGACGCATTTGGTGTAGCTGTATTCTGCTTATTGTTGTTGTCTTTGTTAATTTTTGGAGTAGCTGTAGCCAATGAGGGTAGAGATGACGTGATCGAGCTGAGTGAGGAATACACCGTTGTTGTTGATACAGTAGAAGCAGTAGACGTAGCGTAGCCACTTTGTGTTGTTGTTGTAGTTGATGATGCTACTGTTGGTGGATATAACGGGAGTGGAGTAGTCGGCGTCGTACATTCGCGGGTGAGTGGGAGAGCAGGAAATTTCTGTCTGCTCAGTTGTTGCAGCAGACAAGTTGGAGTTTGAAGAGCTTTTGCTGTTGTTGCACGGGGAAACAAACGAGAAATATGCATTTCTCGATGCAACCGAGTTTTGATTTAGTTGATGAACGCTGCTCATCATTTATTTTGAATTAATACGCTTGTTTTGAAATTGATGCACAAAATATATATGTGGAAAAATTGGAATGAGTCTCTGTCTCTTTTTTTACAAAATTTATACACTTGATTTTTGTAAATCAATTAAAAGCACGCAGCGATTTAAAAACACGTCTATGTCGCATGACAGTCAACGTGCAATTGATATACACAGACAGCAGTTTTATTGTTTTAAGTAACTTTATATTAATGTATATTGATTAAAATAATTAGGTTTAAGCGACTGTTTGTTATGTAGTAGCTGTTTTCAATAAAAATAATATAGTACAAAAAGCTCAATTGAAAATACGTAGTCTCTAACCGGTGTACCCTGGTTTATTCCTTATACTCACAATGATCTTAACATTCCAACTTTTAAAACTGAAATAGATCACTTCAAGCAGAACTATGAATTCACTCTCAATTCTAATCCAAATTCACTAGCAAGATCTGGAATCCTATACAATACCCACACACAACGGAGGGGAAATAAGCTCCCAGTCCTGTAATGCATTCTTAGGGCCGCTGTGACTATATGAGACGACAATCAGAGCACAAGTTGCCCTATAAGACACCTAATGGCTATATATTTTACAATCGCCAAGTTTAGTACAAGAAGCACAATAATTTATTGTGATTTATATATTCTTATTTAAAAAAATAAAAATAACTGGAGATGAGGCAGAACAAGGAGCGTCAATTTATGAAATTAGGTTTGGAAAGCTAAGACGCTTTAACCTCCGTTTTAAAAATTTCGCCGCCAAGGGTCAAGGGCCAGCCGATTTTCATGGGCAAGCATGCGATCATTAAATCTGGTTGAGAAAAACGAAATTGACTCCTCGACGATAGTCAAATGAAGGTCGGATGTACCACTCACAGCCGGTAATTATGCGAAAAGTTTTATTCTGTAGTGTCTGTATTCGTTTGCGATTTAATCTTGCAGCAATACTCCAAATTTGGATATCGTATCTCCATTTTAGAACAACGATTTGCTTGTAGATGATTTTTTTATTGCGCAGTGGAAGTCTACTTCTCCCATTGAAAAGCCAACGCAATTTTCTTAATTTGATGCCATCTATAAAGGTCAATCTTTTGTCCAAATGCAACCCCGAATTTCCGTCGTGGAGCCCTGGCGCATCACAGAGCCATTAAGGTGTATTGCAGGAGGTATTAGCCTTTTCAATGTGAAGCATACATTTTTGCACTTCTCACTGTGTATCTTTATGTTCCATCTTTTTGCGCAGACTTCAAAAACATGCAGTTATTCTTGGAGTCCGTCTTATGTCATCGGCAAATGACGCAATGAGACTCATAGACTCTGCATCTGGGACAGGAAGGTCCGCTGTGTACATGGAATAAAGGATAGGTCCGAGGACGCTACCCTTTTGTACTGCGGCTAGTACTGGATGAGTGTCTGCAGTCTCCGTTCGCACTTTGAAAGAAAATTGTCTCCCCTCTAAGTACCGTGCCCAAAAAAAAACGAGTTTCTAAATTTCAAAAATTAAAAGTTTCGACTCGAATTCTATACCACCATGCTGGATATGCCTACTCAAAAAAATTATTTATAATTGTTTCTCCCAACTAAGCAAATAAATCGAAATTAAAAATATTCACATATATAATTGTTATAGAACACAACCCTAGTTATTTTTTTTAAATGCCTTAATACTTCAAAATAACTTAAAATAAGTACCTCAACCTGATATCTTGATGCTTCTCAGAGGGGGCTAGGGAATTGATTTTAGACACATAGTTTCAAGGTGTAATTTTCTTAGAATTCTTCGTAAATTCTTCCAAATTTAGTAGACGATTTTTTCGAAGAAATTTACCAGCCCTAATATATAAATATGTATATATATATATATATATATATATATATATATATACATATTTATATATTAGGGCTGGTAAATTTTATATATATATATATACATACATATATATAAATAAAATAACGCAACAACCGTCGCGAAAATATCGGTTTCAACTCTAGAACTCTAGAACACATAGTTTCAAGGTGTAATTTTCTTAGAATTCTTCGTAAATTCTTCCAAATTTAGTAGACGATTTTTTCGAAAAAATTTACCAGCCCTAATATATAAATATGTATATATATATATATATATATATATATATATATATATATATATATATATATATATATATATATATATATATATATATATACATATTTATATATTAGGGCTGGTAAATTTTATATATATATATATACATACATATATATAAATAAAATAACGCAACAACCGTCGCGAAAATATCGGTTTCAACTCTAGAACTCTAGAACTATTGTCTGTTCTGATGGCAAACAACTACAAATAACATGTTGCTGCTTTAAGCTTGTTATACGTAATTGAAGTTATGTCGAATAACAACAAAAATAGTAATTTACCGATGCTAACTGGGTCATCAGGCAATGCAGTTCAGCGGTTTCATATCGAAAAACGAAAAAATTATTAGCCGCTCCCATTAACAGGCGCTCACAAACGTGCGAACAAGATTGCATACAAATTGCCGTACATTAAACACAACATAGAATTCAAAAGCCAACATAAAGTTTTGGCGAGTGATTTGTACGACGAATCGAAAGACAAAGAATTTTCGCTTTCTAGTTCCTTAGAATCATTTAAATCTGCAGATGAGTCGCCTACTTTTAGTGCAGCTGGTGTAGATAATAATATGCATTATAATGCTGAAGCTAATCAGACCTCTGATACCCAAAAATCGTCCCCAAAACCCCCACCAATAGTTTTATCGGCTATTGTGAGCCTTCAAGCCATGATGGATATACTGGCACTAGTAGTAGGTCCTGCAAATATCGAAGTCAGATCGACACTGGGTAAAACTGTTCGCTTATATGCAAAACCCGCCGATATATGCAGAGCCATTGTACGTAAATTCGACGAGTTGAAAGCTACCACAGCTACCAACTTAAAGAGGACAAAACTTATCGGGTAGTAATAACTCTACCCTGAAAAAAGATATTGTAAATAGCCTGAGTAAGTTGGGACATAATGTTCTTCACGTGCAAATATTTTTTGTAAACTTGTCTCCAGACAAACTAAACAAAAATATACATACCGAGTGAAAGATCACATGCGGAAGTCCTCTGATAATAATGCAAATTAATTCGAAATTTAAATGTGTTCGAATTTCTATCACCATTTATGTTTCCGTGACACCGGGAATTTGAATTTGGTTGGAATGAAATGTTCGTGACATGCCCGATAGTTTAAAAAAATTAAAAAACACGCTTTAATGATCACATCGAATTAAAAAGAGGAAAATAAATATCGTTTAAAAAAACTTAAAAACTCGCTGTAATGATCAATCGAATTAAAAAACGAAAAATAATTTTTAAAATAGGCAGAAAATATTAATAAACGAAAAAGATTAGTGTTATTGTGAAAAAAGCGTGTGGGGTGCTGTGCCATATTTTTCATTTATCGAGCAGAATAATACTAATCTTTTTCGCTCATTTATATTTCGAATATCTTCGATGGCTGAAAGGACAAAAATATTTACTTTTTCAGCGATTTAAGAGGTTCGTGTCTTTAGCCAAACTGTACGTAGACTGGGATGTCTGCTCCAATATGCTCTCAAATTCGTCGGTAGACCATACAAATCTCGGGGGCAGTAAATCGCTCCAAAGTTGATGGCTCCTAGCGCCGTTTGTATGCCTGCTGATGCAAGTTGAACTTTCCAGTGGTTACAGGTTTCAATGGGAAGTGGACAAGACTGGACTTGACCAGGATCGCTGCTCCTCCTCTAGCGTTGCCAGCGCTTGGATCATTGGCGGCGTAGGCCATACATATTTGGTGCTCCCTCCCCTCGGCAGTGTGTCTCACTGAGCAGCAAAACATCAATGTTATGACGCTGCACGAAACATTCGAGTTCGGGCAGCTTCGTGGACATGCCAATAGCGTTCCACACTAAGATGCGCAGCGGCACATTATGGTTTCTTCTGCGCTTGGAGAGCAATAAGCAAATTAAGAATTTGCCCTGCAGCTGTGTATGTTGCTGCTGCTGCTGCAGCATCATCATCATCAGTTCCATCTGCCTCTCTTGAACTAAATGGAGAGAGTTGATGCTGTTGTTTAGAGCCTGCAAAATGGACTCGAAACTACTCCCATTAACTACTGGGTGATTGATAGCGTCGTTTCGTAATCGCCTTCGACTCCTGTCATTGCGCTGTTTTTGCTGCTGCTGTTGTTCCTGCTGTTGAAATGCCTTCCCGTATAACTGCCTGTCTGCCTCGTTGGCTGTGCCTCTAGCTGTCATACCTCGTCTGGGCCTGGTGCGTTGGAGAATCGCTTGATGTTTAGGGCAACCCGAGTAGTTGGCAGGGTGCTGCTCCCCACAATTATAGCACGTGCATGGCTCTTCTCGTGGCCGAGTACAATTTTTGGTTTGCTGCTCTCCAGCACATATCACGCAAATGTGTGTCTTGCAGCAGTATTTGGCCGAATGTCCAAACTGCTGGCATCGATGGCATTGCACAATGTCTTTACGCTTGCCGAGAGGTTCAACTCTGACCCTCATGTGGCACAACGTCTTAATTGGCAGGACCTCTTTGTTATTGGCCGCAGCGGCGATGTTCAAAAAGAACATGTTTACAGGCTCAACGTCTGGGCTGCCAGGCTCGCTGCGCCTCTTGGGCGTGTGAGTATCAAGCACCTTGTGGCCCAACTTGTCCATTTCTGCTTTGATGTGGGTATGCAGAGTGCTGTGATGCTGGTAGCAGTGGAACTCATATTTTTCATCCTGAAGCCAGCTGACGATGCTGCGGAACGTGTTAGTATTATCCGTGTAGAGCCGCATGACTCCTCCCATTGAAGCCCTAGCCTCAACCTTGCTCGCGTCCGTAACTCTGCTGATTTCCTGCATCAGTAGGTTGACGTCATTTAGGTCGTCATAGCTTATGTACTCCGTCTCCATATCAGCTGAGAGTTGAATAGCAAGTAGCCCAAAACGATTCGAGTTGCCATTGTATCTTGGTAGCGGTGCGGAAGAATCCTCGCTCCTCTCACCAAGATTTATCTTTTTCTGTTCGAGCCCGAAATAATTTGGCGCTTGATTTTTTGAAAGCGCTGCGGTACGCTGTTTTCTAAGGCTGTGGGTTTTTGTTGCTTTTTAGTAATGCTGCTTTATTCTGCAGCTTGTGCACTTGTCCCAATTTCATTTTAAGCCTAAATGTATGTTACAAAATGTCACACTATCAGGATCCTATTTAAGATTAGAACCCTTTGTATAAATACACTTCTGGAGTTTTCCAATACTCCAACCACTACCTGGAACTTTATTGTGAGTGTCCAGCTGATGCTCACGTGGCAGCGGGCTGCACGCCGGCAGTCCCAATTTACAATATTAACTGCACAAGTTATGTTATCACTTTATCACTTAAATTTACTCCACAGCGACCTAGTACGGGCACTGCAATTGTTTTCTGCCACGATTGTGGTCTTACTTTAAAGGAAGAATTACCGTATTAAATTATTTCACAGAGCTTGTTACGCATGCGTGCGACCTCTATGAAAGCTCACTCGCGACTAGCAATATGTACTAACTTTTTTAAGTGCAAGAACATAGACAAGACAACAACCAAATCACATTGAAGATTTCTGTCGCCTTAACAAATTCCATAATGTTGTTGATGCTTCAGCTGGATGGTTGTGTACACGATAGTATAAATTCTAAGACCATAGGCAAAGAATGAAGATAAGAAATTAAATGTGCACATTGTTCTGTATTTTGTATTGGACTATGCGGCGAGAAATGCATGTATATGAGCATTGCTCGCCTAATGCCTTTCAACATTTACAAAAACAAATGAGCATGATGTGCAAAAGGCTGGGAATCACTGATTTAAAGCAACAAAAAAAATGACACTCGTTTTGTTCAGTTGCTGAGAGACTTTGCAATTGCGTTTGTGTGCAAGAAAACAAATATAAAGTCGTTTTCTGTCCCAAAATTTGACTTTTTGGTTTTATTTCTCAGACTTCTTTGATATATCTTTTTACAATGCAAAACAAAAAAGTTTTTCGTGTATATATATGAGCCGACACTTTTCATATGCACAATAGATAGGGCGATGTGCAGCACTGGTAAATATGTATCATCAAAGAAAATGAGGAACGTATTAAAAGTCCGTCTTGTGTAGAGCGGTGAGCTAAGATGAACCACCGGTCTTATTACTGACTTAAAAATTTTTGTCATTTGTCATTTAAATTGCTCCATTCTATTAACTGTTTCAAAAAAAAGCTTAAAATGTTGTAAAAATAAGAGACAGTATTAACATATATTGTGCAAATCTATCTTTATGTATATATACAAAAAATGCACTTATTAGAAGTCTGTATAACTACGTTCATTTGTTCCACTAATTTACTGCACATTATTTTCATTATATACTTACTGTACACCTACAAGTGAAAGAGCACAACTTTTTACTATCCATATCTATATATATAAAAATGAATGTTAGATATCTGATAATAACTACATTCATTTGTTCGACTTTCCACTATACTGCACACAAATTTAATGCACAATATTATTCATCATATACATATATAATAATTTAAAACTAAAGAAATTAAATTAAAAAAAAATATACATAATTAAAATTAGTATAATTAATATTAAATGTTTAACAAATAACCTCTAATTAATTGGTCTTATTTATAAGAAACAAGTAAGGAATTTACAGTCGGGCGTAACCGACTGTAAGAGGCCCTGTACCAGTTCAGCTCGCCTAACAAACACATTAAATGTTTCCCGAGCTTATGACCAAACGCATGACATGAGCGGCAAAATTTTAAAATAAACTTGTGAAATTCCGGAGCAGTCCTAGTCGAATGCAAAAAACACGAAGTCTCTATCTATTACCGTTTCCGAGATCCTTTCGTTCATACAGACGGACATGGCTATATCGACTCCTCTATCATTCCTGACCATAATGGGGTTAACTTTGGGGGGTCTCCGTCCATTATTTCTACCTGTTACATACATTTGCACAAAACCAATAGGCTCTTGTACCTTCGGTACAGGGCCTAAAAATACAAGAAAACAGCAACATTTTCATTCACTTCACAGTAAGTATAATGTACAGCAACTCTATACTTTATCGACGCAGATAATCTACGAATTATATTCTGGAATGTCAACAGGTTAATGTAACATGTTCTGGAACTAAACAAACTTTAATATAAAAATAACATTGATCACAGGATATACTTTGCACAATACAAATAATCCAGACGGTACAGGTCATAAAGGCTATAAAACATACTATTGCACTTTAATTGGAATTAAGCCTATACCAATAAAGGATGGTTTGTTAACAACTCTAACATAGAGGACCAAACATCAGAAGCTTACTTTCGAATGGTCCAATGTTCTCACTACACACAAACACTATGTGGTAACCGATCTTCAAATACATTGCATAAAGATAATTGTTTATAAACAATTAAAGAAACCCATGAAATAGCAAAATTTTCTAAAGTAAGCAGAACTTGAAAATGCAAAAGATGGGATCGCGATTGAACCATAAGGTCAACGACACATATTTATTTGATGGAATAGTTTCACTATGTACAGACATACCGAAAAATCTCTTCACGTATATAGCCAGATTTTTTTTATTAAGGAAAATAGAATCATTTAGTTAGACAACAATATTTATACGCACTTAATAGGACTACCAATGGGTTCACCAGAATCTCCACTCATAGAAGATGTAGTTCGACGCCCCTATAAAAGGGCGCACAAATACCTTTTAGTCATGAGGGACCATTTTACCAAATGTTTGTCTTGCCGGGGACCACCCCGTTGGTTTACCAAAATTAAGGGTTGTTTGATAAAGAAAACAAGCATAATTGTATAATTAGCGCTCATTTATTATTTGGCAAAAATCTAAAAGTTACAAAATTCAATTTAATGTGATTTTTGTGACTGCATACTCTTTACTAACTTCTGAATTCTTGGTTCAGTGCTACTCAAAGCTAAACGCATGTCGGCAGTGGCATCCAACCGATTTCGATGCTTGTTTTTAATAATCAGAAGCGTCGAAAACACCTGCTCGCATAGATACGTCAATGAAAATAAAGTTAGGTAACGTATAGCAATGTCTCGAAGCTTTGGAAAAGAAATTGCTTTTTGGCTCCAAAAATCGTCAAGATTTATTCCTGATTCGAATCGTGTTGCATTTCAATCAATTCTTCTTGAATTTCATCAGAGACTTCGGAAACGTTGACAATGAAAGGATTCCGGATCAGTTTCTGAATACTTTTGTCCTCGCAGTCAGGAAAATAGCGATTAAATTCACTTTTTAAATTAGTCAAATGGAGCATCATGTTCTTCTTAGTTTCTTCTTTAATATCTGCACCTTGTCCGTCAATGATTTGGTTAAGCGTATCAAATGCAGAAAAGTTTTTTCTTTCGACCTTATTGATCCATAGCTCGATTTTAGCAATAAACGCCCTGATTTTATCTTCATATGCAAATATGTTGCTCATACTTTGCAACTTCAAATTTCCTGATCCTTGCAGTTGAAGGTTCAATTTATTTATTTGCGCAAAAAAGTCGACCAAATAAGCAAAACGTATTTTATATTCGGGCTCACAGAACTGATCTAGCAACTCTTTATTTTCCTTGATAGTTAAGAATATTTGTACTTCCTCTCTTAGTTCGTACAACCTCGACAGCATGTTTCCTTCCGAAAGCCAACGAACTTCTGTGTGGAAAAGCAGAGTTTCGTGTTCAAAGTTCATGTCAGAACACAACTGTTTGAATAGACGAGTATTGAGTGCGCTCTTTTTAATGAAGTTAACTACTTTTATAGCTGTTTTCAGAGCAATAGTAAAACATTCCTGGAGCGTTTTGACAGCCAATGCTTTACGGTGAATAACGCAGTGCGTCATTATTGCGGATGGATTTTTGGTTTTTACCAATGCTGCAAGACCAGAGCGAGAACCAAGCATAGCAGGAGCACCGTCAGTACAAAACCCGGCAAGCCTTTCCCACATAAGTCTATGTTCCTCAATATACTGACTTATTGCATTCATAACATCTGCATCTTCTTCTTTAAACATTTTATTGTCCTCCAAAAATCGAATGAATACAAGTAATTGACAGCACTGCGAAACATCGGTAGACTCATCACATTGTAATGCAAAATAAGAGCTGTTTTTAACCTTGTCAATAACTTGATTTCAATATCAGTTGATATTTTTTGAATGCGCGACTTAACTGTGTCATTAGAAAGCGGTATTTCACAAATTTTCTTTTGAGCTTCCGCGCCTAAAAGCTCTTCTGCAACTTTGAGCATACAGGGCTTTATTAAAGATTCGCCGATTGTGTGTGCTTTTTGCGATTTGGCAATTAATTTTGAAACTTCAAATGATGCAGATAATGTTTTTTCAGATGTTGCATAACTTTTTCCACTGGGTCCAAGTTTAATTTTTTTATGATTTGTTAGTTTGCCTTCAAAAAATTCTCGCGATTGGTTACAAAACTTCGGATGCACGGTCTTAAAATGACGTTCCAACTTTGACGGCTTTAAAACGTCGTTAGCAAGAACAGTTGCACATAAAACGCATTGCGGTCTAGTTTCTCCATTAATTTCTATTGAAGTAAAGCCCAGCTTAATATAGTCGTCGTCATATTTTCTTTTTGGTGGCATTTTTCTGAAAACGAAGTTTTAGTGATAATATGGACAGGTATAAGATAGGTAATACAAGGGTGCATTATTTTCCGTTTTATTAAAATCACTAGAAAATTTGTCGCAGCTTCGCCCGCACAGCAGTAATTCAATGTAAAACCAGGTTCTTCTACTTGCGCGCTCATAATAAAAAAACGTTTGGCGCTTAGCTTCTCCTGTACACATAATTTCTCTCTTAACATTTTTGTATTTGTTTGTTTGTTGTGTGTGTGTGTGCCATTAATTTTAAGCGAGTAAAATTAGTAATCCGCAATAGCTAGTTGTGTGATATAAACCAAACAAATAATGTTTATTTTACTTACCTACGTAGTATTTATATCTGGAGTAGTTATTTACTATAACTACCTTCGTAGACTAAGGATTTTTACTGTCGAACTTTAAAAATTGAACCAAGTACTCAGTAGGTACTCGTCACTCTCTCAAGGCCACGTAATAAAGCACTACCGCTCATTACACAGTCGACGCTACAAGTGACGATCGGCTACCCGCGCGCCGCTAAAACAAAGAACGAATGGAACGAAACCGCCACCCGCCCTCGTGCACCGCGTTTCGCCTTCGGACTCGTGCCTCCCGAGTTATGTATTTATATATTATTTCATATGAATAATACAAATAATATATAAATAAATAAAACAAGAAAACAATAGAATCCGTTAATATATAATTATTCAAATAATGTATTGAAAAATACTATTGTAACTTAAATTACTTTTTAGGATTTACTTTTAAGTCTACCTTACAATTGTAAAAAACGATCATCACTAGTTTTTTGACTGAAGTTAAATAAAGAAGACGTAAAATTGTCTCGGCTCATAAATTTTGATTTTTCTTAAGAAAAACAAAAAACATAATTCGCGCGGCTCGCGTTGTTTCGACTCGACTCATTACGTCATGTCACATATTATTAGGATGGCTTCGCGGACCACTTAGAATGCCTTCAGGGACCACCAGTGGTCCGCGGACCACCGGCTAAGAACCACTGTTGTAGACATTTAAGTTTGTAGGCACATAAAATATATATTCAGCCATGCTCCCGTTTTCGCTTAATTTTGCGGTTTCAATGAAATCGCGCGATTCCATTTGAACGTGCTCCCAAAATCGCAAAATATTGCTATCGGTATGTTTCATTTCTAATGTGTTTCCCAGCGTTGATTGCACCAAAAGAGTTGCCAATCATTAACAGTAGTTTATTCGCAATAAATTATAAAAATTTTTTACGCACAAAAATATTTTTATCCATTATAATTATATTGCTAATTTATTTTTTGAACGATAACACTTTACACACAAAAATACAAAGCAAATTATACCGAGTTTATAAATTGTTTCAAAGCATTTCGCGTTCCACCAATTTATAATTCAACCCTAACAAATCTTTGTGTTATCGGTCTCAGCAAATCGCAAATTGGTTTTTTTATGATTGATTTTGCAGCTTATAAAATTTGAGGCAAACTCATTAAATAATTATTTAAAGTTTAAAATCAATATCATTAATATTGAAAAGTATCTATATATATAAAAATGAATCTTGTATATATCTATGTATGTATGTTCCTTATAGAAAGCAAAACCATCCAACCGATTGAGCTGAATTTCACAGACGATCTTCAGTTCATTCAGGAGAGTGTTCGAGTAAAGTTTGGTCAAAATCGAAGAGGCTATGCACCACCCCCCATACAAGCGGTAAACAAAATTCAACATATCTTTGCATCCATTTGAGGTACGGGGGCGAAATTTGTTACACATGTTAATGGGATGGGGAAAAGTAATCGTGTTAAGTTTGGTCAAACTCGAAGGGGGCTATGCCCCACCCCCCATACAAGCGGTAAACAAAATTCAACATATCTTTGCATCCATTTGAGTTACGGGGACGAAATTTATTACACATGTTAATGGGATCGTGAAAAGTAATCGTGTTAAGTTTGGTCAAAATCGAAGGGGGCTGTGCCCTACCCACATACAATCGATAAACAAAATTCAACATACCTTTGCATCCATTTGAAGTACATGGATGAAATTTGGTGTACATGTTAATGGGATCGGATGAAGTAATCAAGTTAAGAAAAGAGAATAAAGTTTCATAGTTTAAAAAATATTTTGTTTATCGGTTTTGAATATGGCTGGAAGAAGTAGAGAAATGCTTGGAGTCGAGTAGGAGGAGAATATATTGTGTGAGGGTATCAGCTCATATATCTGACTATCGTCAAAGAAGATATTTGAGAATGCAAATAACAGCACGTGTGTCACACTGTACAACATAAAAACATTGCCCAGACTTTACGACTTGAGCATTTTACAAAAAGAACATAACTATGGTAAACGGTTCTTTTTGAAAATGTTTCACATATTAATGCGCCTGCAACTAGGCGGACGAACTTTAAAACAGACACCGAATTCTGCCCTCATATGTATCGACATTTATTAAAGAAAAAAATTGTAAAGAAATCAGTCGACGACTCCATGAAGATTGTGGTTGCGTTTATGTTATGAAAAATATGTATGTTCATTTTTAAATAGAAGTAAGTGTGTAATTTTGATAATTGGTAATGTGAATGATGTTCTTTTTAATGTAATTATTTTCTAAACTAGTAAAGCTGTGATGGCGGAGAACAAACCAATAAATATATTTTAAAAGGTCGGTAAATTGATTATTAATTTTTAAGATTATATGCAAATTCTGCTAAAGTCCACTTAAAAAGGTGGCACACTATTTTGAAGTCGTGAAATAAGGACTACAGCATTCTTACTTCTGTCTTGTTTGTACTTACACCTGATCATCAGGTTTTCGTAGACCATAAAATGGGTTTTCGAGGATAATTGATCCAATGTTCGCATCTCTAAGTAAAGGCTTAGCTATAAAATTTCTTCTGCGCCAAAAAAACTGTAAGTAAAAGAAAAATAAATAATGTTTTCATTTTGATGGAATCAAGGCTTTATTATCAGGTGCTCCTGTGTTCAATTACTTTTGCGTTTTGCGATTTCTTGTCATATTATCTTTGAACCTACGCCAAACTGATACAAATTTGCACAGAATTTAATAATTTTGATTAATATTTTATTGAAATCGCAAAACGCAATGTAAGAGAAAATGGGGCACGTGTGAATTTGTATAATTTTTTCTTTATCATCTTTACACATAGTGTTAGAGTTTAGCTTTCAACAATAAGCTCAGCACTGATCGTATAAACATATGTCTATTATTGTCAATCGATAAATACAACAACAACAATATTCCACTGATAAATAGTTTGTGGTTTTTGTAACAACGCACAGATCAATGCACCATTATCTTAAATAGAAGCATATTGGCAGCAGCATAATGGTCAACCAATAGATTACTGCAACATCGACTGTTTGGAAGGCAAATAACTGATAAGGTCCATTTGACAAGTGTAGACAGTGTGGCCTTACTGGCCGCGGGAAAAGCGTGCGGTGTTCAGCTTTATGTTGGACGTGGTCTTATAAAAGCGAAACAGAAAGGGTTGCATAGCAGGAGGACAAAGGGGACAACTTAAAATCGTAGCATACTTTCGATGAATTAGACTTGAATAATGTCATTCTCGACACTACCTCAACCGTAAAAAAGGAAGACAAAGAGGGGGCTTAGCAACGCATGCCGGGTCCGCTTGGTATTTATAAATATACTAGCTTTCACCCACGACTTCGTCCGCTATCTCTAAAAGTATTATTATTGTAGTAGTATTTTATTGCGTTGAAAATAGTTTCAAACATCTACAAACTTCAAGTAAAAATGAGACCAAACTCAACGAAAATTGTTAAAAATCTTAATTTTGGTACACTTTCCATCCTTCATACACGGTGATGATGGGTTTAGTGAACCACACGGCCCGTGTGGTCCACTAACGGTCACCGTATCGAAAAGTTTTGGATCAGTTTCTGCGTTTGGTATCTCAGCATTTATGACTTCGTCAATTTGATTGGGACGCAATTTCTTCTGCAACCACAATAATAAGTGCACGTGAGGCAAACCACGTTTTTGCCACTCAATAGAATACATGAAGCACTGCATGTCACCAAATATTTTGCCTTTTGTATGTAGAGAAACTAATTTCTGTACTTTTATTTTAAACACTCTAGCTGTTAAGTCATGTCGATACGTTGAATTTTGGCCAGCCATTAGCTCTTGGGTAATTTCTGGCCAAGCGGGGTTACATGTAAATGTTATAAACAGGTCAGGCTCCCATAGTTACGCACGTATGTGAATGCATCTTGAGTATATTCATGAAGATATCTTGGGCTATTAACAAACGATGATGGAAGAATCACCGCCTGGCCCAAGTTATTTGGATCCAGATCTGCATCGTTTCTAATCGCGTCTTGTAAATGAATGTAGTTTTCAGCCCGTAGTTTCTTTTGATTTAAAGATATAAACCTCAAGCGCTCACTCTCCATCTTGACATACATGTCCACCATAAACTGGTGAAGGAGAAACCTACACCGAAGCAACAAATTAAAGTCGGCGCGACGGACCATCAGATGATATGCGTAAAAGTCCTAACAGGACACATTTTTGTTTGGTATGGGTGATTTGGTAATTGGACTTATCTGTGGAATATCAATTCTATATCCCTCCTGTCCTTTCCAAAAAATTATTGGGTATTCAATAGCGTCATAAAATCTATGAGTGTCCGGAACTCTGGTGAGCATGCCATCATTCGCTTGAAGAACGATGTCGCGAGACGCAGTTTGATCACCACTAACTACTACGGCAGCTATTTCATTTGTGGTCGGGTGGTCGGGACATTGAATCGTCTCTCGTGTTGATCACGTGGTACACGGTCTGGATGGATCACAACTTTATAACTGTCGTTTGGCACTCTATCTTTCGCTGATTTAAATTCATGTACCAAATCGTTATAAGCTAACGGCCTGCATAAAAGTAGGCCTGAGGTCGAGCAGTTTGTTAAAACAAACGGCATCGATGTTTTAATGGTTTCTGAAACCCATTTTACCCACCGTAATTACTTCAATATTAAAAGTTACACCACATTATCAGCAAATCACCCTGATGGAAGAGCTAGAGGAGGGGCTGCACTAATTATCAGAAACGGCATAAAATTTGAAGAGCTGGAACCGATCCAGCTACCTTGGATTCAATGTGCAAGAGCAATAATCAAAAGTGTCCTTGGTGATCTTATTATTGCGTCGGCTTATTTGCCACCAAGACATACCCTATCGCACCAGGAAATTAATTACCTTCTCAGCTGTTTGGGGTCTAAATATATAATTGGCGGAGATTTTAATGCCAAACACACATGGTGGGGCTCGAGGATCATAACTGCACTGCTAGAGGTCGCACATTACTAGACTGCATCCTAGCGAACAACTGTAATACTCACTCTTCTGGTGAACCGACTTATTGGCCAACAGATCCCTCAAGGTTGCCAGACCTCCTTGATTTTGCAATTTCAAATGGCTTTGACCCAAACTTGGTGACCACATCCAGCTGTCTTGACTTATGCTCAGATCATAGTGCAATCAAAATTCTAGTTAATGTTCCTGTGCTCAAAGCTAACACTTATCCGAAACTCTTTAGAAAAAACACAAGTCTCTCAACTTTCCGATCCTGGATTGAAGAGAGAATTAATTTCAATGTTTCTTTAAACACAACAGAGGAAATTGATGACACGGTTGATCAATTAACGCAAACAATTTGTACAGCAGCTGAACAAGCTTCTCCTGCTACCAGATCATCGCCTTCCATTCCAAGAAGAGATCTTCACTTTTGGTCTCCAGAAATCGCCTCTTTGGTTGCTGAGAAAAGAAGGCTGAGAAGAGTCTGGCATCTTTCGCGTAACGTCCTTGACAAAGCAGCTTTTAAGTCGTGCGGCTAAGAATCTGAAGAAACAGCTGTACGTCTTGCGAACACGTTCTTTAGATGAATTTTTAACCTCTGCAGAACCAAACTGCGAGCCACACAACCTTTGGACAGCGACCAAATATTTAAAAAGACCAACTCGGACTCTGGCTCCAATACAAAATGCTGATGGTACCTGGTGTCGTTCAAACATTGAAAAAGCAACTGCTTTTGCCAATCACCTGAGAGAAACATTCACACCTTTTAATTTTTGTGATCCCATTGGTGAGGAAGAAACTCTTTCTTTCCTGGATATTGCCTGCCCGATGGATCTTCCCATTCGCCCTGTGGATTTGACGGAAATCACAATGGAAGTAAACGCTCTGAAAAAATCCAAGTCTCCAGGCATTGATCGCATTTGTGCCAACACAATCCAAGCCCTTCCATCTGCTGCGTTCGAGTTACTGGCTGAAATTTTCACAAAATGTCTTTTACTCAGCCATTTCCCTACAAAATGGAAATGTGCCGAAGTGATACTAATACCCAAACCAGGGAAGCCTGAACATCTGTTTCATATCGCCGATTCTCATCCTATCGACCGATAAGTCTGCTGGCGATTCTATCAAAAATACTCGAAAGAATATTTTTGAATAGATTCCTTCCAGTACTGGAGGACTTGGAACTATTACCTGACCATCAGTTTGGTTTTCGAAAAAGACACGGCACCCCTGAACAGTGCCACCGCGTAGTACAAAAGATCACAGAGGCTTTCGAAAACAAAAAATATTGCTCGGCTGTGTTTATAGACGTAAAGCAGGCCTTCGATAAAGTTTGGCTCCAAGGGCTGCTGTTCAAACTAAAGAGATTGACGCCAACCAATTATTATCTATTTTTAAAGTCATACCTTTCTGAAAGGTCTTTTCGTGTGCGCTATGAGGACGAGCACTCTAATATTAATGCCATTAATGCCGGTGTTCCTCAAGGTAGTGTCTTAGCACCTATCTTGTATACGTTATTTACCGCTGATATACCAATACTCGGCAACCATGATCTTCTAGCTGCAACATATGCGGATGACACCGCCTTCCTGGCCTTGTCTAATACTGCGGAAGATGCTTCACTTGCTCAACCCTGCTGAACTGCAAACACAACTTCACTTGCTCGAACCCTGGCTGGAAAGGTGGAACATACAGGTGAACGCGGACAAATCAACACACGTTACTTTTGCAACGAGGCATGGAACCTGTCCTCAAGTGACGTTATTTAACTCGCCAATTCCCCACGCAACGCAAGTAAATTACTTAGGATTGATAATGGATCGACGACTCACATGGAGGCCCCACCTGTCTTCCAAGCGACGCCAAATGCAATTTAAGTTTTTGAAAATGGGATGGCTCTTAGGAAAGAGGTCCAAATTAAAACTTAATCACAAGCTACTTTTATATAAAACTCTTATTAAGCCTATTTGGACGTATGGAGTTCCACTTTGGGGTACAGCCAAAAAATCTAATATAGATATCATAGAGAGAATCCCAAGCCAAAATTCTTAGAAAAATAACCAAAGCACCGTTATTTTCCACGAATTCAGATATTAGATATGCCACTGGCATTAATTCAGTTCAAGATGAAATTGTTAAATTAGGCTTAAAACACATTAATAGGCTAAGCAACCATGACAATCAACTTGCCATTAATTTGTTAGACTTGCCATTAATTTGTTAGACAATAGTTTAGATGTAAGACGTCTAAAAAGACTTCATATCCTTGATCTCCCATTTAGGATAACTTAATTAAGGTTTACTTAGTTATGTTTCAGATCTCACCTTACTGCCTTATCTAGCGTCTCGCTGTTAAGTTTATTATAAAACAATTTGTAAGAAGCAAACTGTAAATCATGAGTCAATGATATTGTTACAAAATTTAATGGTTGCCCCCATAGGGGCAGTTTTAAATAAACCAAAAACGTTATTAAAAAAAAAAAAAAAAAAAAACCAAATCGTTACTGAGCGTGTAGAACTCTTTGTATTTTTTGGACTACGTTCTTTTCTCACTCCTTGCTACGTACTCCAGACGCCTATTTACTTCAGCTTCCTCATCACCCATGAAGTAAACTTGTAAAAATTGAGGTTGCATATTGGTCGCAGGTAGCAAGGAACCAATTCTGTGGTATACTTGACCTTGAACAGTGAAAGTCGGACAAAATCCTGGCATTGAGACAAATTTATCCGCTCCAAAAGACGTCATATGGAAGCATCAATTATATTAATTCTAATATTTCTTAGAAAACGGCGAGACTCATCTTTTTCATTAGAGAAAAGATTTTTCAGTGGTTCAACCGGCTCATCTATTGTAGAAATTGCTACTTTTCCTACCGAACAACACATGCCTGCCGTTTCCTCTTGCCATTTAAGAGCTAAGAGCGGCTCGTCGTACTCAAATGTCGCTTTGTCGAATGCACCCCATGTGTTTTTCCTAAATGTTTGACGACGCTGCACCGCCCTTTTAGCAACAGCGCTTCTGCGGGCTTCAGCCATCTCAACGGTTTCTGTGGCCCTTTGAAACGCGATATAAGCTGCCTGCTGTTGATGCCGAGCTTGGGACTGCTCCGGTGTCTCAGCAGCCCTTTGAGACGCCAGATACTCCGCATTCTGTTCACGCCGAGCTTGGGACTGCTCCGTTGTCTCAGCAGCTCTAGCTACCTTCATTGCTCGTGCTTTCTTTGACTTTTTTGAAAGATTACTCTTACGCTTTCGGTCCATAATAAATAATAATAATAATGATAATTTTTTATAGGAAGAAATTACTCTCAAATAATTTTTGATTTACTTGACAATTATTTCTTAGTAGGATTAGTAGATTGAATGCTTCTAGTTTGAATCGATATAACTATAAAATTTTTTACCTGCTATTTTATTGCAGTTGAAGTAACAATAACGTAGTCTACGTTCTTTTTCATCATCCCATCTATCTCTATTCCAAAATTGAGACGAATTGGTAGAGCGGTTTAGCCGTAAGAGAGGAACATACATACACACATACATACAAATTTTCGCATTTATAATATTAGTAGGACATAAATCTAAAGTTAGTTACAACTATAAAAGGAAAGTTGAGACAACTCAGACCTGGCGAAGGAATTTTTGTTTGGCCGCCTGGTTGACCGACTACGCCCATACGCACAGCTTGGTAGTGGTGCATGCGAGCGCGATTACAAAAATAAAGAAATTTAAAGAGAATGAAAATTAAATGTTGGTTGAATAGTGATTGGTTAGTTCAGCATTTTTAATATATTGTAGATAGAACAAAGAGCTGGAATGTGTTATTGAGAGCGTATTTTTTGGTACAAAATGGCCAAAAAGGGATATTTAATGAGATTGATTGAACAAGGCGAATTTATTTCACCTATAAGAATATTGGGGAGTAAACTACGGAGAATATTAATTAATTTTAATCTATCCTTATAATATGGAAGATTTATATGGGTATCCCAATTAAGACTGTGAAGAGCAAAAAAAAGTTTTTGAACTGTTCTTTTTGAATACCACAGTAAAGAAATAATTTCTAAAATGGGGCAGATAAGTAAGGTATATAGGAGTTTAGTCGTATAAGGGTCATTAAACTCCTAAGACCAACGCTTAACAAGCCAAGAACAGATTTCGCTTTGTTTACCATTGATCCAATGTGTTTATTATAAATAATAAGAATAATTGAATGGATTTCTCCGATGATATGTCAAAATTTTAGTTTAGATAATTAAGACTACACCATGTATGTAGTGAGTTCAAATCAGCCTGTAGCAAACAGAATTTCACATCTTCTGCATATATTAATAGTTTAAAAGTCATAGGAAGAACATTAACAAAAAAATTAGGACCAAGGTGACTTCCTTGGGGAACTCCGGAAGATACGACAATAGTTTTAGATAATCAACTGTTGAATAATACTTTTAGTGTCCTACCGGATAAGTTTGACTCAATCCAAGAACAAAGAGGTGGTGGTCCTATAGTTTTCAATTTAAACAAGAGGTGTTTGTGACACAGACTATCAAAAGCTTTGCTGAAGTATGTGCATATGACATCAGTTTGGTATCCGGGTTCAAAAGCATTATTTACAACAGAAGAAAATTCGAGCAGATTTTGTGCAAATGTATTTGCCTTTATAATTCGATATTTCAGGTTTTCTGCCTTTTTTTTTTTTTGAATTGGAATTAAAATGCGTAACCTTATAGATAGATTGAAAAGTATCAATAAAGAGAAAAAAATGGTGATAGAACACTGTTTGAGTATACTACTGGAAATATTATTTGGTCCAGGTAGGAAGGAAAATTTTATGGATAAAAGACATGTTAAAATAGTTCGAATACAGATAATAGGAGGAGATATAAAGTCATATAATGTAATATTGTAAGGGTATATAACAGTAGGATTGACAGAGCAATTAGAATATGTACTTTGGAAAAAGTCAGCAAACAAATTGGATATTAGCGAGTCAGGCGATGCATGTATATCATTTAAAAATAATTGAGATGGGTACGCTGCAGTACTGCGTTTCCTTTTTAAGAAGTTAAAGAAAGATTTTGGATTGCGACGCATATTTTGTTAACCTTTTACCATCGAACCATCGAACCGATCGGACGTGTGTGCAAGTGCTCCGCATAAATTCGGTTAAGCAAGGCTAAGTTATGAAAGTATATTTAGCTACAGTAACAGGCCCTAAATTTAATTTGTGGAAGTGCTAAAAACAAAAACACAACTTCAAAATAAAATTTTATTTTTATTTTTCAAAAATAAAAAGTAAACAAACAAAAAAAAAACCGTGATTGAAAATAAAGAGCAACGATTAAGCGCGCGAAGCGCTCCGCAAGAGCAGCGCAGACTCTCATTGCAAAGTGCCGATGGGAGAAACGCGTATTTCACATTCAACGCAACTGAAGACACCATCAAACATATATTGCCCTCCACCTCACTCCCTGCCCAAAACAAAAGCAACGAAACAGGTAAACCCATGGATACCGCGGTGAGTACAAATCCTCAATTTAACGGAGTGTTAAAATCCACGGCTTCCACTTCAGTCCCCCCTACTAGCATCCAACACCCACCCTCTTAAATGAAAATTTTGTCAATTGTTCTCTTCCCTACGCTGCGAGCACACAAACAATCACATATGTGTCTCCGGCTATAACAACAGCAACAGTCTCAACATCAACAAACACAACAACAACTACAGCCACAACATCTTCTGCAATGATCAAAAATAATATTTTACCGCAATCTCAAAGCGGACTGCAGCAAAAGAACAATACAAAAACTCTAGCGATACAGACAGGCTTAGATCGCTACATTCAAATAAAGCGAAAGCTGAGCCCACAAATGTCGAACAAAGGAAATGAACCTAAGCTGAATCGACGAAACAATGCAAGCGATACCGAATCGCCACTTAGTCGCAACAGATTCTCAATTCTAAGCGACAATGCATCCAACTCACAAAACAGCGCAGATGAAGGGGCTACAAAAGCGAGTGTCAAACCACCGCCAATATATGTCCGTGAGCAAAGCTCTAATAATATTGTAAACATAATAGCAAAACTCATTGGGAGCAATAACTTCCACATAACTGCTATTAGGAAGGGTACAATATACGAGACCAGGGTTCAAATTTACTCAGAACAAAATTATCGCTTAGTCTCAAAGCATTTCACAGACATGAAAATAAACTTCTATACCTACCAACTGAAAAGCTCTAAAGGACTTCAAGTCGTGCTCAAAGGCATTGAACCAATTGTCACTCCAAGCGAAGTGGTAAGCGCACTAAAAGAAAATGGCTTTAACCCAAAAATAGCCATAAATATAATAAATAAAAACAAATTTCCGCAGCCCATGTTTAAAGTAGAGCTGGAACTCGAAAGTAGGCCACTCAAAAAAACCAGGTACACCCAATCTACAATCTAAAATACCTGCTGCACCGCAGAATTTCAGTAGAAGAACCCCACAAGCGTAATAACCCGGTCCAATGCACCAACTGTCAGGAGTTTGGCCACACGAAGACTTACTGCACTCTACGTTCTGTCTGCGTCGCCGCTACATGCACAGCAAACAAGTTGGATTACAACGCGAAAAAATGTAGCAACTGTGGAGGAAATCACAGGCTAATTACAGAGGATACCCTGTGTACAAAGAGCTGAAAAACCGCCTTCATCTGCGAACTGCCTCTGCTCGCTCTCACCCCGTAGAGTCACTTGCACGCATTCCAACATATACTTTTGACACAACCACCCCTGGTGTGTCTTTTGCCAATGCCTTGAAATCAGGGCTAAAGCCAGCTGATGCAAAGTCATATGGCCAAACCGTTTCTCACATGGTACCCGTGGGCCGCTCTACACAAAACCCACAACAACAAAGCATTCCCCAAAATGCTAATACACCACTCAATGGCATCAAATCAATGATTGCATCAATGCAACAAAGCATGATGAATTTCACGGCATTCATGCAAAACACAATGCAAGAAATGATGCGGAATCAAAACACTCTGATTCAGATGCTTACAGCCCAACAAAGCAAATAATGTCTTGCTTAAAAATAAATATATGTCTCTGGAATGCCAATGGTGTTTCCCGACACAAAAACGAGCTCGTAAATTTTCTCGAAGTAAGAGACATTGATGTATTGCTTCTCGCAGAAACACATCTTACGAATAAATACAACTTCAAAATTCCAGGGTATGCGTTCTATTCCACGAACCACCCAGATGGCAAAGCCCACGGCGGAACTGGTATACTCATAAGAAGTCATATTAAACACCATTCTCTACAGATATTTGCAACCAATTATCTCCAAGCCACCTCAATAAATGTTCAAACAAAGTTTGGTAGTGTAACACTATCGGCAATTTATTGCCCTCCAAGGTTTAAGGTATCTGAAAAACCGTTTCTCGAATTCTTCGACATTCTAGGTGATCGCTTTATAGCCGCGGGAGATTGTAATGCCAAGCATACACATTAGGGCTCAAGGCTTTCAAACCCCAAAGGAAAGCAGCTCTACAAAGCAATTATAAACACAAAAAACAAGCTTAACTATGTCTCGCCCTGTAATCCAACATATTGGCCTACAGATTCGATGAAAATCCCAGATCTCATTGATTTTGTAATAACACGAAGAATTTCAAGTCATCTAATATCTGACAAACTCACCTCACAAAAAACCAACTGGCTCAAATATAAAAAGTATATAAGCAGTCATATCGAGCTGAACCCAGCAATAAGTAACGAAATCGATATTGAAAACTCTGTCAGTGCCCTGAGTTCTGTTCTCACTGCTGCAGCTCAACACTCCCCACCACAACCATCCACAGCCAATTCGATGAATCACAGCATAACCAACAGTCACATTGAACAGTTAGTTATGACGAAACGGCGTTTTAAAAGGGAATGACAGTGTCTAAGATCTCCAACCTCTAAGCACAATCTAAAGATTGCTTCACGTGAGCTAAGCAAAGCTCTTAAACTCGAGGAAAAACTCACTCAGAGACGATACATCGAACGTCTTTCTCCAACAAGCTCTAAGTTTCCCCTGTGGAAAGCGCCAGCAGACATTAAACCACCGGTTATAGTCTCTACACCCATAAGAGACCACACTGGAAAGTGGCCACGCACGGTCATAGAAAAAGCGGAAGTTTTTGCAAGCCACTTAGGAACTGTTTTTCAACCAAATCCGTCTACAAACGCTTTTGTTCTTCCCTCTCCTTCGAACACGAACTACTCTGAACCCCTCAAAGTTCACACCCACGAAGTTCATAAAGTGATAAAAACCCAGCTGAATCCCAAGAAGGCTGCAGGTCATAATTTAATTTCCCCAAAAATGATCATGGAGCTTCCCATGATCATTTTTGGGGAAATGCGAAAAAAATTGGAAAATATCCGATTTTTAAATGCGGATATTTTCCAACTCAGTGGAAGAAATCGGTCATAGTCATGATACCGAAACCCGGAAAGGACAAAACACAGACAGCGTCATATAGACCCATAAGTCTACTATCCTGCCTATCCAAACTGTTCGAAAAGTTGGTTCTTTTAAAAATCAACTCACACATGCAGAACGTTATTCCCACCCACCAATTTGGGTTTCGTGAAAACCATGGTACTATCGAACAGGTAAACCGAATAACCTCGGAGATTAGAACAGCGTTCGAACTCCGCGAATACTGTTCCGCAATCTTTCTCTATGTAGCCCAAGCATTTGACCGCGTTTGGCTTGATGGACTTAAGTACAAAATAAAAGTATTGCTACCACAAAATACTCACAAAACTCTAGAATCATACCTCAGCAATAGAGTATTCACGGTACGTCAGAATGACTACATAACACAGGAGTCTGAAATTATAGCTGGAGAACCCCAAGACAGCGTACTCGGTGCTATGTTATATGTTCTATTCACTTCAGACATACCAACGGATCACAGAATTACAATATCCACATTTGCTGATGACACAGCCATATTAAGTAGATCTAGATGCCCAATATGAGCAACCAGACTACTAGCAGATCATCTCATTCTTCTCGAGGAGTGGCTAGCTAACTGGCGTATAAAAGTTAATGAGCAAAAAAGCAAACACGTCACATTCACTCTAAACAGAGGTACTTGTCCATCGTTGACTCTAAACAACATTGTGATCCCACAGGCCAATGACGTCCTGCATCTCGGCATTCATCTCGAAAGACGGCTCACTTATCGTAAACATATTGAAGCCAAGCAAACACAGATAAAGCTAAAGGCCAACTCCCTAGACTGGCTCATAAATCCGCGGTCCCCTTAAGCTTGGACTACAAATTGCTTCTTTACAACTCCGTAATAAAGCCTATTTGGACGTACGGCTCACAGTTATGGGGCAATGCGAGTTTCAGTAACGCGGATATAATACAAAGAGCTCAATCAAAAATACTTAGAACTCTCACCGGAGCACCTTGGTACATTCGCAACGCTAACATTCACAATGATCTTAACATCCCAACTATTAAAACTGAAATAGATCGATTCAAGCAGACCTATGAATGTTAACTCAATTCTCACCCTAATCCACTCGCACGATCTCTAACACTACTCCATACACAAACACGACTCAGGAGAAATGACCTCCCAGCGCTGTGATGTGCTCTTAGGGCCGCTGTAACTACATAAGTCTCCAACCGGGGGGCTTTGTGTAATACACAACTAGATCGAAGATTCTTCGTGGTTTCTCTGGCGCTCCCTGGTACATGAGGACGTCTAACCTTGAAAGAGACTTGGATGTTCCCAAAATTGGCGATGTCCTCAACCAGCAAGCAGCGACGTACATGGAGCGTCTTAAAAATCATCCAAACGTGCTAGCTAGGCGCCTGCTCAGGAGGCGCAAGAGATCTGGAGTCCGAATAAAGAGACGGCTCCGTAAAATTCTTCCATTTGATCTGGCAAACAGAGCCCTATATTAAACAAACACGATCTCACACTGAAAATCTCACTTTGTTGTAATAACTAAGTTGTTATATCCATTCTTCTTTTTTTTAAATTTAATATAAGTTGTTCTTTTAATAACAGTAAGATTAAATAAATGTTAAACTTTTTATAAAAAAAAAAAAAAAAAAAAAAAACGGTATTGTTGGATTTTATTGCTGAAAGTTCAACTTCTGGACATTTTTTACCGAGAGAACTGTGTGTATCTGTATTGTATTTGCAATGTATGCAGCTTTTGTTGTTGGTGCATAGCTCGGTTTCTTCAGAGTGTTTTTCCTGTGAACATTTCTTGCATGTTTTTTTGCTTTTGCATATTGATGTAGAGTGTCCGAATCGCAGGCAGTAATGGAGATACGATGTATGGTCTAATGTTGACCTTTTCATAACCTTTTCATAACCAATCATCAGGCATTCTCCGAAAAAAATGACACTTAAAAAAAAAGTTCTCAATTTTTTCTGACAATTATATATCTTGTAGTATATGTGAAAACTAAAAATAAAATATGATTTTGGGTCCGTGTGTTCCAGGGTTGCCATACTGTCGGGGGTCAAAGTTTTTTAGAACAAAATTTTCGAATCCCCATAACTTTTAAACGAATGAACGGATTTTAAAAAACCAAGAGACTTCTTTGTGCACAATTTCTTAAAATTTTAATGCGCTGCGCTAGTTTTTGATTTGTAACTCATACAAATATTGTTGGCCCAAAATGCCTTTTGGGGGGAAGAAAGGTGATGAAATAAGGAACATTTTGGGGTATCTAAAAAATCGAAGGGGACATAAAGGGTTAAAAATTCAAACAAATTTTTTTTTTTTTCAAATTTTTTTCAATGAAATATTAATTTTAAAAATTTTTGCCAGTATAGAGATAACGTCACTCTTAGCCAAAATCCAAAAAGTTCATCAAAATCGGATAATAAATGACGATTTTATATGCAATTGAGTTTAAACGAACCCCCTTTTTCTTCATACATAAAAAAATGTTTTATAAAGCACTTATTCGTGCAGTAGGAAGTGGTCATGTGTTTGGTCATAAGCTCGGGAAACATTTAATGTGTTTGTTAGGCGACCTGCACTGGTACAGGGCCTCTTACAGTCGGTTACGCCCGACTGTAATTTCCTTACTTGTTTTTTTTTTAGATTTTATGATATAAATTTGTTTTTTAATGGAGTTAATAAGTAACTTAAGGTCATTTACCGATGGCGTTTTAAGTATATTTAATAAGTTGTTGTTAGGGAAATGTAGGTTGCGTTCTATTGTAAGGGAAGAACATTGTAATAGAACATGTTCTATTTTTATTGTAATGTTGATCTGGTAGAGTAGGCAATATTTGGAGATATTTTTATTTAAGTAGTGTTCGTTTGTAAGTTTGGTGTGTCCGAGTCTAACATTAATGAGTTTTGTTTGGTCTAGTCTCGATAGATCTTCTTGTTTTGTGTGTTTTAAAAAGTTAATAAAGTTAGTTTTATTGGAGTTTATATTTTTATACCAATTAGAGCATGAGTTGTGGTTTTGTAGCTGTGTTGAATTGAGTTGGTTTTTGTACTGTTTGTTAATATCGCTTATGTTGTTGATTTGGTGTAAGCATCGGCAAAATCATTGCCCTTGATGTTTATGTGACTTGTTATCCAAATAATTTTGAATTTATTGGAGTACCGCATCAGAAGTGTTCTAATTGTCTCTGCGTAGAAGCTGTGGTTTTCTATATTTTTTATCGATTTTAATGCAGATAAGGAATCGGAACATAGTATGTACGAACTTTCCGTTTTTTGCTTGAAGAATGGTAATTGCTTCAAAAAGGGCTATTATCTCTGCAGAGTATATGGACGTGTATGCAGGTAGGATGCCAATTTTTGTAACCGATTTCTCCGTCGTGATGGCGTATGAAGTGTAACGTCAGATTTTGATCCGTCTGTATAAACCAACTGATGCTGAAAGTGGTGCTAGATTTTGAAGAATAAAAATTTTTTGTGCAAAATTGATGGAATTGTAGAATTTTTAGTATAATTGTGTAAATTAATGTTAATAATTTCTGAATTAAATTGCCAGAACAGCTGGTTGGGCTTTATTATATTAATTGGATTGAATGGAGTGTTATTCGCTATACAGAATTGAATGGCTCTAGATATCGTCGAGATACTTTTTATTATTGCCCTACTTAGGTAGGGTTTTTTTATTATTTTTTGAAGTAGCGAGTTTGAAGAAATCATTAAGTTTTTTCCTAATTTGCTTGTTAAGTAGTCTCGTCTTTGTGTAATAGTTGCTATAAAGGATTCTGCAATAAGATTGCATGTAGGGGTTGTTCTGATGGCTCCTAGAGCAATTCTTGTTGCACTGTTTATAATTGTTTGTATTTTCTTTATGTGTGTTATTGCGGTATTGCCATAGAAATCAAGGCCATAGTCATTTTTTGGTATTAAGATACTTTTAACGATTGATATAAGTGTAGCAGTATTAGAGTTGAATTTGGTAGACGACAGGCATTTTAATATGTCTAAACGTTTGTGAAGTGCTGGAATTAATTATCTACATGAAAGTTCTCCTTGTAGTTTTTATTTTTAGTAAGCCCTAACAATTTTAGTTTGTTTACTTGGGGTATTGTGGAATTGTTCGTTAAAATTTGACCATTGCCGTTATGTTTTCTACAAATATGGATATGCTTACATTTGTTTGGAGAGAGTATTGCACGGGATTGTAGACACCAGTTTTGAATGTTGTGAAAAAGACCATTTATGGGGGCAGGATGGTTTGCAACTTAAAAAAAAAATTATAATTTTTTATATAAAAGTACAACATCTCAGGAATATCTTGTGAAAATTTCATGTCAATCGGACTAAAACTCGCTGAGATACCGGGGTTTTCCCCCTCTCTGAAACTAATGTTCGCACACTGATGTATATCTTTGAAAGAGCATTTATTTGTGTAACTATTTGGAAGTATTGCTAGGTATATTTCCACGAGAAACTTAAATAGTCTGGCTCAAAATTTGGAACGATTCAGTCGTATATTTGTGAGTTTGTGCATTTTATAATTTTAACAAAATGGGCGGAGATCGCAAAAGTACAAGACAAGATCGGGACGAATGTTTCAGTGATTTTAACCAAGAAAAATAAGACAATATTTCAATCCACATACAGAAGAGACCGATCCGATTTCATTTAGCGCGTCAGCGAAAAAAATTGGAATTTGTGTTAAAATCATAGTGCCGGAAAATTCTGAAACTGGATATTGTTTAATAAACAGTATAACTGTTTTTCGACTCTACCCACTTTAGTGAAGTGTTCTAAAGAAGGCTGCAATGGAAAAATTAAATTTGAAGAATGTCAATCGCGTGGAATTGGTTTTAAAATTGCAGTTCAGTGTGAAAAGTGTAAGCTGCAATATGTAAATTCAAGCCCGTCAATCCGCCATTGTTATGAGATAAACAGACGTATTGTTTTTACCTTATGCGATTATTAGGCCACGGATTTGCTGGGTGTAAAAAGTTTTGTGGCCTGATGGACATAGGTGAGTCAACATCGGTCATTCTGCCCACGAATATGTTCGGAAAGAAAACAACACCCGTATTGAACACGCCGGACGAAAATCGACCTAATCCTCTAAGGAGGAAAGAACAGCTCGTAGACAAAAAAAAAAGATTGTATGGACTCTACAGCTGCTTCAGAGGACCATGGAATAGGTGATTCGATGTAAGTTTAAAAAAATCATTATTATACTTTCAATTACTTTTAAAACTTTAAACGCGTTTTTCTCAAAACTACTTGGGAGATTGGGATTCGTTTGCTCAAGTGCACATTGTGTGGAAAATTGTTGACTGTCATTCATCTGGGAATGGCCAACAATGATTCTTGTGTCAAACTGTCCAAGCAACTCACACGTCCGTTAGGACACCTATCTCCTGGGTAGCCTCTGAACATCCGTTCAGATGTGAGCTAACGTGAGAAGGCGAAGGGGCCCCCTCTCCTTTAAAAAGGGGTTGGTGCGCTGGGCTTGGGACCCGCCACTTTTAAAAAAAACCCCCAATGAAAACGAAAAGGAAGCCTCGGAAGGACCCCTTTGATGACGACCCCGGAACACGATACAAGGATAATGATTTAAGGATATGCACCTGAAATATCCGCACCCTTAATTGGGATGGTGCAAATATCCAGCTGGTTGATGTCCTCGAAAAGTGCAAGGCTGACATCACCGCAATCCAAGAAATCCGATGGATAGGGCAGGGTTGCTCTAAAAAAGCAGCCTGTGATATCTACTACAGCTGCCATGCGAGTAAGCGAATTTGGATGTGGTTTCGTGGTGAGTAGGAAACTACGTGGCCTCGTCTCTAGGTTCACACCTTGACGAGCGTCTAGCCGCGATACGAATCAAGGCTAAATATTTTTATATTAGCCTGATTTGTGCGCACGCCCCGACGGAAGAGAAAGACGACGATGCTAAAGATGAGTTCTATGAGCGCTTGGAACGCCTGTACGAGCGCTGTCCCAAACACGATGTCAAAATCGTGCTTGGCGATTTCAACGCCAAGATTGGGAAGGAAGGAATCTTTGGCCCAACCGTCGAAAAATTTAGCCTTCACGACACTACCTCCAATAATGGAGAGAGGCTAATCGATTTCGCCGCAGGTCGGAACATGGTAGTTAGTAGTACCAGATTTCAACATCTTAACATCCACAAGGCTACATGGCTGAGTCCTGATCAAAAAACACGCAACCAAATTGATCATGTCCTGATTGACGGAAGGCACGCATCGAGCGTGTTGGACGTGCGAACGTTACGTGGTCCCAACATTGACTCGGACCACTATCTTGTCGCAGCCAAGGTACGCACTAGGCACAGCGTAGTGCACGCCGCACGTTCCAACATGCAACGAAAGCTAGACGTCGGCAAGCTGCAATCAGAGCAGACCGCCGCAGCCTTCTCAAACACACTCTCCCGACTGCTCCGGGAAACCTCTCCGATTTCTCGAGATATATGTGAGCAGTGGACACATATCACCCGCTCCATTGATAGGGCTGCCAAGGATGTCATTGGTTATACAAAACCTGTGAAGAATTCTTGGTACGACGAGGAGTGTCGCAATGCTACTGCAGAGAAGAACGCTTCCTATCAGCGAACTCTGCAGTCGGGAGCAACGCGAGCTGTTAGAGAGCGATATCGAGAGAAACGGAGAGAGGAGAAATGCCTTTTCAGACGCAAGAAAAAGGAGCAAGAAAGGCGGGAGTTTGAGGATGTTGAGAGGTTACGTAACAGAAATGAAGCTCGAAAATTCTACCAAAAGGTCAAGCGTCTGACTGAAGGTTTTAAGCCCGGAGTAACTTTCTGTAAGGATGAGAATGGAAATCTGGTAACGGATGAACAGGAATCACTGAGATTATGGAGGAGTCATTTCTCCAACCTACTCGGAGGCGATGAAGCGCACAATACCGCCGATAGAGAAATGACACCGGAACCACCAGTTAATGATGGCACTATTGTAGAGCCACAGGACTATAACGAGGTCGATTCAGTTATTAAAAGGCTGAAAAATAACAAAGCGGCAGGCTCTGATGGGCTGCCAGCTGAGTTATTTAAGACCGGCGGCGAAGAGTTGGTTAGGAGTATGCACCAGCTTTTATGCAAGATATGGTCCGATGAACGCATACCCAATGACTGGAATCTCAGTGTTCTCTGTCCTATCTTTAAGAAAGGAGACCGCTGTTTGCGCCAACTACCGCGGAATAAGTCTCCTTTCCATTGGATATAAGACTCTGTCGTGCGTATTGTGTAATAGGCTGAAGCCAGATATGGATTCACAGATAGGACGATATCAGTGTGGCTTCAGACCTAAAAGGTCGACCAGTGACCAAATATTCTCACTACGCCAAATCTTGGAAAAGACCCGTGAATTCAACAAAGACACTCACCACCTATTTGTTGATTACAAAGCCGCTTTCGACACGCCGATAAGAGCGAAGTTCTTCGACGCCCTGTCTGCACTAGGTATCCCGGCAAAGATTGTCCGTCTTTGCATGGCGACGCTATCTAACACACAAAGCGTTGTCAGGGTGGGGAAAAACCTCTCCGACCCCTTTGATACCAAAAGAGGTTTCAGGCAGGCCGATGCTCTATCGTGCGGTTTTTTCAATCTTCTGATGGAATACATCCTACGCCAATGCCCGTACATACAGAGTATGTCGGGCTCGATCTTCCAAAAGGAAGTGATGCTGCTCGCTTACGCCGATGACATCGATATCATCGGTACGCAGGAACGGCGAGTCAGTAAGGCGTTCTCGGAGAATGAAAAACAGTCTCGGCTCATGGGTCTAGCGGTGAACGAGGACAAGACGAAGTACTTGGTGTCTTTTCGCACTCCGTCAATGCGTCTTGGACGGTCAGTGACGATGGAGAATTTCAACTTCAGTGTTGTAGAAAACTTCGTCTATCTCGGAACAGAGATCACCAGCAACAACAACGTCAGCCTGGAGATCAGGCGAAGAATCACGCTTGCAAACAGATGTTTTTTTGGGCTGAGCAAGCAAATGAGAAGTAAAGCCCTCTCTCGACGGACGAAAATAAAGATATATAAGACGCTGGTACTCCCGGTCCTACTGTATGGCGCAGAGGCATGGACCGTGATTGAGTCGGACAAGACAGCGTTAGAAGTCTTCGAGAGGAAGATTCTTCGCAGGATCTTTGGTCCTATTAGAGTCGGCGACGAGTTTAGGTCCCGTATGAACCGCGAGCTGTACGAGCTATTCGATGAGGTTGACATAGTCCAGCGCATAAGATTCCAGCGGCTGCACTGGGCTGGGCACCTCATTCGAATGGACGAAAGAGCTCCAGCACGCATGGTATACATGGGGGGCCCAAACTTGATTGGTGGACGCCGACATAGAGGACGACCGGGCACTCGATGGAATGACCAGGTATGGAGAGATCTCTCCGTACTTGGCATTCAGAACGACTGGCGCCAGCGCGCACAGGATTATGGAGGCTGGCGCGCTTTCCTGGACGCGGCCATGACCGGCAGACGGTTGACGGCCATTTAAACAAAACAAACAAACTTTTTTCAAGTCTGTGCGTAACGTAACTCGAAAAGTAATGATCCGATTTAAATGAAGTTTGTGCACACATCCTTTATACACTAAATACTTGCGGATGAGCGATCTTTTTTATATAAAATTTTTTTTTACTATTTTTACGGGCAATAATAGGCTGATTTTTTATGTGCAAATGGTGCCTTCGAATTTAAAACCGCGCCAAAAATTCAAAATCGCATATTTTTCAATCTAGTTTCGTTCATCCGCACAATAAACTAATATATTAATAAATCAATTCAATTTTTCTATATCAGATAACACTGTGAGGCCAGGTTTTACGCACCACAAGACGCCACTTTTTTAAAGCGATTCCGGCCGACCGCTGCCACGGGATAACTAATAATTATTTTTTTTTTTAAAAAATTCCTATATACTCTACAAATACCATGAAGGTCATCAGATATGGACCAGCTAGTCTCGGTTATGATGCCCGATGTGCAAAACGAGAGGTCAATATGTGTGTAGGTGTTGTAAGTCGTAAAATGTGTTGGAGATTTGTCGATGAGTAGAATAAGATTTGAGTTTTTAATGAATTTGGCTATTGTGTTGCTTTTATGGGATCCTTAAATTTGGTGCCAACTAGTGAAATCCCCTAATATAATTGTGTTATGATAGCTATTAAGGACGTTAGTTAAGTTTGTCAGATTTAAATTTTGGTGGAATGTAAGATGAGATTATTTTAATCTTCTTTTTAGAAGTGACTTCAACGCAAATTGCATCAAAATCATTCAGTAAAATGATTTCTTTGGTTTGTAGTGATATGTGAGAAAGGATAGCCACTCCGCCGTAGTGCATTGAGGTGTTACGGGAATGGAGTTAATATTTATTGGGATGGCAATTTTGTTTGTGCATTTCAAATAGGTTTTTTGTAATGCTATTACTTGTGGGTGATGTTCTTTAATAAGTAATTGCAATCCATTATACTTATTCGTGTAACCTCTTATGTTCCATTGAATACATTTTAATGTCATATTGTTTGGATGAGCTTAAGGACAGTTGTATAGGTTTTAAAGTGTTCAGGAGGGGATAATTGCTTTGTTTGATTTGGACTTGTTTTCGGCTTTTTCTTTAGCTTTAAGAAGAGTGCTTAGATTGCTAGACTTATCTTTTTATATAGGCTAAGTTTTAAAGCTGATGTAATTTCCGAGGTGTATGTAGATGATGATGGTAGAGTGTTCATTTGATCGTCCTGTAGGTTATCGTATTGTACGATTTGCCTTGAAGACATTGTATGAGATCCTGCTGAGTTTTGTGTTGATTGTTGATTTGTGTTGGTTCGTTGTTGTTTTTCTTGTGATATGGTAGTAGATTTTAGGTTTTTGTTTGTGCTGGTTTTTGTGTGTTTGCCTGAGGTGTATTTTTAGATTGGTCCGTTGATGTTACTACATTTGCAAATGATGTGGTTAGTTCGTGGTTGTGTCGCTGATAGTAAATAGACTTAGCTGTTGTGTGGTCTATGTTATTGTTGGATTTTATTGCTGAAAGTTTAACTTCTGGACATTTTTTATCGAGAGAACTGTGATCGTTAGCGGTATCTGTATTGTATTTGCAATTTATGCAGCTTTTGTTGTTAGTGCATTGCTCGGTTTCTTCAGAGTGTTTTTCCTGTGAACATTTTTTGCATGTTTCTTTGCTTTTGCATATTGATGTTTTTTTTTTTTTTTTTTTTTTTTTTTATGAACAGTTTATTTACAATCTGCCTCAAACGTGGCAATAAATGAATGTTGTGATGGAATTAACAATGTTGCTTATGCATTATAAAAATAACAATATTATATTAAATATTATGTTATTATTAAATTACGACTAGGCAGATCTAAAGGATGATACCTTCTAAGACGTCTTAAGGTTAAACTATTATCTAATAAATTAATGGCAAAATAATTAGGATGACGGTTCAACCTAGAAATATACCTCTGGCTAATACTGGCAATTTCTTCTTTTACCGTGGGTATGTTCAGATCTTTGTGTAATGTTTTATTACGTACGTACCATGGAGCACCAGTGATCAACCTTAGTGTTTGCGACTGAAATCTTTGTAATATTTCTATATTGGAGTTGCTTGCTGTTCCCCATAACTGAGCTCCATATGTCCAAATAGGTTTAATTATTATTTTGTACAAAACAACCTTATTATAAAGACTTAGTTTATTGTTTTGTTTAAGCAGCCAGTACATTTTTATTGTTTTTGCTTTAAACAACTTTCTTTTAGACAGAATGTGTTCTTTATGTGTAAGGCGCTTGTTTAAGTTAAGACCAAGGTAATTAACATTTGTTTTAGGTGGAATGGTTGTATGGTTTAATGAAACACTTGGACAATTCCCTCTTCTCAGAGTAAATGTAACGTGGGATGACTTTTCAGCATTGACACATATATTCCACTTATTTAGCCAGTTCTCAATTTGATTAAGTTGATCCTGTAGCAGTTCAGAAGCTAAGCTAGGAGTTTTTTCGGATGCAAGTATTGCTGTATCATCTGCATAAGAAGCTTTACATTTTTTAGGATTGGCATGTCTGCTGTAAATATTGTGTATAATATCGGTCCAAGAACACTTCCTTGGGGTATTCCGGTATTGATATCATATATAGCAGAATGTTCAGTTCAGTTTGTTAAAACTGAAATAGATCGATTCAAGCAGACCTTTGAATGTAAACTCAATTCTCACCCTAATCCACTCGCACGATCTCTAACACTACTCCATATACAAACACGACTCAGGAGAAATTACCTCCCAGCCCTGTGATGTGCTCTTAGGGCCGCTGTAACTACATAAGTCTCCAACCGGGGGGCTTTGTGTAATACACAACTAGATTTAAGATTTGATAAATTATTGTTAGTCTCATATCAAGAGAAGATTCAATAAAGAAAACAATATGAAAAAAAAAAAAAAAAACTTTTATGAAATAGTCCGCATAACACGTACGATTTAATGCGTTAAAGTCAGACCGTGCAACACAATACTTAGAAAAATCAGAGTTAGAGCAACTGCGTTTAAATTTTTTAAATAAACGTGACTTAACATTCTTTAATCTGCAAAGACTACGAGAGAACTAAGGCTGTCTTTTTACTGAACTTGAAATAATAGTATATGGAATACATCTGTCCAAATAATTAAAAATGGTGGAATAAAAAATATTCAATGCCAATTCAATGGCGATTTAATTTAACGCAGTCAGTTTTCCTAAAACATTTGACTCGTCGAAGACACTTATTACAATCCTGTTATGTTTGACGCAACGGCGCAGTCTTCGACTATCACCAAAGGTTTACAGGTACCACTTGTTGACGGTTCAAAGCTAAGTGGAGTCTTCAATTTGCATTGGCACCATAGCTGACATCACTGGTTTAGGAGAGGGATTGGCAGTGTTAACTTCTGCTTTCTCGTCGAACGGAGACAAAAATACAGGTGCATTGGTATGTTCGTTCGGAGTTACAGGTTCATCGAGAGAAGATGACGCATTAGCAGGTACAATCGAAATTACAGGTTCGACCTGAGAAGGTACAACGATAGACTTAGCTGTTTTGTGGTCTACGGTATTGTTGGATTTTATTGCTGAAAGTTCAACTTCTGGACATTTTTTACCGAGAGAACTGTGTGTATCTGTATTGTATTTGCAATTTATGCAGCTTTTGTTGTTGGTGCACAGCTCGGTTTCTTCAGAGTGTTTTTCCTGTGAACATTTCTTGCATGTTTTTTTGCTTTTGCATATTGATGTAGGGTGTCCGAATCGCAGGTAGTTCTTGCAGCGTAATGGAGGTACGATGTGTGGTCTAATGTTGACCTTTTCATAACCAATCATCAGTTTTTTCAGGAAGTTGGTGGGTTGCGAACGTTATAATAATGAGACCTGTTTCTACCAAATTATTTTCTTGTTTCTTCAATATTTTGCGGATTTCGGTAACTTTTTAGGGTTTTAACTCAGTGAGTACTTCGTTGTCCTCTATATGTCGAAGTTCATTTGAGTAAATTACACCTTTTGAAGAATTAAGCGTTTTATGTTCATTTACAGTAACTGGGAGATTGTCAATTGAGTTCATTTTAATTAATTTACTTGCTTGGTATGCATTTTAAGTTTTAATGAGGAGTGTGCCAGCTCTGTATTTTTTGCACAACTCAACTTCCCCCCCGCAGGTATAATCAACACATTTTTTAATCAAAAACGGCAAAACATTTTCAAATGAATTATTGTCAGTTCTATTTATAAGAATAAATTTAGCTTCACTTGAGCTTTTGTTATTTGTTGTAAAGAAAATCCTATTAATGTCAGGCGACATCATCATTGTTGTATGTTGTGCTCAAGCCCAGTTTAGCGGTAGTTATGCACTTGTTGTTTTTTTTTTTATTTTATTTTTGATTCCGTTTAGTGTAATTAAATGAATTTCGGTAAATTCGATATTTGTTGTATTGGCTTTCGGTTTCTGATAGCGACACAGAAAGTATTAGCAGAAGTAAACCGTCTTTACTCTATGAAGCTTGGAGTGAAAACAATATTATTAAAACGCGGAATTATTAGGAAAACTTTGCAAATTAGTAATTTTGTAAATAGAATATTGATGAATAATATTGTGTAAAATGCGCACAACGAAAATATAGACGACCGCAATGTTTTTAAAAATAAAAACACAGTGAAACGAGTAAGAATGTTGAGTTCGCCACCGGAAATGCCCATATTCGTTACCAGCTCGATGTAGATCTAGGTATATCCGTCTGTCTGTGAGTGGCTGCATTTTTTTTCTTGTACTAAATTAGTTGATATTTTGCCATATTCTGGTATAGAGACTTACTTTTGTCATAAACAGATAAAGTATCATTATTGATATTCCAAATTATAATTAAGACAATATTAGCTGAAAAGTAGATAGTCTAACGGAAGCCCGTTTTACATAAGAGGATGGTTCAAAAAAGGTGACATTGTTTTGTCGAAAAATATTTATTTATTCATCAATATCTATTATGTACATCCTTTTAAAGAAATCCCCCTCATTTGAGATATTCTTGTGCCAATACTTTTACTAATCTTCGAAAGAACTTCTGATATCATCTCTTTGACCTTGAGCTTTTCCAGCTATGCGGTCTTGATTAAAGAAAAACGACATCATTCCATGGGTTTTCTATTTTTTGGAAAAAGTAAAAGTCACATGATGCCAACTCCAGCACAAACGGTGGCTTCGGTACAATTACGGTGTTCGTTTTGCCAAAATGTCACGAAAAAGCCACAATTTTGCCCAATGTAGGCAATGGGGCTACTCTTTCTAGTAGTTATAATTGGACCTACACGAAATAGTTAGGTATACTAAATTTGACATTTTTAACTAAAATAGAAAGAAAAACCAAAATTTGTTCGTTCAAAAAAGAAATTAGCAGACATTAAACATTTAATCTTAAAGGCTCTATCTTATTAAGTCTCCAAGTTATAAGTCATAGCCAGACAGACGAACATGTACATATCAATTTGAATTTTTAGTAGTAGTCCGATTTGGACTGTAATATACACTAGTATTGAACAAATCCGGAAAGTTGGGACAAAACTAAAAGTATTTTATATGGATCAAACAAGATACATCACATTTGGTATAGAAATATTAATAAAAAACTGTTCATACAAGAACTCAGAATGTGGAGTAAGTTATATTGTACCATACGCATCGAATACAAATGATCTGAAGATGCGAGAGGAGAATATAAATATCCATACTCTTATAGTCTTTAAGTTCGGAAAACTTGATAGACAGACGAACATGTGTATATAGATTCAACATCTGATGCTGATCAAAAATATATATACATACATACTTAATGGGGCCTGTCTCACCTGCTTTTGCCTGTTACATACATTTGCACGAATACAATATACCTTTCAAACCTATGGGTACAAAGTAAGAAAAAAAATATCAAAAAATGTACTAAAAGACGTGTCCTCTCAAATTTTGCGGTAGCTCATACAAACTTACTTCCTTAATGGCTTTTGAATGAAAAAGACAAAATCAGCTTAGAAGTCAGTATTGTGGCTTATACATACACATGTGCTCCCATATTTTTAGGTCTTTGTATGAACAAGTTATTTATTTTATAAGTCAATATATTGAATTCTTATGCAGGCCATACAAACCCATACAGAGGAGCAAATTGGCCGCCATACCAGTCGGTACAACACAAGGCTGACCGCACACTGCAAAAGACTTGCTCGCATCCTTATCTAAGTCAATTAAAATGCGATATGAAGGCTTATGGACGCCCTCTTCACATTCAATTACAAATAGGCGTTTACCTTATATATTAAGGTGCTCTCAATATAAATCCACCGCCCATATGAGTCAGTATAAATTTAAAAGTCGATATAGTGGTTTCTTATGAAATAGGTTCTTTATAATAGGTTGGAATAGGTTGGTCTTATTTCGCGTACCGAAGGTACAAGAGCCTATTGGTTTTGTGCAAATGTATGTAACAGGTAGAAATAATGGTCGAAGACCCCCCAAAGTTACCCCCATTATGGTCAGGAGTGATAGAGGAGTCAATATAGACATGTCCGTCCGTCCGTCTGTATGAACGAAAGGATCTCGGAAACGGTAATAGATAGAGACTTCGCGTTTTTTGCATTCGACTAGGACTGCTTCGGAATTTTACAAGTTTATTTTAAAATTTTGCCCCTCCCCCCTTCCCCATAAAATCACCACCAAGGTTAAAAATTTCTTCGGCACAAAAAAAAATTTAGTACACCAGTATAGAGATAACATCCCTCCTAGCCAAAATCCAAAGAGTTCATCAAAATCGAATAATAAATGACGATTTTATAAGCAATTGAATTTGAACGACCCCCCTTTTCTTTTCAGTCATATTCGCGCAGTGAGAAGTGGTCATGTGTTTGGTCATAAGCTCGGGAAACATTTAATGTGTTTGTTAGGCGACCTGAACTGGTACAGGGCCTCTTACAGTCGGTTACGTCCGACTGAAATTTCCTTACTTGTTTTAATTGTTTCTGCTACGCGTCTTTACATTATAAATAGTTTAGATTACGCTGAGGCCTACAACCTCAGCGATAGCATTTTAATAGTTTAAGAATAGAATAAGTTTTATGAATAAAAAGGGAGCCGCAAAATATACGCGTCGATTATTTGCGCGTTATAAATGTATCTCGTACCTACAGAGCTCTACAGATGTTTTTCCTTGAAAAAATTCGAAAATACGAACGAAGTTTTTGTTCCAACCAATAATAAAAATTTAATTGAAACCACTTTTGAACCGAGGGAGCTAGATTCTATATTTATATGATCTACGCATTACTTTTTAGTTAATATTCAATCGGGCATGTTACGAACATTCCATTCAAACCAAATTCCAATTCCCGGTGTCACGGAATCATTGTATGATAGCAACATTTGCAGACGATACAGTATTATTATCGTCTAATTGTGACGAAAAGAAAGCAACACACACACTCCAAGTAATTTTAAACCAAACAATTGACTGGTTTCAAAAATGGGGCATAGAAGTAAACCAGGAAAAAACTGTCCAAGTAATTTACACAAACAGAAAAACAAAATGTTACCATATAAAAATAAAAAACAACAACATAAAAATTAAACCCTATGCAAAATACTTAGGAATAACAATAGACTCTAAGCTGACATGGAAACCACACATAAAAAACAAACGAAATGAAGGAAGACACAAATTTAAACAATTAAACTGGCTACTTGGGACAAAATCCAAATTGTCGCTTGACAATAAACTTAAAATTTATAAAGCAATAATTATGCCAATATGGAAGTATGGCATCGAGATATGGGGTACTGCAAGCAAAACCAACTTGCAACTTATACAAAGGACGCAGCCTAAAATCTTAAGATTAATATCTAATGCTGATTGGTATATTACCAACACAGATATACATCGTGACCTTAGTGTACCTACAATTGAGGAAACGATGAGATGCTCTAGTACTAAGTACACAAACCGACTGCTAATTCATACAAACCAAGAAATGAGACAACTGCCTACAATAGAAAGCTCAACACGCAGGAGACTGAAGCGGCTCGATCCAACAAACATAATGCATAGATACCTGTAAACCTATACTATATATATATACTATACTATAATAACTATACACTATATTTAATCTAACAGTAAACTTGTTTCTTATTGTCCATATGCACTTATAAGTAGTAATTCTATGGAAATGAACGATGCGATATTCCGCGAAGAGTGGGGCAGTCGCATGTAGTAAGATTACATAGATTACCAACGTAAATGTATATGAGTACAAATATTGTTTTTAGGCCCTGTACCAAAGGTACAAGAGCCTATTGGTTTTGAGCAAATGTATGTAACAGGAAGAACTAATTGTCGGAGACCCCCCAAAGTTACCCCCATTATGGTCAGGAGTGATAGAGGAGTTGATATAGCCATGTCCGTCTGTCCGTCCGTCCGTCTGTGTGAACGAAAGGATCTCAGAAACGGTAATAGATAGAGACTTCGTGTTTTTTGCATTCGACTAGGACCGCTCCGGAATTTCACAAGTTTATTTTAAAATTTTGCCCTCCCCCCCTTCCCCATAAAATCACCCCTTAGGGTAAAAATTTTTTCGGCACAAAAAAAATAGAGCACACCAGTATAAAGTTAACGTCCTTCTTAGCCCAAATCAAAAAAGTTCATCAAAATCGGATAATAAATGACGATTTTATAAGCAATTGAATTTGAACGACCCCCCTTTTCTTTTCATTCATATTCGCGCAGTGAGAAGTGGTCATGTGTTTGGTCATATGCTCGGGAAACATTTAATGTGTTTGTTAGGCGACCTGAACTGGTACAGGGCCTCTTAAAGTCGGTTACGCCCGACTGAAATTTCCTTACTTGTTTTTTTTATTATTTTATTCTAATTTTAGTTATTATGATAATTACAATTACAACTTTAAGTTAGAAATACATTAATGACATTGGTCATTGAGCGTACTATATGCCCATTATAGTAAAAAAAAATTACTTATTGTTTAAAACAAACAGATTGTAAAAATCCAGGGAAATAAAAAAAAACGGAATCATTCTTTGGTTGGTTTGAAACCTCTCACGTTTGCATGAGAGATTTAGTAGATTGCAGCTTTAATAAATGGGGTTAATGTTACTTTGTATTTTACTAAACATCTCGTTAAATATTGCAGCTTATTTAATTAACCAAAACCAACCGCGCATATTAAGGCCAACTTGTTAAAAGCAAACATTGAAATCATTCGGAGTGTTTCTTTTAATGAATTATTCAATTACTTATGTTTTATATGTGAGCTAAGAATTAAATAAAGATAGTATTATTTTTGTTTATTTAATTTAGTGTACAATAAATGTACAATAAATACACAATTGAATAGAGTAGCATATGGTAGTGCTGTCGTTTAATTTGTACTAATTGGCGTGCAGAATATTTAAAAATATTTGCTTCTCTTTTAGTTGTAATGTACTTTTAAAATTATATACATTTCGTCTCTTATTATAAAAAAAATTATATTTATAATTTTTTTTTCTCCACCTAAGCAAATAAATCGAAATTGAAAATAATAACACACATAATTGTGATATGCCCGATTATGTATGTACAAATACATGTACATTTGTGCAGACACGAGGGGGATTTTTATAAAGGATGTTTGAATGAACTAAAATATCAAAATATTGCTGAGGTGCGTTAAATATTAAAAAAAAAACGACATTAACATATTAATTGAAACCGATTTGATTAAAATAACGTTTGCTTCTCAAACATTACCACTATCCATTATTTAAAAAAAAAAAAAATTTAAATTCCGGAGTAGTCCTAGTCGAATGCAAAAAACACGAAGTCTCTATCTATTACCGTTTCCGAGATCCTTTCGTTCATACAGACGGACGGACGGACATGTCTATATCGACTCCTCTATCACTCCTGACCATAATGGGGGTAACTTTGGGGGTCACCGACCATTATTTCTACCTGTTACATACATTTGCAAAAAAACAATAGGCTCTTGTACCTTCGGTACAGGGCCTAAAAACCAATTGCTCTAGTCAATCACACACTGTAGAAAATGAAACATGTATGAACAACAAACTGCATAAACTGTAAATACGATGTGGATGTTAACAACCAAAGCCCACTGGATAAATGATGTCCAGCATCAAGCAGAATGAATTATGTAGTTACAATAAAAACGCTTCTAAAAGTAGATCACAAAACAGAACTAACTATCTACAACTCTAGTCAACTTTACCCAGGCAACTCAGTACTAAAAAATCCAGCACCAAATGTATACTCAACCTCGCAGAATATACTTACTACAGCCAGCTCTAAAGAACAGCATTAACATACACCTACAACTTAACCAACTCATATCGCCTCAACATTAAAAAAAACTAGCCTTGTAACTTCAAACACAAATCAACATATACCACTAAGGAAACCCACATCATATGTGGACTTAGCTGAAGATGATATGGACGTATCTTCTTACAACAGTGAACAGGATCTGTCATGCCAGCTTACTTCCGATCTTTAATTAGGAAATGTCTGATTCAATCTCCTCTCAGTTTAAAGCTAAAGACAAAAAGGCCTTTAACCCCAAAATTACAACAACAAAAAATAAATTCCTAGACTTTAATTAAAAAAAAAATATTAAAACACCACACAACTTACATAAAATAATTAAATTTCCCTAAAAATTATCCTTTCATCAATGCGTTGACTGTCATGCGACATAGGCGTGTTTTTAAATCGCTGCGTGCTTTTAATTGTTTTTCAAAAAAATCAAGTGTATACATTTTGTAAAAAAAGAGACAGAGACTCGTTACAAATTTTACCACATATATATTTTGTGCAACAATTTTAAAAACAAGTGAATTAATTCAAAATAAATGATGAGCAGCGCTCATCAACAAAAACAAAACTCGGTTGCATCGAGAAATGCATATTTGTACTCTACTGCTTCTACTGTAACAACAACAACGGTGTATTCCTCACTCAGCTCGATCACGTCATCTCTATCCTCATTGGCTACAGCTGCTCCAATCACAACAAACACGCAAGTACTGTACCTCAACAACAACAATAATAATCAAACTTCGACACATCCTAATGAGTCATCGATAACAGTTAATTCAAATAAAACTAACACTGAAACCCAAATCGTAAACAAAACAAACAACAACACAAACCCACAGTTAAATTTAAAAAGAAATCGGGATTTGCATTCGCCTTATAAGCAAATGCAAAACAGCAACAAAAAACAAAAAAATAAAACACAAGCAAAAGTGCAGGATTACTGACTTAACAGACCAAAAAAAAACAAACAGGTTCGAACTGTTAGCAGACTGTGACGACAAAACAAACGAACAAACTGACAGTGTTACTAACTCGGTGCAGGCTCCACATAAAATTAATAAACCCCCTCCAATATATGTACAGGATGTTGGCCAAATTAAAATTCTAAATGAAGCCCTTAAAAAAGTAGCTCAAAAAAACTTTGAGTTGAAAGCTTTAAAAATGAAGTTAGGATTCAAACTACCGACTCAACTAACTACAGAAATATTGTTAATATGTTACGCCAAAAAAAAACTAAATATTATACCTTCAAGGCTTAAGAATATAGGATCTTTAAAGTCATGCTCAGGAATATGCATCCTTCAGCTGACACTGAAGAAATAAAAACTGAGCTCCAAGGCACAGTTGTGAATATATATAATATTCAGCAAAGGACTACAAAAGTCAAACTTCCACTATTTTATATTGATCTTCTAAACGAAGACAACAAAAGATATTTATAAAATAACACACCTGCTTCAAACTAAAATCTCTTTTGAACCACCTCACACTAAACGTACTCTTTCTCAGTGTGCTAACTGCCAAAAGTATGGCCATACTAAAAATTATTGTACTAGAGACCCGGTCTGTGTGAAATGCGCTGGAACCCACAAAACTATAAATTGTACTCTAGCTTTTGGTAAAGGCCTCACCAAATGTGCTTTATGTGGCGGCAATCACACAGCCAATTATAAAGGTCTATAAAGCAATAAAAGTGCAACGTTTCCCTGCACTTCGAGAAAAAAGATAAACAAAAGCTAATGAAAGTAAACAGGTTGCATCCACTCTTAGTGCAAGTTTACCAGTAAATCCAGCTATAAGCTTTGCACAAATGGCTAAAAATAGCAGACCGAAATCGGACGACTACCGAGCGCTGACTTCGATTCGTCAAAGTAATTTAGTTTTTAGTTCTACATATAACACTAATAAAAAACTAACCCAACCTTCAACCGTCACTCCAATACCCACTATCCCAATCTCCAACTCTCAAAATGCCTTACTGACCAATCCAACTCAACAAATTAACGAAAATAATGACATGCAAGAACTAAAAACTATGATGAAACAACTAATGCAACAAATTCCAGCCATACTAAATGTAATCACACTCCTAGTTTCGAAACTCAACTCTTAGGCATGGACTCAGATAATCTACGAATTATTTTCTGGAATGCAAATGGGCTAATGCAACACGTTCTGGAGCTACAGCAATTTTTACATGACAATAGCATTGATCTGGCACTGATCTTAGAAACTCATCTGACATCTAAACATTTCCTAAGGATCACAGGATACACATTATACAATACAAATCACCCAGACGGAACTGGTCATGGGGGAGCGGCCATAATTATAAAGAATAAAATCAAATGTTCTCTAATTGAAAATTATAGCTATGACTATATTCAAGCTACTATTATTCATTTAGATGATCTTAACGGTCCCCTGATTATTTCGGCCTTGTATAGCCCTCCTAGACACAAAGTAACTTTGGCACAGTACAACAATTACTTTAAATCCTTAGGGCCAAGATTTATAGCTGCAGGTGATTTTAACGCAAAGCACATGGCATGGGGCTCGCGGCTTACAAATAAAAAAGGTGAAAGACTTCTACAATCTATTGAAACGAATAGCTGTAAACAACTTTCCACTGGAGAGCCTACATACTGGCCAACAGATTTAAACAAAGTACCAGATCTTATTGGCTTTTGTGTTATCAAAAACATAAATATTAATCATTTTATTATTAAATCCCATTTTGAGCTGTCTTCTAATCACTCTCCAATTCAGCTCGATTACCTGACTACACTTGCAACAAACAAGCCCACGCCAACGCTTTATAATTCAAAAACTGATTGGCAAGCATATAAAGAGTTTCTAAATATACATTTACGATCGGACATATCATTAAAATCTTCATATTATATAGAAAGTTCCGTGATATATTTTAATGATGCTGTAGCTGAAGCGGCGCTGATTTCAACTCCGGATTTTATTCGAAAAGAAACTATGCAATTCACACCTGCTTCGATTCGCCAACAAATTGAGAAAAAAAGAAAACTTCGAAAAATCAAACAGTTCTATTCGTAACATTCCAATCCGGTACGTATCTGCTAAGGAAATTAAAATAATTATGATATGATAACTGGTAAATTGCTGAAAGAACTTCCAAATAGTGCTGTACTATATCTCCGAAATTTATTTAATGCTATAATAAGAATCAAATATTTTCCAAAGACTTGGAAGGTATCAGAAATCATAGCAATACCTAAGCCTGGCAAAGATACTTCCAGTGCAGCTTCCTATCGACCGATAAGTCTTTTGCCGATTTTATCAAAGGTGTTTGAAAGAATATTTAATAGTAGACTGCAACCCATACTTGACAATAGTTACATTATACTTGACCATCAATTTGGATTCCGAAAACATCATTCCACAATTGAACAAATACATAGAATAGTTAACAAAATTTCTACTGACCTTGATGACAAGAAATATTGTATAGGAGCTTTTCTCGATGTCGAGAAGGCATTTGACAGGGTATGGCACAAGGGATTGTTATTCAAACTTCAATCTCTCCTTCCGCAGGATTTTTATCTTTTGCTAAAAAGTTATATATCAGATAGATACTTTTATGTAAAAGTCAAAGACGCATTCTCGTCAATAAGACAAATAAATGCTGAAATACCCCAAGGGAGTGTTTTAGGACCTCTCTTGTATGTTCTTTATACTCAAGATATACCACACCCGAATGAGCACTCTTCAATAATTGCTACTTTTGCAGACACACAGTCCTGCTCTCTGCTCATAACGACTTGTCTTTCGCTTCTAGAAACCTTCAATGCAAGCAAGACCACCCAAGTTATATTTACAACAAAACGTGCTTTCGTACCTATTCCCCTAAAAATAAACAATGTTGTCATACCCATTGCAAATTCAGCAAAATACTTAGGAATTCATTTAGACAGTAAACTGACTTGGAAACTACATATAGAAAAAAAGCGAAACCAAATAAAAGAGAAATGCCGACAATTGTACTGGCTTATGAACAGGAAATCTAAGCTATCGATGTTCAACAGAATATTATTATATAAAAGCATTATCAAACCTATCTGGACTTACGGCCTCCAGATATGGGGCACATCTAAAACATCGAACACTGATATTATTCAACGGCAACAGTCAAAAATACTTCGTCAAATTACAGGAGCTGATTGGTTGATTTCTAATGCAGATATACACCGAGACCTCAACATGCGCACAATAAAAGAGGAAATAGTAGCAATAAGCAGAATTCATCACATCAGAATTATGGCTCATTCCAACAACGAGTTAAACAATATACCCTTCCTGGAACGCACTACTAGAAGACGTCTTAAGAGGATACGACCAGTGGACTTACCAAACTTTTTTTAGTATTAATCTGGTCATTACTTTGTAAAATTTATTTGTTGTGCAAGGGTGAACGTTACGCTATCTCGCGAAGAGTGGGGCAGCCGTATGTATTAGCTGTCTGTAGTGGATGCATAAATTCCTGCATTACATATTCTAGTCCTAATATAATTATAACTTAAAGAAATTGTTCTTTTGTTAACTATTTTATCCCTTAAACATTATTTTAAAGTGTACTAGATGTCTTATAGACAGACGTATAAAACAATGGGAAAAAAAAAATAATGGCTACACTAATAACTACAGAGAACTCCTCATTTGAATTAAAAAATATACGCCTCACTTAATATGTCTACAAGAATACCACATACAACACATTCTTACTATTCCTACTCCCATTGCTTTCACAATAATTAAGAACATAGCATCTAACAAATTACTGCCAACAACAACTTTGAAGCTCTAGCCGTTGAAATCCAGTCCAAACAAAAAATAATAGTTTACATAGCATACATCCCAACAAAAGCTTTTCATTTAACGATCTAGCAAATATATTTACCACACAAAACTCCATCCCTCCTTTGGTCATCTTTGTGCCTTGATGACTTCAACAGCTGGCAATCCACCTGGGGCTTTCCTCAGAATACAATATGTCTCCAACTAACTACACAACGCACAATACCTTTAGTCACATAGATATGTCTCTCAGCACACCTCAACTGACCCCTTATATCAAATGGGAAATATTCGACGACCTGTGAGGTAGAGATCACTTTCCTTCCACAAACAGCTTTAGCCGACCTTATTTCAAAACAAAAGAAGGCAACTGGCCTTTGTTTGAAAAACTAACAAATGAAATTATCTACAGAACTTCAAAACCACTGATCTCCGGCCGACTCCGACCATAAGCAAAGAAGCAGCTAATTTAAACAGAATAATCTTACAAAGTGCACATATTTGTATACCGCAAACATCACACCAAAAAGTTCCCCACAGAGTCCTGTGGTGGAAAAAAATACACTCTGAACTTCGACTAAACGAAATAAAAACATGCAGAATTCTTAAACGCAATATAACCTATCATTAACTACAGATGCGCCAATGCCCGTAGAGAACTTAAACATTAAAAAAAAGATGCTACGAAAGCCTTTACATCAACCTTACAACACACCACGCCAACCACCAAGTCGCTGTGGTTTCGGCCAACATAAGACGGATTTGCGCACTCAACCCCGCCAAAACAAATCATTGCATCAAAGACATATCCAACAATAAAACTCACACAACTCCTATTAAAATAGCAGACATATTTAGAAATCACTGGACTAACTTATTGAAAGACAACAATTTCGACACTGAATTAATTAGGAGCAAATATGCTATTAAACATATCAGCTTCATGCCTTCAAACACACCACAAACAATAATAAACGACATGAACCCAATCGAACTTAACTTGGCAATATAATCACTTAATTAGTTAACCCCTAACATAATCTCATACCCTGTGATAAAAAATAGCTCTCTTTCAACCAAAGCTAGATAAATTCAACTTTTCAACAACATTTTTAATAGCTTCATACCTCTATCATATAAAACTAGCCTCACTATTCCCATATTAAAACAAAAAATAAACAAATCAGAAATTATCTCATAACGATCCATCTCCCTTAACTGATGCCTAGCGAAAATATTAGACATCTCAAAGAGACTAATTTTCTACACCCCAACCAATTTGGATTTAACCGAGACCTCCTTTTTTTTACATAGACCTCCTTATAACTAAATCACTTGCTGTTAAAATAATACATCTCTAATTACTCTTGAATTCTCAAGAGCATTTGAGAGAGTTTGTGTTCACACCATCATAGACCAATTACACAGCTGGAAGATAGGGTAAAAAAAAAACAATTATCTTCATGACAAACAAGAAGATTACAGTACGAGTTGGAAATCAAAAGTCTAACATCTACAGCCTAGAAAACGGCATACCACAAGGTTCTCGAATTTCTGTTATACTCTTCTTTATAACCTACAATAAACAGTTACACTCCACACCAGTCGCACAAAAACGAGAGCCGGCACACTCCTCATTAAAACTTAAAATGCATACCAAGCAAGTAAATTAATTAAAATGAACTCAATTGACAATCTCCCAGTTACTGTAAATGAACATAAAACGATTAATTCTTCAAAAGGTGTAATTTACTCAAATGACATATAGAGGACAACGAAGTACTCACTGAGTTAAAACCCTAAAAAGTTACCGAAATCCGCAAAATATTGAAGAAACAAGAAAACAATTTGGTAGAAACACCTCCAACTTCCTGAAAATCTGATGATTGGTTATGAAAAGGTCAACATTAGACCATACAAATCAACTCTATTACGCTGCAAGAACTGCTTGCGATTCGGTCACCCTACATCAATATGCAAAACAAACAAATATGCATAAATTGTTCACAGGAATAACACTCTGACGAAACCGAGCTCTACACCAACAACAAAAGTTGCATAAATGGCAAATACAATCCAGATATCGCTAACAATCACAGTTCTCTCGATAAAAAATGCCCAGAATACCGTAAACAAATTGAACTGTCAACATTAAAATCAAAAAATAATGTAGACCACAAAACAGCTAAGTCTATTTACTACCAGAGACACAACCAAGAACTTACCTCATCATTTGCAAATGTAGTAACATCAACGGAGCATTTTAAAAATATACCAAATACACAAACACAGGCAAACACACAAAAACCTGCACACAACAAAAACCTAGAATCTACTACCTTAACACAAGAACAACAGCAGCTACAAAAACATCCAACCTCAATCGGTGCACAACGAACCAACACAAATCAACAATCAACGCGAAACTCAGCAGGATCTAACCCAATGTCAAGTTTAAAACTTAACCTATATAAAAAAGATAAGTCTAGCAATTTAAGCACTCTTCTTAAAGCTAAAGAAAAATTCGAAAACAAATCCAAATCAAAGAAAGCAAATAATCCCTTCTAAACACTTTAAAACGTATACAACTGTCCTTTATCACATCCAAACAATATAACATAAAAATGTATTCAATGGAACATAAGAGGTTACGCTAAAAACTATAATGAATTACAATTATTAAAGAACATCGCCCACAAGTAATAGCATTACAAGAAACCCATTTGCAATGTAGAAACAAAATTCCCATCCCAATAAATTATAAGCTCCATTCCCGTAACAACTACAAACAATCACTACAAACCAAGGATATCATTTTACTGATGATTTTGATGCAATTTGCGTTTAAGTCAATTCTAAAAAGAGGATTAAAATAATTTTAGCATACATCCACCGAACCAAAATTTCAATCTGACAAACTTAACTAACGTCCTTAATTGCTATCAAAACACAATTATATTAGGGGATTTCAATAGTTGACACCAACTTTGGGGATCCCATAAAAGCAACAAAAAAGGCAACACAATAGCCAAATTCATTAAAAACTCAAATCTTATTCTACTCATCGACAAATCTCCAACACATTTTACGACTTACAACACCTACACACATATTGACCTCTCGTTTTGCACATCGGACATCATAACCGAGACTAGCTGGTCCATATCTGATGACCTTCATGGTAGTGACCATTTTCCTATAACCTTATCTCTTTTCCAAAATTTCAGTAACACAGTTAAAAAAACTCCATTCTTTAAAATAGACAAAGCAAATTGGCCTAAATTTAGTGACCTTACAGATTGTTTAAACAGTAAACTTCCCACATCAAACAACATAATTAAAGAAACTGCCATTATTAACAAAATAATTCTTCAATCTGCCCACCTAAGCATTCCGCAATTGTCAACATCAAGACTGCCGCACAATGTCCCTTGGTGGAACAAACAGCTTTCAGATCTCAAAAAGGAAAAATATATAACATGGCAAAATTTAAAAAGGACAATAAACACAGTAAATATAATCGCATTTAAAAAAACAAATGCAAAATATCGTCGCCAAATTAAATTATCAAAACAGTCCTCTACATCAAAATTCACTGCAGAAATAAACCCAAATACACCCATTTCTAAAACCTGGTCAAACATCAGACGTTTCTGCGGTTTAAATCCATCGAAACACATTTACTGTATTCAAGATCCACTTTCCAGTCAGTATATAACATATAAACAATTGATAGCCAATGCATTTGCCTTCCACTGGCAAAATGAGTCCGAAGATGCCAATTTTTCATCAGAATTCTGTTTTAAAAAATACTCGGTAGTTTTCCAGCCATCAAACAATACGACATCCCCAACAGCTCAACTCATCGAAGGGAAAATAACCATGATCGTACACCTATCTGCACTGCATACACTTTCTGGTAAAATACCAGGACAAAATCGAATTTCCTATCCAATGATCAAAAATTGTTCTCTAACTCTAAAACAAAGAATATTAGATCATTTCAATAATATATTTGATAGCTACATACCACAAACTTACAAAACTAGCCTTGTAATCACTATTCTTAAGCCGAACGGCAACAAGTCAGCAATAAACTCGTACAGGCCAATCTCACTAAACTCATGTTTAAGCAAAGATAGATAAAATAATAGCTAAAAGAATGTGGTGGTATCTCGCCAGTAATAAATTAATTCACCCAAATCAATTAGGAAAAATAAAAACAGAATTGAAACCACGAGGTCAGAAACATACGCTCTACACAATGGAATACCTCACGGATCACCCATTTCTGTAGTTTTATTCTTGATATCGTACAACAAACTAGCAAACTTCATAGAGCAACAAAGGAACATAAGCTTTGGTGCTTTTGCTGACGATTTCCATATTTTAATACACCACAACAAAAGCAAATCATCTTTAGTCAACTTAAATGGTCTTTTTCACAACATTCAAAACTGGTGTTTACAATCCGGTGCAATACTCTCTCCAAACAAATGTAAGCAAATCCATATTTTTAGAAAACATAACTGCAATAGTCAAATTTCAACGAACAACCCCTCAATACCCCAAGTAATCAAATTAAAATTGTTAGGGCTTACTATAAACAAAAACTGCAAGGACAACTCACATATAGATGATTTAATTCCAGCATTTTACAAACGTTGACATATTTAAATGTATGTCGTCTACCAAATTCAACTGTAATACTGCTATACTTATATCAATCGTTAAAAGTATCTTAATACCAAAAATTGACTATGGCCTTGTTTTCTATGGCAATGCCGCAATAACACATATAAAGAAAATACAAACTATTATAAACAGTGCAACAAGAATTGCACTAGGAACCATCAGAACTACTCCTACAAGCAATCTTATTGCAGAATACTTTATAGCAACCATTACGCAAAGACGAGACTAGTTAACAAGCAAATTAGGAAAAACCTAATACATACTTTCTTCGAATTCGTTACTTCAAAAAATAATAATAAAGCCCTACCTAAGCAGGACAATAATAAAAAGTATCTCGACGATATCTAGAGCCATTCAATTCTGTATAGCGAATAACACCCCATTCAATCCAATAAAAATAATAAAGCCCAACCAACCGTTCTGGCAATTTAATTCAGAAATTATTAACATTAATTTACACAATTATACTAAAAACTCTACAAATCAATTTTCTACCAAAAATGTTTAGCCTTCAAAAACTACCTCTCTCAGCATCAGTTTGTTTATACCGACGGATCAAAATCTAAACAGTACACATCATACGCCATTAAGACTGAGCAATTGCAATACTTCCAACCAAAAAGCTGATAGCTGCTAAGTTTTAATTTTAAGCTCACCATAAATAAAAAAATAAACCTAAAATAAATTATCGAACATTATAAGTCTACAAAAGGACACCCAGTTTAGTGCATATGCAATTGCAGATTTCTATTTAATCATCTATATCAACAAAAATATTAATATCACGTACTCAGGTGCCACATATCATGCAACAATATGCAAAAACATATAGTGTCCTAAGATAAGAATCATCGGTCTAAACTTCAACAACAGATACAAATGGGGCACCCATATCAATTCAAGTATTCCTATGTTACATCAAAAACTCAATGTTATAACGTGCTTAGCGAGTAAAAAATTAACTGCAATACACACACGCTCTTATACGTAGGCAAAGCTATATTAATATCAAAAATTGATTATGCACTATTAATATACGGGCACACATCAAAATCTTTGCTTAACAAATTAAAATCCTAACTTAATATGGCCATCCGAATTTCTTTAGGTGCATTCTGCTCCACTCTAATCAGCAACATGCTCTATGAAACTAACATACCAACAATCGAAACAAAGAGAGACTACATCCTATCTAAATTGTACAAAACATTACTGAATTCTAAGGACACACCAATTTTCAAATATATAAAACAACACAAATCACATAGAAATAGCATCTGCCATATCAAGAATTATAAATATCTGCAAGCATAACAACATACCATACCTTCCTCCAAAACCAATAGACATCAAACCCTCTTGGCTTCCCTAGGAAACCTTTATAAATACATCCCTTCGTAAATACCAAAAATATAACACACACTTCATCTACACACAACACTTCCACCCAATAAAATCACACCTCAAATACCACACCTTCATCTACACTGATGGATCACTCCAAAACAAAATTGCAACCTATGCTATCACAACAGAAACTACTATACTACCATACTAGTCTTATATATTTTCTGCAGATGCAATAGCCATCCTTAAAACAATTCAACTATTCGTAAATAAAGACAAAAACTTTGCGGGCGACATTAGATGTAATCTCCAATATATACAACTGCAAAACTCACCCATACACCATTACATCCCTCTCATAAAATACTAGAACCAAATTCTTTGTGTGCCCGGCCACTACAATATAAAAGGTAACGAATTGGCAGAGAAAGCAGCCAAATCAACTCTTAACATGCCCTTAATTCTTACTCAGAATACTAACCCATTGAACATAAGCAAATACTTTAAAACAATTTTATAAGGCATAAATCAGAACATCACCAGGTGCAGCAAATGGTATCAAGACATCAACACAAACTCCCTCCATACTGACAACTTCCAAAGGTATTAACAATAGAAAATGATAACCGTAGCGACCAAATCAAAATCCTTATACACCGTCACACTAATCTTACCCACATACACTACTTCAATCCCAATATTACACCACAATGCCCCAACTGCCACTCATCCACATACACCGATTAAGACCACATACTATCGTCATAGCCTGCAATTACATATGAGCAATTCCACAGAAATGTCAACCGTAGTCAAAAAATGCTCAAATTGAAAATTTGTCTACACTATAAGTTGGACGAAAAATGAAAGAAAGTGAAAATAAATATATTGTACATATTAAAAATCATTTAAAATCATCTTATTACGCATATCTAATTAGATAAAAAGTAAAAAAAACATAAAAAGTATGATGAAACAAAATGTCGCATGTAGTAAGTCTATGATCCTTTGGTGTGTCTAATGTGTACTGAATATATAATGGATATATAATTGCCTTGCGAAACACATGCTATGATTTCCAACTTTTGTGTTATGAAAGCTATTTGCCGTAAGATTTTAGAGATGGTATTTTTAAAAGGGGGTCTTTTTAAACAGTTGCGATAGGCAGTACAATAGGCATGTGTTATAACTTCTCGGGGTTAAAGGATCGGTACTATGATTGAAAATATTTATAATATACGTAACAGTGAAGTTGGGGAGCTCAATGATCATTTTGGGTGTAATGAGAATGTGGCCTGCACATTTTTTTTATGCTTGAATTCTTGTTTCGTGGACTCTTTATTAATTAGTATGATTAGAGGAAATCTTTCTGAGATGAGTCACAGAACCACTGGCCATTTCTTCATCTTTACAAATCCACTTGCCAGTATGATTTCATTCGGGACTGTTAAATTTTAGCGGCTGAATTTACGCTAGCCCGAGCGCTTTAGAGTTGAAATTATGAACATGATTTGTAAATTCTCTTGAGTTTCTCTAAAATTTCGAGGGTTGTGCACAATAATTGCTAGAGGCAAATCGATTTCGCCGCAGGCCGGACCATGGTAGTTAGTAGTACCAGATATCAACACGTAAACATTCAAAAGGCTACATGGCTGAGTCCAGATCAATTACACGCAACCAAATTGATCATGTTCTGATTGACGGAAGGCACGCATCGAGCGTGTTGGACGTGCGAATGTTACGTGGTTCCAACATTGACTAGGACCACTATCTTGTCGCAGTTAAGAAACGCACTAGGCTCAGCCGCTCGTCCCATTTTGCAACGAAAGCTAGACGTCGGCAAGCTGCGATCATAACAGTTAGCCGAAGCCTTTTCAAACACACTCTCCCGACTGCTCCGGGAAACCTCTGCGTCTTCTCGAGATATATGTGAGCAGTGGAAACATAGCTCCCGCTCCCTGAATAATTCTTGGTACGACGAGAAGTGTCGCAATGCTTCTGCAGAGAAGAATGCTTCCTATCAGCGAACTCTGCTGTCGGCAGCAACGCGTGCTGTTAGAAAGCGATATCGCGAGAAACGGACGCAAGAAAAAGGAGCAAGAAAGGCGGTTTGAGGATGTTGAGATGTTACGTAACAGAAATGAAGCTCGAAAATTTTATCAAAAGGTCACGCGTCTGATTGAAAGTTTCAAACCCGGAGTAACTTTCTGTAAAGATGAAAATGGACAGGAAACGATGAGATGCTCAAGCACTAAGTACACAAATCGATTGAAAACGCATACAAACCAAGATATGAGACAACTGCCTACAACACAAAGCTCAACATGCAGGAGACTGAAGTGGCTCGATCCAATAAACATAATGCATAGAAACCTATAAGCCTTTACTATAATAACTATACACTAGATTTAATCTAACAGTAAACTTTTTTCTTATTGTCCATAAGCATTTATAAGTAGTTATTCTATGGAAATGAACGATGCGATATTCCGCGATTGTCGTATGTAGTAACACTACATAGATTACCAACGTAAATGTATATAAGTACAAATATTGTTTCTATTGATTTTAATTTTAATTAGAAATACATAATTGATATTGGTCATCAAGGGCGTATCCAGGGGGGATGGGGGCCTTTCCCCCCCTAATTTTTGAAAAGTTCGTTAAAAAATGTATTTTACTACATATTTCGAACTTTTGACTACTAAAAAAAAATTACAAAGTTGGCCCCCCCCCCCCCCCCCCTTCGCCGAAAGCTGGATACGCCCTTGTTGGTCATTGAGCGTACAATATGCCCATTATAGTAAAAAAAATGACTTATTGTTTAAAAAAAACAGATTGTAAACGTTCAGTGGGAAAAAAAAATCCTATAAAACAAAATTTTTAAAAGTTCTAAAATATTGGCTGTTAAGGCATGTATTTAGAATATATTTCCCAATGTAAAAATAACCTCTAGCTTGCTAAAAATTCAAATCAAGTTCGTTGAGTCAGAAAAACTATTTAAGCGAATGTTTTGGAGACTTAGAATATCTGACAAAATACGACAGTCCCGGTTTTTCGGTCTCCGTAAATATTATCACGAGGATCCAGCCCACACTCAAAGCATTCCAATTGGACAACATTGAAGGAGACTCCCATCATAACCTTGTTTAAAAAAGGTTTATTTTATAACATTCGGGATACATCTTGTACTATGCACACGATTTTGTAATCCACAGACTACATTTTATAGTTTTCGTTTTCGAATGCGTTCCATATAGTACCTATACCGACGAGTCCGACTTATTATGAAGACATTACTAGGTGGGGTGAAAAAAAAACATCCTTGACTACCAGAAAGATTATGGTGCCTTATAGTCTATTTATATTTAGCCAGACATATTAAATTTCAACGCGATACAGCCCTTAGTTTTTCAAAGTTCAAAGTTTTTCTTTGACAGCTGATGTTTGTTGACGTATTTGACATCATGTTGAGTATGGAAAAAAAAAGATTTTCGTTCTCTCATAAAACAGTATTTTTAGAAAGGCAAAACAAAATAAAAATTGAATAAATATTATGGAGCTAATGCTCATAAAGATTACACCGTGGAATCTTCGTTTCGAAAGTTTCGTGGTGGCCAAAACTCCAATGCCAAGTAAGCAGCGACAGGCCATCCGATGCTGTTACACAAGATAATGTCAAAAAAATACTTGAAATGGTGTTGGCCGATCTTAAGTGAAAGTGCGCGAGGTAACAGATGCCACAACGATTTGTACTAAACGCATATTTTGGTCGAGATTCTGAGAATGAAAAAGTTATACTGCCGCTAGGAGCCGCGCATGCTCACTCCAGACCATAAATACGAACGCGAACGCACTTCGAAAGATTGATTAACCATGCTGATGCGGAGTAGGGTAGACTTTTGGCGTTGAATGGTAACATTTGATGAAACCTGGATCCACTATTACAGCGAGTGTTCCGCGGCGGCTGAGGAAAGCTCAATGGATCGGCAAGGTTGTTGCGTCGGTTTTTGCGATTTTCATAGCATACTCTTCGTGGATTACCTCGAAAAAGGAAAAACCATCAACAACGTGTATTGCTGCGCATTATTGGAGCGACTGAAGGCCGAAATCTCAAAAAATTCAGTTCGCGCCGCGTAGGAGTATTTTGCAGAATAACTGTATCGATCTAACATTAAAAAAAATAAATAAAATTAAAAACTATTTTTTGTCATTCCCAAGTAGGTTACTTCTCACCCCACCCAGTTTAGCTATAATAGTATGGTTTTTTAAAATGACAAAGGAAATAATTATATGAACAAAATTACATATGCCTGCAAAATATAGTATTGTTCACTTTTCCAATCTAAACAAATGTGCTAATGAGTTTGTGTAATAAAGCGCAAAGCAACAGAAACTTTCTTTATTGAAAAATAATGTGCGATGAATGGTTTTGACTATGGGAGCTGTAATGCATGTGAGAACAGCTCACTCTGTTATGCATGTGAGAATTCATAAAATCTTGTCAAAGTTTCTAGTCACGCACAATCACTGCTGATCTGGCCTAACCTAGAATAGTTAAGCGTCCATGCAGTTTTAAACGGACTTCAAAATGACGGCAAACTTTCAATACTTTCGTTTAAAAACGGGTATTGCTACGTTGTGAAGCCTTCCTTTATAGAAAACCACCACAGCGTAATCTATGTTGGCAGCAATAAGTTCAATTGTCTAAGATTAATGTTCAGGGTTAGAACAAAACTAAGGCTCCTCCATACCCAATTTCCGATCGATGTATTTCAAACTGAAAGACTAGAATTGATACATACAGAGAGAAAGCCAGACAGACATGTTATTTCGATTTCTTTCGTCGAGCTGGGAAATTCAGTTCATCCTCTTATGCGTTAGAAACTACATAATAAAATTATAATACTATTCTGAGGAACCAAAGGTACGGTGTATCTCCATGATTGAATAAAAATAAAGCTAGTTACAATTAATTTTGGATCAAATTTTTTTAATTGCTGACTCTTTGTGATATATACATAACCAACCTGACCGCGGAATAACTTTCCATTTATTCAACTATGCTGTATTTTGAAATCAAATACGATCGCGTATGAAGTTGTTATTTGGCCTTACTAGCAAAATAAACGAACCAAATTATTAATTACTTAATCTATTTACCCAATTTATACTTCAAAAAAACGTACATGATCGCCGGTGCCAGCTAAGTGTATGCAAATTGGTTTAAACTTTTCATTTTTCCATTTGTTCGGCAACAATAGTTGGAAATACGCTTGCTGCGCAGCTTTGGGTACAACTCCCGGCAGATGTAATTCTAAAGGAGTCATAAAATTTCCTTCTAGTAACGTAGAGTCTGAGCTCTTTTCCGTCCTTGTTATTTCGACAGGGTAGTCATAAGGAACTAATTTATAACATTTTTCGCGGTGAGATATGATTTTTCGAAACTCGAATAATCTGAAATTAAGCAAAATTGGTAAACTAGAATACTCAAAAAGCAAAAAACAATATTTTAGTGATTCGGCAACGTAAGAACTGATTAAGATATGTACATATTTACTTACATACATATATGTTAATTTTTATTACGTAAACTACAATGTCTTTTGTTAAAGACAGTAGTCAATAACGATAAAATTACCTTTGTAGGTTTTCCGGTTTGCCCCATCCTTTCTCGAAGAATCTTGTTATCAACATGCGGCGATAAATGCTATCCAACTTGCTAGGAGGCATATTTGATTTACTGCTACAACTGTTTTTGTATAATATGACAAAAGTATAAAATCAGACTTTATTTATACTTTAAAATAGCACAATTTGCATTCTGTTGTGCTTCAAATAATAAAATCTTTTTGAGCACTAACGCCGCTCAGTTACGGCTTACTACTATACATTTTCCCAACAATTTGAACCTAAATGACCAATTTAATTATTAATTCCAAACTAAAAACAAATGTTATTTGTTCTATAATTGACTTAATACTAGAACTGGAAAAATTACGATAAACTATCGATATATCGATTTTTAGATGTCAATATCGTTTCAATCTCTAGCGTGAAGTACCAATTAGCACGCGCATGAAGTTAATAATTAGCGTGAAGTAACAACACCCTGCCAACAACCCGATACAATTGGGAATTAAACAGTTATCAATATCAAAAAAGGCATTTAATATTCTGTATATTGTTAAAAAATGATGATTTAAAATAGAAAATAAAATATAAAATGCAAATTGAAAGAGAATTGCCTTCTCTTAACTTCAAAAACGATTCTCAAAGAAGAAAAAATTGTAAACAATAGCTAAAAATCCAAAATCAAAATGGTACCGCTTTTTCCGCATTTATTTATTCTCAAACATCTTTTTAACGGTTCGTAGTTCCGATGAAACATGGGGGTAAAATGGATAGTTGTAACTTAAAGCTATTCAATGGTACCCATATCATATCCAAGTTCCCGTAAGTCTTCGAGCAAAATTTTTCAAAATGTGCAAACATGGGGTGAAATTGATAGATGAAACTCAGAGCTATCCAATAGTATCCCAGTCATACCCGAGTCCTCGTAAGTCATCGATCAAAATTTTTCAAAATGTGCAAAACTTTTTTTCTTATAAAATAACAGCATATGTAGCATAAACATACATCTGTCTTCCTTGTCTAATTTACAAGAAATTCACGGGATCTGCATGCCAGTGTTACCGAACAACAAATAAAATATATTGAAGACAAGAATATCTGTACAGACGACAATTTATTCGTTATATTGAAGTGGAAAATAAAAGGTTAAATTTAGCGAAAAATTAATAAAAAATACCACTTTTAATTTATATTTTTACATTACATTTAGCATTGTACCTTGCTAAATAAATGTTCATACATACCATACATACATACAAATACGTTTCGTACATGTGCATCAAAGTTCGCGTTTAATGCTAGCAGTATGTCTACCAGATTATCTCAATAAATATATTGATGATGGTTAATAAGAAGAAATGCTGCCCTTGCTTCCCCTTGATTGAACCCGTTTAGTTTCATCGACTATTGAGAATCGCTAGTCATCGCCGCCGCACCTGATTTTGTACGAGACCTGTTGCAATTGAAAAAGCCATTCCTGACGTGTTTGATTAGTATGAAATCACCAATACAAATAAAAATGGCGCAAATGGGTTATATGAGCGGTGGTAAATATAGTAGTAAACTTAGCCTTGAAAATAAACTTCTTGTTTACAAGACGGTTACTATGACTACTTGGATGTACGGCCTGCAGCTTTGGGGCACTGCTTCCGCTACAAACATTAATCGATACAAGTGCTACAAAGCAAGGTATTGAGAAAAATAAATAATGATCCTTGGTATATGCGCAACAAAAACCTACACCGAGTTGAAAATGCCAACAGTCATTAAGCAGATCAATCTCCATAGTAGCGGATACAATGACCGATTGACTTCACATGTTAACCAGCTAGCAGCGGCTTTGGCCGTTAACTTGTGTCGTAGACGGCTCTAAAGACTTCACCCAAACGATCTTAAAAATACACATTAAAGCTAATATTTATTAATCCTGTTTGCACACAAATCCTAAGCTAAATGCCTTAATGTCACTCCTTAAAATGCAATCTAAATGTTTTTTAGTAAACTGATTGACATTTGTATACGTAGTGAATAAAAAAAACAATTTTAATTTAAAAAGTTGTTCCCGGAAACATAAAAACAATCCATTCAAATAAATAGAATTGGAGTATCTGTTTGTAATATTAAAAAACCCATTTTCTACAAAATGCATATGATATACCAAAATAAATATCTTTGCATCTATGTGAGATACGTGGATATTTGGTATACGTGTTGATGGGACCAGGTGAAGTAAGATCCATTAAAAAAGTGGGGATGGTTTGGCTTTCTATAGGAAACATTGTTATTTGCGACATTCATTTTGAGAAAATTTTTATATAGGGCGCAGTGAAGCGTGCCGGGTGCAGCTAGTATTAAATATGTATAGATGGCATTCAATCAGAACATAAACCTATCATTACTGCTGCTAAATAGCGCGTTAAATATGACGTGAGACTTTGGATTTGTTCACAATTGGCTAAAAGTTGGAGTATCTGATCGAAAAACTTATCAAGTACATATTGCACTAGGCAGCAACCTCCTCATGACGAATGGAGGTACTAACGCAAAGTTTTTTTCTTGTATTTCTGCATCACTGCCATCTTGTTTTGATAGTAAATCTCTATCAGTGAAATTATAGTTTTGCTTGTCATTTTCTTCAATCAGTTTCAAATCCTCATGATCGTCATAGACCTTCGTTGCATTGTGCATTTCTGAACGAAAATTCTGTTTGATTTCACGCTCTTGCTCTCGTTTCGTTGATGTTCAATGGTGGCCTTTATTTTCTGCAAGTACAACACGATGTGAAGAATTGCTGCGGTTACGGCTACAACGATCCGAGCATCGTTCACCACGTCTTGACCAGGATCGCTTAGAGCGATATGAACGAGAATGTGAGCGAGAACGGGAAGATTCCGACGACCGTGAGCGATGAGTTGATACAAGTTTTTTATTCGTACGCGTTGATGGCTTTTGATGATTTGGAGCGACAGCGTGAATGCGTTCGGCTGCGTGAGCGGTTTCTGTAGGCAATATGTTAGTAATTAAATGTGGAATGCTTCAAGTGCCATATATATCGTTACGTTACTTAACTAGAACGTGAAGAATACGAAGAATTGCGGTAAAACGAGTTTCAAGGAATGCGAGAATGGAAACGTCTATTTAAAATAAAACAAAAAAAGTTAATCCAAATACAATAGGCAAAAAAATAAGCTGACTTACCGCTTGGAACGACCGTGTGAACGGCTACGTGAAGATGTTCTTCAACGTTAGCGATTGTCGAAGACTTATAGTAACCATCATTGTCTTTCTTATATCTGTCATCGTCATAGTAATGAATGTGCATCGTAGCCGACTCCACGACCCCGGTTTCGAGCACCACGCATACCGCGTCCTTGTATACGTGGCGCAAAGCCACAATAATAACATAAGATTGCAAAGTGTGTAGCTGGTCGATAGAGTCCTGCCGCTATTCTAGGAAACACGCCACGCATGCCATATGAAAACATAGGCAGTGATTACATCCATTCGCAGACACCGCAGCACCTGGTGCGCCCACAGTTGGTACGCCAGCTAATGCGGAAATAGCTTTGAACGGATTCAGTACAGCACCGCCAGTGATGTTGGCTTGTGTATCTGCTACATCATTTGAAACGTTGTTGTGCTTTTATATATAATCTAACTTTCTTACCATGAAGTTATATGTGCATTCTAACGCGTCGGTTTATTGTTTTTTGCGCTGCTTATAAAAAAACGTTAAAAGCTACGTCTAATCGTACACAAAGTGTTGCACACTGTGTAAACTAAAACTACTAAAACTATATACGGTTGCGATATTGGAAAGCTTGAAGTGTAAGCAGAAATTATTATTTTTTTATTTAAATGGCCGTCAACCGTCTACCGGTCATGGCCGCGTCCAGGAAAGCGCTCCAGCCTCCATAATACTGTGCGCGCTGGCGCCAGTCGTTCTGAATGCCAAGTACGGAGAGATCTCTCCATACCTGGTCATTCCATCGAGTGCCCGGTCGTCCTCTATGTCGGCGTCCACCAATCAAGTTTGGGCCCCCCATGTAAACCATGCGTGCTGGAGCTCCTTCGTCCATTCGAATGAGGTGCCCAGCCCAGTGCAGCCGCTGGAATTTTATGCGCTGGACTATGTCAACCTCATTGAATAGCTCGTACAGCTCGCGGTTCATACGGGACCTAAACTCGTCGCCGACTCTAATAGGACCAAAGATCCTGCGAAGAATCTTCCTCTCGAAGACTTCCAACGCTGTCTCATCCGACTCAATCACGGTCCATGCCTCTGCGCCATACAGTAGGACCGGGAGTATCAGCGTCTTATATATCTTTATTTTCGTCCGTCGAGAGAGGGCTTTACTTCTCATTTGCTTGCTCAGCCCAAAAAAACATCTGTTTGCAAGCGTGATTCTTCGCCTGATCTCCAGGCTGACGTTGTTGTTGCTGGTGATCTCTGTTCCGAGATAGACGAAGTTTTCTACAACACTGAAGTTGAAATTCTCCATCGTCACTGACCGTCCAAGACGCCTTGACGGAGTGCGAGAAGACACCAAGTACTTCGTCTTGTCCTCGTTCACCGCTAGACCCATGAGCCGAGACTGTTTTTCAATCTCCGAGAACGCCTTCCTGACTCGCCGTTCCTGCGTACCGATGATATCGATGTCATCGGCGTAAGCGAGCAGCATCACTTCCTTTTGGAAGATCGAGCCCGACATACTCTGTATGTACGGGCATTGGCGTAGGATGTATTCCATCAGGAGATTGAAAAAATTGCACGATAGAGCATCGCCCTGCTTGAAACCTCTCTTGGTATCAAAGGGGTCGGAGAGGTTTTTCCCCACCCG
>JAWNNP010000967.1:0-87827 GCA_035044805.1 Leucophenga maculata | reverse complement strand
CTTTAATACATGCTCAGCCCTTGGATACCTGTGCCTTTCATCCTCTGCAATTTGATGTAACACTCTGATAGCGGTGGATGGTGCCGATGCTGTCCCAAATGTAACTGTCGTTAGACAGTACTCTTTAATGCGTCCATCTTCCGCCCGCCATAAAATGCGCTGGTATTGGGAGTCTTCCGGATGCATGTTGATACATCGATACATTTTCTGGATGTCTGCCGTAAATACGTACTGGTACAAACGCCAATTGAGTATCACTGCTGACATGTTGTTTTGAAGTGTGGGTCCCGTGCATAGGATATCGTTTAATGAGCGACCATTAGAAGTTGTAGCAGATGCGTCGAAAACAATTCGTTGTTTCGTTGAAAGACTTTCTTCCTTGAATACTGCATGATGTGGTAAGATACAGCAAGGAACGTGATTCTGTTTGGATGAGGATGTCACTAACTCTTTTTCAGTAATTGTGGCTAGATTTATTTGGTCTAAATCGAAATAATCTTTGATACCTTCACAATATCGTTGCCACCGTTGAGGAGTTTTAGACAGACGCCGTTCAAGTTGCAAAAAACGATTCAACGCCATCTGGTATGATTTTCCTCGAGTCATGTTTGTATCGAATCTCATCTTGAGTGGCAGGCGTACCATATATCTGCCATTCGGCTGTCGTATATGGGTCTGCTTGAAATATGTTTCACACCATCTGTCCTCAGGTGTGATCGTTTGTCTCTCCGGTACCTCTTCAACTTTACAGAAAAGTTTCAACCAAGATTCTGTGTCTAAAGCAGTATGATGACATCTTAGTTGAACTGTTGGTTGTTTCGATGGTTTTACTCTTCCGGATAAAATCCATCCTAATCTCGTAAACCTATCCTCGTACCAGATAGTAAGATTTGAGCCATTAAATCTGCCCTATGATTAAGTCCACACGCTTAGATCGGTAGTATTGTGGATCAGCCAACGAGAGACCATCGATGTGTTTCCAACTTTGAGGTTTGATAGTATGACTTGGTAGAAATGACGTTAATGTGTTGAGAACATAGGCTGTATCTACTTCTATATGGAAATTTGGATTATTAGTAGTGTTCAAAGTAAAATTTACTGTATATTTTCATTGATTTGGGGGACCTTGACCTACACCAGAAATTTCAATCCGTGTGATATGACGTTTTAAATTTAATGATGGAACAGCATGCTCTGAAATAAGTGTGGCTTCAGACCCTGGGTCAATAAGTGCGTTGACCGTAGCAGCGAGAATTTTTTATGCTTAGCCGTGCTGTGGCAAGTAGAATACTCTTCCGGTTTGTACCTGACGAGGTTGTCACTGAAGGTATTGGAAAACATTGAGTAGTTTTGAAGAATCTTGATAGGTTGTTGAAAATTTGGTATTATAACATGCGCTGCGATGCTCAATCGCATCGATTGTTACAAGACGATCATTAAGTAATTGTTCAAAATCCTTAAAGGACGGAACTTCGGTTCTACTGTCAAGAAAATGCTCCCAGGCTGTGTGTGTTTCTTTAGGTAGTTTTGTTGCCAGGTAGTGCGCCAGCCAATGATCGTGGCCCTGGATGGAAACATTTACCCTTTGGAATGCATTTATGCGTACATTAGCAGTACTTAGCATGGATTTAATTTCTTCTGTTTTTTCCTTATGCAATATAGGCAGATTATAAAGCGCATTCATGTGATGGTAGAATAAAATGTGTGGATTGTTGTAGCGCTTAATTAATAAGGTCCATGCGACGTTGTAATTGGACTCGGTTAATTGCATTTGACGGATATCACAATCTCTTCCAGCTGGAAGAGACTCCTTCAGAAAGTGAAACTTTTGTATGTTGTTGAGATCCTGATTATGATGAATTAAACGCGAGAATGAATCATAATAGCCAGGCCAGTCAATACAGTTACTTGAAAATTACGAAGTTGGATTCGTTGAGCTAGATGTCTCGCTATTAGTGGCTATAGGATGCATCTGCTTGAATGATTCCCCTACTGGCCGAAAATGCCTTTGATAAATCTTCAACGTTTTCCAAACGTTTATTAAAATAAGTGACAGTTTTTCGCGACACTGCATCTTTTCTAAAGTCTTGCAAAATATGTTTTAATTGATCATGCCGATCGATTTGCAATTTGATCAAATCATCGCATGAAACTTTGTTATTGCTACTATCCATTGCTGACAAAACTTTAATTAAACTGCAGCAAATATTTATCAAAACGAAATGGCAAGAAGTTAAATGTAAACACACTGTAGATTTGTAGTTACACTGTACTATTCAATGTTAATACACTGTGTTATTAAATGTTAACAGTGCAGATAATTATGCCTAACTCAGCACTCATATGTATGTAAAATGTATGGTTGTAAATTATGCACACACACTTACCACTCTCTTAAGCCTTGTGACGACGATGATAATGTCCAAAGTACTGTATCCAAAGGTATGATGTCCCAAAAGGGTGCGGTGTAGATGATGTAGCAGCAGACTTCTAACGTTATCGCAGATTCCCTTTTGCGTTGATCTTGATGATGATGTTGTCCCGTACGTCGCGGTAACGTTGTTGGTGTTGTTCGATGACGATATGTAGTTGTTGTTGTCAGCGAACGGTCGTTGCCTTTCTACATATATAAGTCGATATGTACATATGTATGTAGATGCTTTAATTTGCAATTTCGATTACACCAAAATTTAACAGAATCTATGCCAACAGAAAATTCGTCGTGATGGAATTTTCGCGCACTTATTTACCAATTGTTTGTTAATTTAATATGCACTTGATATGAATACTGTTTGTACAAGTGAAGAAGTTCCCCTCATGGGCCACCAAAATGTTTGTGCCGACCTTGAGCCTTTTGAGCGTGAGGTCGTCAATGATATTCTTCTTTGAAATAATACCACACCAATTTAAATATGTTTAATTGGCTTATATTTAGTTAAATTAAATATATATGTGTACAAACAAGTTTTTCATATCACAATGTAAATTAAAATATTGGCAATTGTTAATAATGCGGTTGCATCTGGCACTGTTCGAACTGTCTTCTCTGTAGTCGGACTTAAACGCAACTGATTTCGTGTGCGTAACTGATGTTAGGCAGTGCAGTTAGGCACTGATGTTAGGCAATCGAAGCACACACGAAAGATAAAAGAGAAGATGTTCGGAGGTTGCCATATGGGTTTATATAATAAGATTATGAGGATCATAAGGGTAATTATGGGTAGTTGTATAAAAATGCTGCAGCGTTGAACAAAAACCGTTTACCAGATCTGTATTAAAAAAAGTTTTTATCAATATTAAATATACGAAGTTTTTTAAGAAAAGAGGTCACTTCCAAATTTCGAGTCTGTATACATTCGATTTTAGATTTATTTTGTTATGTTTGTACATACATATGTTACCTTGATTAGCCATTTTGCATTTTAAGTCAGAGATAGAGTTTATATGTGTTTTGATGAGCCTGCAGATTTTGTGCTATCAAAAATAAAATTAAGTGATCCAATACACTGAAAAAGGTGAATGTTACATTTGGCTAGTCAACTTTTATCAAAAACACATACATATCTATAAGTGATACAAACAATCAACCATAGGCCGAGTAAAATTTAATGACGATTCTCACCCTGGAAGTCTGTCATCAACCCATGAAATCGTTCAACCAATGAAGAAAATTGGTATAGAAAATCACTATTAGAGAAATAACATATCGGTTGCCACGCAATTTTATCGTTTGGGAGATGAAACGTGTTTCAGCGAAGTTTGTTCCGCAATTGCTTAATTTTAACCTGAGCATCGCTTAGGAGCTGTTGAATGATATTACGATTAGTCCTGGTCTGATCGTGCACCGGCACCCCAAAGGCTTGCAGGGATGGTGCACAGATGCCTCCACCGGAACTGTACTACCTTGTGCAGATATGGAATACAGCCTGTACAGCCGATAAACGTACGAGAGTTACCGTACTGGCAAACAACACGGTACCGTTGAAACCCCCACGTATCTACGCCACAGATTCTATGAACTTTGCGGAGCGGAAACTTGACCGAATTGAAGGTCTTCCGCGTTCATAGAATCTGCTGCATCGGCAAATGCCAAAGAATCAACAGCAGCAACGTTTAGCAGCGACACCAATAATAAACAAACGTCAACGATAACAGCATAAAGAATTTAAGCTAGCATAAGCATAACTCTAAGTGCGGTACTCGAATCGCTGATGTAATACGAATACACTTTTTGTACATGGAATTTTCCATGATAGGTTTCTTTTGCTTGGTTCCTAGTTTGAAGAGTCAGTTCTGTTGGACGCGTCTTCGATCACTGTCGAATAAAATAAAAATCAAAACTGAAACTATTGCTGTTGAATAAATAAAATCAAAACTGAAAACTATTGCTGTTGAATAAAATAAGAATCCAAACTGGAAACTATTGTTGTTGAATAAATAAAATCTAACTTAAAACCCATTGCTATTGTATAAAATAAAAACCCGAATTGCGAACAAAAAACTGTTGTATTAACCAAAACCCGAAAATTGTGAACTACTATTACTGTGTCAAACAAACAACTAATTGTACTATTAATTTGTCGTGTTTTAAATTTAACAATAAATGTATTAACAAAAAAAACACAAGAAAGACTTCTGATTTCAACGGAAGGAAAACTTCAAACCATAATCAGCAAGTTAACTGGCGCAGCCTTACGTGAACCTTTGGACATCAGCTTCCAGCATCGCTTCCACCACTATGTACCGGCAGTCTGGCGTAATAATTTTAATAATATTCAAGTAAGCTTTTGTACAAAATAAAATAAATAGAATAATGTATTAGTAAGACAACCAAGTGAAGTGCGAACCCAGTGGAAATTGTATAAAGAATAAAAGTGTGTAGTGAAATGGTTTAAAAAAAAAAAAAAAAAAAAACAGTGCAACTGAAATACAATAAACCCAACATTAGCCGAATATCGAACACAGTCTGCTCGCATTGAATAACTGTTCCTTAAATTTTAAAAAAAAAAGAGATGAGAGAGTCGGTTGTTCAGCTTCGGACACGTTCAAAACTGTCGGCTAGTGATTAAATATTCAAAAATATTTAAAAGGGGAGGAATTGTGTCCTACTGGTTACCTATAAAGCATATCAATCGCTGATATAGCCGCTCATTGCATTCGCTGAGCAGGGTATTCGCAGTGGTGTCAAATAGTGCACTTAAGTGAATAAACAATTGTAAAATATACTGACGCGGCGATTCGTAGTGGATATACATCTGTGTGGCTTCGATCGCCGAGTGCCGCTGCCGACTGTTTTGCACAGGGCCGGATTTCCATTACAATCAGACCGTGTAATAAGTAATTTTACAAATAAGGTAAGGGAGAAACCCAAACCCAATACAAACAACCATTACACTACGAATTAAAAAAAAAAAAAAAAAAAAAATTTTTTGTTTTCAAGTAATTTATTAATACTGGTTTCGCAAATTCATTCAAGGTTGCCATCAAAAAGTACAACAGCACAGCTAGAGAGTGTAGTCTACACACATTTTAACTAACGAAGTTGTGTAGAGCATATTCAACCAAGCAATTTAAGAACATATAAAACATAAATATTTAAACTTTAAGAAGCAAAACATATTAAACCAAGCAAATTGGAACCATATAAAATATAAATATTTAAATTTTAAGAAACAAAACATATTAAACCAAGCAAATTGAAACCATATAAAATATAAATATTTAAATTTTAAGAAACAAAACATATTAAACCAAGCAAATTAAAAAACATTTTAAACATAAATATTAATTTTTAGGAAACAAAACCCAATTATACCTTACATTTTATATTATATTATATAAGACATAATTATTATATGCTCACTAGGGGCAAAGCAAAAATTAATAACCTCAACCCATTTAGTCCCAGGAGTGGTTTGGGGAAAAGAATTCCGGAAGAACAGGTTTCTCTTACAAACTCCAATATGTCACTTCCAGGTAGTTCCAATAACGCTAATACGGGTAACATTGTTAATAACCCGTTACACCCAGACCTAACTAGCCCCATTTCAGTGTACGAATCTCTCCGAATACCCGACTCGATTAAGTACTTACCTTTTTTTGACGGAAATCCTATGTTCCTTAACGAATTCATTTCAAACGTGGAGGAAGTCCTTGTTCTCATTAGAGGGCTTGATTGCACTCCGTTTGGGCAGGTGTACTTCCGACACATTCGGAACAAGATCGTAGGTCGAGCCAACGAGGCCCTCTACGAATCTGGCATAGGCTTAAAGTGGGACGAGATCAAGGAACACTTGTTAAGACGTTTTTCCGATAGGAAGGATGAACCTACTTTGCTAGGTGACTTGTATGGCTTGGCTCACAAGAACCTATCCATTAACGCCTTATATGAGGAAATAATTAAAACCAAACTTAAACTCTTTAACGCGGTAGATAGGAGTGGCGCTGAGGCCGCTGTGATAAGAGCGAAGAAAGACCTTTACGCAGGAGGGTGCCTTAACACCTTCTTGCAGGGCATTAAAGGTCAATTCGGAGTATCGGTTAGGGCAAGGAACTTCTCGAATTTAGAAGAGGCCTGGCAGCATGTGTCTAACGAAAGGAACATATTCATGCAGGAAAAAGCTAGTAAACAAGCTATCCGCAATCAGGGCGGACAAGGCCCTTCTTCCTCCCAACCGCATAACAGTAGTAGGAATTATCAGGATCGTAATCGCAACACCCCTTATTCACCGGAGCAACAGACATCACGATCAAACACTTCTACACTGGCCATAATGCCGTCAAAACCGGAGCCAGTAGATAATAGGAGTGGCCAGCCGTTTTAAATCAAGTAATTCAGGCAACACGAAACAAAGCTTCCAATCTGGTCGCCAGCTTAATAATATCGACGTAGATAATGACCAGGTCGAGGAGCTTACTGAACTTTGCAATATCGAGGAGGCCTCAAATTTTCAAATATCAGCCTCGGAGAACCAACCGGATCAACCGGATATGTAAGTAAACAACGGTTGGGTTCTACCTTACCGTTTATTTACGTAAGCTCCCCATTCGGGCGGCCACTACGATTTCTCTTAGACACCGGATCTACAAACTCATTCATTAACCCTACCTTTGTGCCTAAAGAGCACCAGATGGCTTTGGACAAGCCAGTGACTATTAAAACAGCTCTGAACGAGCATGAAATTGAGGAAAAAGTAAATTACAGTATGTTCAAGGAATTTGGGACGAGTGGAAGCTTAATGTTTCTTCTTTTTAAGTTTCGCGTTTTCTTCGACGGGTTGATTGGGATGGATATCTTAAAGAAACTTGAGGCAAATATTGACCTTCGCAATTCCGTTTTAACAACACCAAATATAACCCTCGACATTCGTTTCGAACCTAACGTGTCTACAGACGTTTACTCGATTCCTGGACTTTCGAAAGGTGTGTTCCAGGTACCTGTCCAGCTGTATGAGGGGCAGTTTTACTGTAATAACACGCAGATTCACTCTGGAGTGTCCATTTCTGGTGGCCTTTACACAGCCGCTAATGCTACTAGTTTCATGGAAGTAGTAAACGACACCGAAGATGTGCAATTCTTCTGTATAGAAAGCCCGGTAACCGTTGATCCTAACAACACCGACGAGTTTGTTGAACTTGACTATACCACATCCGATTATCATCTGTCAGATACTGGTGAGGTGAAACAATGGAGCATCGGAACCAAGCACCTAAACTCTGAGGAAAAGAATAGTCTCCTGGGCCTATGCAAAACGTTTAAAGATTCATTTTATCAAGAGGGGGACGCTTTGACCTTCTCAAACAGTGTTATGCATGCTATTCCCACTGTAGATGATATTCCGATATACACGAAAACATATCGTTATCCCTACAAACATAAGGAGGAAGTAAAGCGTCAAATTGCTAGTATGCTGGAGCAGCATATTATCAGACCTAGCCATTCACCTTGGAGCGCCCCTGTTTGGATTGTTCCAAAGAAGTCGGATAACAACGGGGTACCCAAATGGAGGCTCGTTATTGACTTTAGGAAATTGAATGAGAAAACGGTAGCGGATAGGTACCCACTTCCTAATATTAACGATATTCTCGATAATGTGGGAAAATCAGCTTATTACTCCAAGATAGACTTCGCGAGTGGTTTTCACCAAATCGAAATGAAACCGTCCGACATTCCTAAGACTGCTTTTACCGTTGAAGGTGGGCATTACGAGTTTATCAGGATGCTTTTCGGCCTAAAGAATGCACCAGCCACGTTCCAACGCGTTATGGACAATGTCCTGGGTAACCTAGTCGGTACAGTTTGCCTAGTGTACCTAGACGATATAATCGTGTTTTCACCTTCACTTCAGAAACACATGGAAGATCTACGCTCGGTTTTCAGTAGACTTAAAAAGGCGAACTTTAAGATTCGTATAGAAAAGTCAGATTTCCTCCGCAAGGAGATCGACTTTTTGGGCCATGTAGTTACGGAAGATGGTATTAAACCGAATCCCAACAAAATTGAGGCGGTTAAGAAATTTCCAATGCCTAGAACGCAAAGACAAATTAAATCTTTCTTGGGTTTACTCGGTTATTATAGGAAGTTTATTAAAGATTTTGCAAGAATAACCAAACCTCTTACAAAAAGACTAAAGGGCATACAAAAAGTCCGAATTGATGACGAATACGTCGCAACATTTGAATTCTGCAAGTCTTTACTTTGCAATGATCCAATATTACAACATCCGGATTTCGGGAAACCTTTCATACTTACGACGGACACAAGCAACTATGCATTGGGGGCAGTCCTTTCACAGGGGCCTATTGGTAGTGATAGACCAGTGTGTTTCGCGAGTAGAACACTCTCAGACACGGAAGTGAACTACTCCACTATCGAAAAGGAGATGTTGGCAATAATCTGGGCCACAAAACTCTTCAGACCTTACCTGTACGGGAATGTGTTTACAATCGTCACAGACCATCAACCATTGACTTGGTTGATGAGTATTAAGGAACCAAGTTCCAAACTCGTCCGTTGGCGTTTGAAATTGGCAGAATACGACTATACAATTCACTACAAAAAGGGTTCCCAAAACACCAACGCTGATGCGTTAAGCAGAATGTTGCCCGAAATTAATGTTCACGACAACTTATCTGAGCAGGGCACTTACGGGGATTCCACATATACAGGATTGGCTCCAATATTGATTTAATTATAAAGCAATTAAACAATATAGGAGAAAGCATGTTGTTAGCCAAACTGGGCCTTACCCCCAAGTTTTTGTTAAATAGAGAAGAAATAGGGGGCATCTCTAAGATCTTACTCGAACAGAATGTAACGATCTTTTCTGAGGAACAAGTTTACGAATTATTGGAATTACAAGCCTTCCAGAATAAAAGCAGAATAATTTTCAACTTCCGAATTCCAATCCTTAGACCTGAAACAACTCAGCCCTTGCCCATATTATCCCTACTCCCATTAACATTACTAAACGTATAATAAGTCCTAATTATGCTATTTACAATAAGTATAGTATAAGCCACACCGACACTCGCTGCCCGGAAGTCCATGGCGTCTTCTACTGCAAACAAACAGTTGCGGCAAATTCAACATGCTTGGATCATATACTGAGGAATTTGCCTCCAACTTGCGACACGGAAGATGTGGGTGACAAAGAGGAAATCTTTGAACCCGAAAAACAATACATTTTTGTTTTCAACGCTCGTAACCTCGCCATCAAATCCAACTGCGGAAATCAAGTTGTATTGAATGGCTCAGCACTAGTACATTACGCAAACTGTACGGTCATACTAAGGAACTTGCCATTTGACGATACAAACCTGGTTACGAAGGAACACTTCCGCGTCTCTTTCCCGAACACTACAAGGTTGCAGACAAAAAAGACAATAGACGTCATCAATCTGCATAAACTACATCTCGCCCACAAAAAGAATTGGTTGAAACTTCAACAGTTTGGTAATTTGGCTGTTTACCATGGTACAGGGTTGGAGTTACCGTATTAGCTAACAACACGGTACCGTTGAAACCCCCACGTATCTACGCCACAGATTCTATGAACTTTGCGGAGCGGAAACTTGACCGAATTGAAGGTCTTCCGCGTTCATAGAATCTGCTGCATCGGCAAATGCCAAAGAATCAACAGCAGCAACGTTTAGCAGCGACACAAATAATAAACAAACGTCAACAATAACAGCATAAAGAATTTAAGCTAGCATAAGCATAACTCTAAGTGCGGTACTCGAATCGCTGATGTAATACGAATACACTTTTGTACATGGAATTTTCCATGATAGGTTTCTTTTGCTTGGTTCCAAATTTGAAGAGTTAGTTCTGTTGGACGCGTCTACGCTTGCTGTTGAATAAAAATAAAATCTAAACTGAAAACTATTGCTGTTGAATAAAATAAAATCTAAACTGAAAACTATTGCTGTTGAATAAAATAAAATCTAAATTGAAAACTATTGCTATTGTATAAAATAAAAACCCAAATTGTGAACAAATACTGTTGTATTAACCAAAAACCCAAAAATGTGAACTACTATTACTGTGTTAAACAAAAACTAAATTGTACTGTTTATTTGTCGTGTTTTAATTTAACAATAAACGTATTAACAAAAAAGCACAAGAAAGACTTCTGATTTCAACGGAAGGATAACTCCAAATTATAATCAGGAAGTTAACTCGGGCGAGAAAGAGGGATCTACTTGCTTACATTATGATAAAGAATAACGCAGAAAGAGTTCTTTTTCTGGAGCGAAAAAGAAGAATTTTGGCGCCAAAAAAGATAATAAAAGAGTGAACGACGCAATCATCAAGATTGAGTTACTAATATGTATATTTAATGTTGTTTTTTTTTCAATACATAAGCATTATTTGTTAAATATTAAAAATTTAAGCACCTTTAACATTGCAAAGTTTTATTTGTGTCAAAAAGCAAAATGGAAAAGTTAAGTTTAATTGAATTTCTTTTAGATTGAGTATTCAGTGAATTTAAATGATATTTATATTCTTCTTTTGTATGTTATGTCTTTTGTAAATTATGAATAAGTTTGTATATGATATTTTTTTGTTTTTACGTTTCTTTTATAAATTGAATCTCTTAACACTAACAATATTTTAACAATAAGTTTTACGATATATTTATTTGTGATGCGGGCTATTTCTATATCAACGGCCGGGATATTTAAATCTCTATGAATATTTTCGTTTCTTACTTAAATGGCCGTCAACCGTCTTCCGGTCGTGGCCGCATTAAAAGAGTGAACGACACAATCATCAAACTTAAGTCACTACATGCTTCTTACAATCGACTGCAACAGGAACTTTAAACATGAATGCAGCTGTCATGACAGCAACAATTGGCTCAACAACGCAACACGCCGCAACGACAAAGTTAGACTACAATGATCCACTGCAACAACTACGGTGGACATCAATCAACCACAAAGGTTGTCTCCACGCATGTTTGTTTTTTGATTCTAATACATATGCAAATACAATAGTGTGTGCGAATATATTTTGAACTGAATGAATTTTAAAATTTTTTTTTTTGTGCAACAACGCAGAAAATACATTGCGTTCGTTTGATTTCAACTACCAATTGTTGTTGGCTTCTCTTTCTTTTGCTCATTCTGCCTCTCTCAAAATTTATGCCACCGAGTGACCGCTTAAGCGCCAAATAGACGACACAAACAGTTTGCGCAAATCGGTTGCTCAGCATGTTTGTGCAAACACATCACACGACACAAACCAAATTTGCGCAAACAAAAATTTTCATTCAGCTGTCATTTACATTTCGTCAAACATAAGTGCGGATGCTGCTACTGCTGTTATATTGCTCGCCCTTGTTTTAAAAAGGAAGAGAGAACGCGAGGAAAATCAAAAAAAAAATAAAAAAAAAATTAAATCATGTTGTGCCAAGAATAGTCACAAGAATTAGAGATCTTCTTGGACAGAAGGAGCTGTCTGAAGGAGTTGGAGTTTACGGCCGAAGCGGATTTTAAAAATTATGTTCGCATTTGAACAGCCAACTTTTGAGAAACTCCTCACACAAATTGCTTATATTATAACCAAAGCAAGACACAATGATGAGAGAAGCTATACCTCCACATCACCGACTTGCACTCTTCAGGTTTTGACAAGCGGAAACAGCTTCGAGAATCTTAAGTTTTTGACATCAAACGCACCCCAAACAATTGGCGTGATTGTTATTGAAACCTGCGAAGCAATTATTAAGGAACTAAGCAATTATAAAAAATTAAGTTAAATTATTTAATCTATTATTTGAAATAAAATATACATTTTCATTTTCTTACTAGCTGACCCGGCGAACTTTGTTCCGCCTTAATGTCAATAAATAAGCAAATTTTTTTTTTATTGGAAAAAATACAAAAAAAATTAAATACCTACATTAATCATTCATAATTATTTCTGTATTTTAGTACATAGGTTGCTCTTCATTTAAGTACCTTGTGATACACGACATTTTTTGTTTTATTATCAGGCGCAAAAAGAAACAACGCAGATGGTCTTCCGACCCGTGAACATGCCACGTATAATTGACCATGGGAAAAACATGAATGTTCTAGATTTAAACCACAAACTTTTAAGGATTGGCCTTGTGATTTGTTGATGGTCATGGCAAATGCAAGACGTATCGGAAATTGAAGTCTTTTAAATTCAAACGGCATATCGGTTGGGATCATCGGTATCCTCGGAATGAGAACTTCCTCACCTTTGAATTTTCCTATCATTATCGTAGCGTAAATTACATTGTTCATAAATTTTCTAACCACCAAACGCGTACCGTTGCACAGTTTTGGTTGGTTTATGTTTCGAAGCATGATTACTACGGAGCCAACCTTTAGGCGTAAATTGTGCGGTGGTAAGCCAGGCACGTCCAAAGAGTTTAAAAATTCAATTGGATAGTTGGTGGCTTCATCTTCATTTGTGACGCAGTCAATAGATTTGAATGAATGCATTGTTCCAATGATCTTATTTTGAATTATGTAGTTTAGGTCATCTACATCTTTATTCTTAGCCGCTAAAATTGCTCGCTCACTCAACCATTCATTATTTTTGTAGTTAGAAATAATTTCTGGAAATACATTGTTGATAAGTTCGTCTTTTGATGAGACAAAATTACAGAAATTATTTGGAAATGATATTAATCCGCTCGATTCATCGACAGGTACTTGACCATTACCGATAGTCAGCAATTGCTCCGAGAAATCTTCAGCAGATGTATTATTAAGCAATGTAACTCTCATGTTTGTTGTCAGTTGCAGTTTCTTCACATGGCGCCATAGATTTGACGATTTGAGGCAAGCGTTTATTTCGTCGGCAGCCGTAGATCTTGGAATTACTGGCAGTATTTGGCGGAAATCGCCAGAAAGTAAAATCATTGCTCCTCCAAAACATCTCGAGTCATTGCGTAAATCTTTTAATGTTCGGTTAAGTGCTTCTAATGCACGTTTATGCGGCATTGTGCATTCGTCCCAGATGATGATTTTCAATACCGCTAAAACTTTGGCCATTGCTGAGTGTTTTGCAATATTACACGTTGGTTCTTCAATAGTTTGAAGATTTAACGGTAATTTGAATGCTGAATGAGCCGTACGACATCCTATTCCAGATGGGCTGCTATTCCAGAAGAAGCAACTGCAACCGCTATGTTAGATCTCGCCCGAACAGTTGCTAAAACTAATGACATGAGGAATGTCTTGGCAGTTCCACCAGGGGCATCTAGGAAATATAAACCACCATTTTCATCATCGCTTGCCTTCATTAAAGTATCATAAACTTCCTTTTGTTGGTAATTCAACAGGGGTACATTCGTTTGAACTAATAAATCTAATTCCTGGTGATCATATTCACGTTCCCGTTCCAATTCTCGATTAAATGCGTCATTCATTTCACGATATGGTGCTGGCATTCCTAACCTGATTAATAAATTACCGCACATGAGGTAACACATATCTTCGATCAAGAGTAAAGCACGATTATGTATCTCCTCATTCATCTCAATATCGTGATTTCTGGAACTGACACGAATTTGATGTAAAATATCTTCTGACATATTATCCTTGTATTTGTGCCACAGGTTACATGGGTTTGATGGAAAACATGTTGAAATTATGATAGCGAATAATGTGCGTATCTGACTTGGAGATGCAGAGATAATGGCTTCAGCGATTGTCGTATCCCAATGACTATCGTTTTCGAAAAACTTCAATTCTTCACATGCAGCACGATATGTTGGGAATATTACACCATTAACAGTTCGTAGTGACTCAAATGACGTTGGCCCACGCACATTTACCAGCAACAACCGCAAATAGAAACATTCATTATTCTTTGGATGAACTGTATACATACGACCAAGAGCATCAGTAGAACGCACATCTGGATACCCAGGAACCGCATCGCCTTGCTTCCGTCTTTGAAATTTCTTCGATGAAGCATTCCAAGTATAATAACGTGGCATCTCCGAGTAAAGCAAAGTTCGTGCAAACTGATCGCTTTGGCAGATTGCAAATAAACTGGTCAATGTAGTTGCTGGAGGTGTTTCAGCACGTTGCGTAGCATTCGAAGCCGTGAAATATACTCGTTGGCCATTCTCCAGATGCACCGCCAAATGCGTAACAGTAGGATGACGTTCGTGAATGGGAAATGCGAATATACGCCAAATCGCTTCATTACAGTTCACATAACGACCAACTTGATAGCGTGAAATTTCATCGTTGGTATTCGAGGATTGCAATCCAAAAACCGCCATATCACTGCCTTTCGTGACATATTTGCAAATATATTTTATGGACTTAACTGAATTGCAGTATTCAACGTTGCAATGTGTCTTGAACGATTTAGAAATAAGTGGCGAATATGGAACAATCCAACTGTTGTCGACAACGAAATCCATTCTTTTCACTTTCGTTGTGACAGTTAGACCGTTGTCATCTGGTGTTCGACGCCGATACAGCGGATAACCATCATTGCCAGTGACAGTCTCCGCCGTTAATTTCCGTGGATATCGTTTAGAGCACTTTCCATCGACCATGCAAGGTGATTGGGGATTGATGGCACCACACGGTCCATGAATCATATTAGTAGTAACAACATCATGTAGGTCTGGATCGACTTCATAATCAGGAATCTCAGCACATATGATATCATCTATTTGGTCAGGCTGAATTCTTTCTACTAACCAAATAAAAATGTGTGCGTGCGGCAGGCCTCGCTTTTGCCATTCGATTGAATACATCCAGCATCGAGTATCTCCAAAGACGCGTTGATTAACAATAAAGTTCATCAGGGACCGAATTTTTTGCCTGAATATACGTGCTGTGATTTTGTGTCTATCACTTGATGTTTGTCCGGGAAGCAGCAATTGAGTAATTTCTATCCATTTTGGATTACAGGTAAAAGTAATAAAGAGATCGGGCCGACCGTAATGACGAACATATGTCATTGCATCTTGTGCATATTCATGCATATGACGTGGACTACCAATGTATGTCGCCGGCAGAATAGTTAATCGACCAATATTAGCTGCATTTCCTTCAGTACTAACTGCATCACGTAAATGGATGTACTCCTCAGAACGCAGTTTGGCTTGGTTCAACCTAATGAATGTTAAACGTTCCGATTCTATTTTTACATACATGTCAACGCAATACTGCTGAAACAATCGACGAAACCGCAGCAAATAGTTGTCAGCATTTTGACGAATCATCAAACGATATGCGTAATAATTCATTGAGCTAACTTTCTTTGTAGTTTCTTCACCTGAAATTAAAAATTTGATAATTAACTATTTCAAAGGCAAATTTTAAAGGCAAACAATACAGACATTAACCATTTTTTTAATAAGCATTATTTTAAATCAGTGTCTTTCACAAATAAATGAAATAAATTATGATACTGATATTCACCATTCAATGGATTTTTCATTTTAATATTAAAATAATATCCATCTTCTGCTTGCCAAAACATCAGCGGGTATTGCAATGTGTCATATGATCGATGAGTTTCAGATATTTGTTGCAGTTGCCCAGTATCGCGACGTGTAAGCACAATATCGCGTTTTTCCAATTGTTCACCAACAATCAGGATGGCAACTTCGCCTACTGTTGGAGCATTAAATGTCCGTTCGTGTGTTCCAGATGGTCGTTTATCTGCTTTGATGACAACTTTATAGTCATCACTTGGCATGCGCTCTAAAGCACTCCTTGTTCTTTGTCGCAAATTATCTATTTGTTGACCTCTGTTGTTCGCTCGACGATTCTGCATTGCCAACCGAGCTGTTTCACGGGCTGCTTCACTTTGCTCTCGTGATTGAGAAGCACGAAGTCGAGCCATACTATCGCGGCGCTGTTCACGTGCAATTTCTTGTTCTTCTTCTGTCCTTTAATTTGCAGTATTTCGTATTCTTCTTGCATCACGGCTATGTCGGGAAAGATTCGATCGTCTTGGTCGCGGCATTATTAATTAAACTTCACTTCACCTAAAAACTTAAATTTTCAACCATACCGAGTTTTATAGTTCACTTCACTGTTTATACGAATGGGCAATTGGGCAATAATGTTAATTATTTATTTAATAGAAATAGTTTTATTATTGATTTCTTACCAATATCAAATTGTCATCCATACGTCATTACATAGCTGTCATTATACGTCAATTTTGTTATTCCAAGTCTGATTCTTTTTTGTTATACCACGTTTTATAGTGCCTGACGTTACATGTCAAGTCACACGGGAATGCTGTCGAACGGGATAAAAAGTATCCTATGTCCTTCTCCTGGCTCTAAACTACCTCCCTGCCAATTTTCAGCTAAATCGATTCAGATTTAATTATATAATTAAGAACAGTTAAATCTTAACACAATTATATTAATTGTTAATACATATATCAATTCGCTTTATTGTAGTTCATTTTGGCGCGAAAATCTTTGCATATACTTTTCAGTGTGACCGTTGCGTTGCAAGCATTTGTTCTTTTTTTCAAAAACGGTTACATATGTGCAAAAATTTTAAGCCTGCTCAGGTTTTGTTTTGAATTTATTAAAAAGAATTTTATAGATTCTAGTATTTTTTCGATTTGCATACATTGCGAGTCGGTTTATTATGTTCGTCTGTCTTACTGTCGAGCTAAGGCCTTCGTCAATTTTGTTATTCCAAGTCTGATTCTTTTTTGTTATTCCACGTTTTATAGTGACTGACGTTACATGTCGTCACATGGGAATGCTGTCGAACGGGATAAAAAGTATCCTATGTCCTTCTCCTGGCTCTAAACTACCTCCCTGCCAATTTTCAGCTAAATCGGTTCAGCCGTTCTTGAGTTATAAGTGAAGTAACTAACACGACTTTCTTTTATATATATAGATTTTATTATTATCATCAGTTCTCGATTGGAAACTTGATGAATGACCGATAATGGGTAAAGAAGGGTTCATCGGTTCCGATGAGGTGGAAGTGTCCACAATATAAACGGCATTGTCGTTTCCTTGAGGAGTCGATGATCTGCTTAGGAAAAGTGGCGAACTACTGCTTTGTGGTGTAGGCATTTGTGGCATTACACGTGCATAATGCATGGCTTGAAAATTGGGAAGCACCCGTTACGAATGTTGTTGTGGCATCGAAATGTTAGACGGCGACTGCATAATATTTTGATTATTCAAAATATTAAGCATGTCCATTGTATGGCTAAATTGCAAATTGCCAATGCAACCATGAAATAAAACATCCGAAATCAATTTTCGAGCCAAAACTTTTTGTGCTGCATCCATCCTCATATTGAGCAGACCATGAATTAGCTAATGAGTCGCCTTTTTTTTTGTGGTTTGGACGATGCCTCCAGCTTTTCAACTGCCAACTTAATAAGTTTGTGTTCTTAATTTTTTTTTTTTTTTTGCTTGGGTGCGGCGATGTCTGCAAATAATAATAAAATTGTATATTAATTTTTTCTATTTTTTTAGGTGCCACAAACAGAAAACAAGTAAGAACAGGCGTAACAGGCGTAACCGACTGTAAGAGACCCTGTACCAGTGCAGGTCGCCAAACAAACACATTAAATGTTTCCCGAGCTTAATCAAAATTTTAAAATAAACTTGTGAAATTCCGGAGCAGTCCTAGTCGAATGCAAAAAACACGAAGTCTCTATCTATTACCGTTTCCGAGATCCTTTCGTTCATACGGACGGCCAGTGTAGAGATAACGTTCTTCTTAACCAAAATCCAAAAAGTTCATCAAAAGCGGATAATAAATGACGATTTTATAAGCAATTGAATTTGAACGGCCCCCTATTCATTTCATACATAAAAAAATGTTTTATAAGGCACTTTCGTGCAGTGAGAAGTGGTCATGTGTTTGGTCATAAGTTCGGGAAAAATTTATGTGTTTGTTAGGCGACCTGCACTGGTACAGGGCCTCTTACAGTCGGTTACGCCCGACTGTTATTTCCTTACTTGTTTTATGTTGGTTTTTTACACATTTTTTACATATTACTTACCTCTGTCGAGGTTGCAGGTTCCACGAAAACACGAAAAAATCCAATTACATGACACAGCAGTTCGCACAAACACATATTTGCGCAAACTGTTTGTGTCGTCTATTTGGCCCTTTAAGAACCAGAATTCGCTAATTTATTCAACAATTAACTTGCTGAAAAGGAACGAAATGACCATTTCAAAGAAACTGGACCTCATGGATGAACAAATAAATAAAATGGCCATCGAAAAAGACAACTTCTATTTATTTCAATGGTACCTTACGCTTTCAACATAGCTCACACTAATGGCGGCAAATCTACAAAAAATACAATCTGAAATCATGAATGTTCTAACTGATGTTCGACATAACGCAATCAGCCCACTATTAATTTTACCTCGACAGTTGAAAAAACAGCTAGTCGAAATAAAGAATTTTTTCTACACAGTCATCAATGGATATCTCGGCAGTATGGAATGAAGGTGCATTAATCATTACTCTTCATCACTCTGGACTATTGACATTGGATCCCAGTTGCACCGTTCGAAATCAAATCCTTACTGTCTTCGGCCATAGCTCTACAGTCAGTGTAATGAATTCTTCATATCTCGGCAGTATGGAATGAAGGTGCATCAATCATTACTCTTCATCACTCTGGACTATTGACATTGGATCCCAGTTGCACCGTTCGAAATCAAAACCTTACTGTCTTCGGCCATAGCTCTACACTCAGTGTAATGAATTCTTCATATGCGCGTTTTGATAATCTTGAAGTAAACATATCCACAACAGCAAGAACAGCAGAAAATTCCACAAGCCGCATTACACCTGAATTTGATAAACTAAGTAAACTAAGAGAACAACTGATACCATCCAGCCAGTACAACCTCCCTCATAATATCAGCACCACTGAACATCACAAAATCATTTCATACATCGCACTATTAGTTTCGTTAATAATAGCGTTTACATACTTTGTTAAAAAACATGTTTTTACCAATAACGAACCATCAACATCAACAGAAGGAAATAAGAAAATTGATGAAACCCAGCTCAACTCTCAACCTTTTGCAATTACCGTAAGAGATAGTTGAACAAATGTTCAACGGCCGGGAGTATGTTTGGTTTTCATCAGCGACACAGCCACACTGGTCGCATATATCTTTCAACACTACTAAAAAATAGTTTCAAAGTTAGTTTTAAGTTACAAAACATTTTACATATTTCTGTCGACACTGTACTGATAAATAGTTTCTAATTTACAAATAAAACGCTAGCGCGCAGACATCTTATCAACGACACATATTAGCAGCAAATGAAGATTAAACGTACGCATATTATTTTTCATTATATGTCATAAATTGTTATTTAAGAAACCCTATCATCTGGTTGCAGAACATATCTTCAGACAAAACAAATATTAAAATGCACTTAGTTAATTAGAAGTCATTTTTTAAAACAAAAAATCGTACACATGTTTGCTAATCTTCGGACAAACCGAAGATTACGCACAAGTACCAGCTAACACCGCATACGCACACTTGAATTGAAAGCCTGCGATTATATGTACATTATTTACGATGTAATTAGAATAAGTGTTCTATGGAATTTTCCACTTTATTATCCGTGGGAAAATTATTTGTAATTTAAACCATTTTTATCTATCAGTTTGTATTTTTATCAACTAAGAAAATTGTATATAAGCTAGACTAAAATAATAAAATCAGTACTTCATTGTTGTACTCACTTTCTATCTCCGACGTCCACCTAGTTACAAGTGCCGGTTGCGACACAGAGTAAGTCACTAGTTTTTGTACCAGCGGCTTTACTATTTTTGGTCAGTTTTATTTTGACAGACACGACACACTGTTTGCAAGAATTGGAGCGCATCCTCTTGGTCACCCAATTCAATGGAGTTAATAGAACTGTTTGCAAGAATTATAGCGCGTCGTCTTGGTCCGCCAATTCAACGGGGTTAATAGCATTGTTTGCAAGAATTAGGGCGCGTACTCTTGGTCCGCCAATTCGACGGGGTTAATAGGATTATTTGCAAGAATTAGGGCGCGAACTCTCGTTGCACCAATTCAACGGGGTTAATAGCAATATTTACAAGAATTAGAGCGCGTACTCTTGATCCGCTAAAATAAAAGTGTTATTAGCATTATTTACAAGGATTAGGATACGTCCTGTTGATTCGCCATTTCAATGGGGTTAACAGCAATATTGCAAGAATTAGGGAGTCTCCTCTTTGTCCGCCAATTCAACGGGGTTAATAGCACTATGTGCAAGAACTAGCGTGCGTGCTCTTGGTCCGCGAATACGACGAAGTACACAGCAATATTTACAAGTATTAGGGCGCGCACTCTTCGTCCACCAACTCATCGGGGTTAATAGCATTATCTACAAGAATAAGGGAGCGCACTCTTCGTCCGCCAATTCATCGGGGTTAATAGCATTATCTACAAGAATTAGGGCGCGTCCTGTTGGTCCGCCAATTCAACGGTGTTAATAGCACTGTTTACAAGAATTAGGGCGCGTACTCTTGGTACGCCAATTCAACGGGGTTAATGGCATAATTTGCAAGAATTAGGGCGCATTCTCTTGGTCCGCCAATTCAAATTGATTAATAGCACTGCTTGCAAGGATTGGGGAGCGTCCTCTAGGTCCGCCAATTCATCGGTGTTATTAGCATTATCTACAAGAATTAGGGCGCGTCCTCTTGGTCCGCCAATTCAACGGGGTTAATAACACTGTTTATAAGAATTAGGGCGCATTCTCTTGGTCCGCCAATTCAACTTGATTAATAGCACTGCTTGCAAGGATTGGGGAGCGTCCTCTAGGTCCGCCATTTCATCGGTGTTATTAGCATTATCTACAAGAATTAGGGGCGTCCTCTTGGTCAGCCAATTCAACGGGGTTAATAGCATTATTTGCAAGAATTAGGGCGCATCCTCTTGGTCAGCCAATTCAAGGGGGTTAATAGCATTATTTGCAAGAATTAGGGCGCATTCTCTTGGTCCGCCAATTCAACGGGGTTAATAGCACTGTTTGCAAGAATTAGGGCGCATTCTCTAGGTCCGCCAATTGAACGGTGTTAATAGCACTGTTTGCAAGGATTGGGGAGCGTCCTCTATGTCCGCCAATTCATCGGGGTTAATAGCATCATTTACAAGATTAAGGGTGCGTTCCCTTGATCCACCAGTTTTAAGGGGATATTAGCATTATTTACAAAGATTAGGGTACGTCCTCGTAATCCGCCAATTCAACGGGGTTAATAGCACTGTTTTCAAGAATTAGAGCGCGTCCTCTTGGTCACCCAATTCAACGGGGTTAATAGCACTGTTTACAAGAATTAGGGCGCGTACTCTTGGTACGCCAATTCAACGGGGTTCATGGCATAATTTGCAAGAAATAGGGCGCATTCTCTTGGTCCGCCAATTCGAATTGATTAATAGCACTGCTTGCAAGGATTGGGGAGCGTCCTCTAGGTCCGCCAATTCATCGGTGTTACTAGCATTATCTACAAGAATTAGGGCGCGTCCTCTTGGTCCGCCAATTCAACGGGGTTAATAGCATTATTTGCAAGAATTAGGGCGCGTCCTCTTGGTCAGCCAATTCAACGGGGTTAATAGCATTATTTGCAAGAATTAGGGCGCATCCTCTTGGTCAGCCAATTCAACGGAGTTAATAGCACTTTTTGCAAGAACTAGCGCGAGTCCTCTTGGTCCGCTAATTCAACGGAGTACACAGCATTGTTTACAAGTATTAGGGCGCGTCCGCTTGGTCCGCCAATTCAACGGGGTTAATAGCACTGTTTGCAAGAATTAGGGCGCATTCTCTTGGTCCTCCAATTCAACGGGGTTAATAGCACTGTTTGCAAGGATTGGGGAGCGTCCTCTAGGTCAACGGGGTTATTGGCATTATTTGCAAGAATTAGCGCGCGAACTCTCGTTCCGCCAATTCAATGGGGTTAATAGCATTATTTGCAAGAATTAGGGCGCGTCCCCTTGGTCCGCCAATTCAACGTACCTAACAGCATTATCACATGAATTAGGGAGCGCACTCTTCGTCTGCCAATTCATTGGGGTTAATAGCATTATCTACAAGAATCAGGGGCGTCCTCTTGGTCCGCCAATTCAACGGGGTTAATATCATTATTTGCAAGAATTAGGGCGCGTCCTCTTGGTCAGCCAATTCAACGGGGTTAATAGCATTATTTGCAAGAATTAGGGCGCATCCTCTTGGTCAGCCAATTCAACGGAGTTAATAGCACTATTTGAAAGAACTAGCGCGAGTCCTCTTGGTCCGCTAATTCAACGGAGTACACAGCATTGTTTACAAGTATTAGGGCGCGTCCGCTTGGTCCGCCAATTCAACGGGGTTAATACCACTGTTTGCAAGAATTAGGGCGCATTCTCTTGGTCCTCCAATTCAACGGGGTTAATAGCACTGTTTGCAAGGATTGGGGAGCGTCCTCTAGGTCAACGGGGTTATTGGCATTATTTGCAAGAATTAGGGCGCGAACTCTCGTTCCGCAAATTCAATAGGGTTAATAGCATTATTTGCAAGAATTAGGGCGCGTCCCCTTGGTCCGCCAATTCAACGTACCTAACAGCATTATCACATGAATTAGGGAGCGCACTCTTCGTCTGCCAATTCATTGGGGTTAATAGCATTATCTACAAGAATCAGGGGCGTCCTCTTGGTCCGCCAATTCAACGGAGTTAATAGCACTGTTTGCAAGAACTAGCGCGCGTCCTCTTGGTCTGCGAATACAACGCAGTACACAGCAGTATTTACAAGTATTAGGGCGCTTGGTCCGCCAAATCAACAGGGTTATAGCACTGTTTGCAAGAATAAGGTTGCGTCCCCTTGATCCACCATTAAAAAGGGGTTATTAGCATTATTTACAAAGATTAGGGTACGTCCTCGTAATCCGCCAATTCAACGGGGTTAATAGCACTGTTTTAAAGAATTAGAGTGCGTCCTCTTAGTCACCCATTCAACGGGGTTAATAGCACTATGTGCAAGAATTAGGGCGCGTCCCATGGGCTAGCCAATTCAACGGAGTTAACAGCAATTTTTATAAGAATTAGGGCGCATTCTCTTGGTCCGCTAATTCAATGGGGTTAAAAGCACTGTTTGCAAGGATTGGGGAGCGTCCTCTAGGTCCGCCAATTCAACGGGGTTAATAGCATTATTTGCAAGAATTAGGGCGTCTCCTCTTGGTCCGCCAATTCAACGGGTTTAATAGCAAGAACTAGCGCGTGTCCTCTTGGTCAGCCAATTCAACGAAGTACACAGCATTATTTACAAGTATTAGGGCGCTTACTCTTCGTCCGCCAATTCATCAGGGTTAATAGCATTATTTGCAAGAATTAGGGCACATCCTCTTGGTCAGCCAATTCAATGGAGTTAATAGCACTCTTTGCAAGAACTAGCGCGCGTCCTCTTGGTCTGCGAATTCAACGGAGTACATATCATTACTTGCAAGTATTAAGGCGCGTACTCTTGGTCCGCCAATTTATTCTTGTAAATATTGCTGTAAACTCCGTTGAATTGTTGGATCAAGAGGAGGCACCCTAATACTCGAAAGCAGTGCTATTAACTTCGTTGAATTGGCGGGCGAAGAGAATCCGCTAAAATAAAGGGGTTATTAGCATTATTTACAATGATTAGGGTACGTCCTGTTGATTCGCCATTTCAATGGGGTTAACAGCATTATTTGCAAGAATTAGGGCGCCTGCTCTTGGCCCGCCAATTCAACGGGGTTAATAGCAATATCTACAAGAATTAGGGCGCGCACTCTTCGTCCACCAATTCATTGGTGTTAATAGCATTATCTACAAGAATTAGGATGCGTCCTCTTGGTCCGCCAATTCAACGGGGTTAATATTACTGTTTGCAAGAATTAGGGCGCATACTCTTGGTACGCCAATTCAACGGGGTTAAAGGCATTATTTGCAAGACTTAGGGCGCATTCTCTTGGTCCGCCAATTCAACGGTGTTAATAGCACTGTTTGCATCGATTTGGGAGCGTCCTCTAGGTTCGACAATTCAACGGGGTTCATAGCATTATTTGCAAGAATTTGGGCGCGAACTCTCGTTCTGCCAATTCAACGGGGTTAATAGCATTATTTGCATGAATTAGGGTGCGTCCTCTTGGTCCGCCAATTCAACGGGGTTAATAGCACTGTTTGCAAGAATTGGGGCGCATACTCTTGGTACGCCAATTCAACGGTGTTAATAGCACTGTTTGCAAGGATTGGGGAGCGTCCTCTAGGTCCGCCAATTCAACGGGGTTCATAGCATTATTTGCAAGAATTTGGGCGCGAACTCTCGTTCTGCCAATTCAACGGGGATAATAGCATTACTTGCAAGAATTAGGGCGCGAACTCTCGTTCCGCCAATTCAACGGGGTTAATGGCATTATTTACAAGAATAGGAGCGCGCCCTCTTGGTCCGCCAATTCACCGGGGTTAATAGCACTGTTTGCGAGAATTAGCGCGCGACTTATGTACTTTAAAATACATAAAAATAAAAACTCGAACCGAAATATTATTATAGTCGATTTACGTCTTTATTGTTTTAGATTGGTCTTAAGACTAGTTTTACAGTTTTCTTGAACGTCGCTTCTAAGCTTCGCTCTGTTTAAAATGAAAAAATGCTTAGTTGACAAAACTGCAACAATGCTGTATACATTGTTGTTGTTTTGTAAACTTTTGAATATTCGGTTGCAACATTCACGTTTTGTTCTTTTGCAAACGGAAATGTTACAGACGTCAATTCAGCATTGGTTTTTAATTTCATATGAGTTGTGCTAATAAATAACGATCGCAGCGGCGACGCTTTCGTTATTTGCTTAAGCAGCAACTTTGTTATTAAGATACTTTTGAGCGATAATGCTGATGTCGTCGTTATCAGCATTATGGCTCAATGTGGAGTGGAGATACATAACTCGAGTGCTTTTGGTCCGCAAATTCAACGGGGTTAATAGCATTATTTGCAAGAATAAGAGCGCGCACTCTTACTCAGCTAATTCAACAGGGTTAATAGAACTGTTTGCAAGAATTAAGAATAAGGGCGCATCCTCTTGGTCCGCCAATTCTACGGAGTAAACAGTATTACTTGCAAGTATTAAGGCGCGTACTCTTGGTCCGCCAATTTATTCTTAGGGCGAGTCCTCTTGGTCCGCCAATTCAACGGGGTTAATAGCACTGTTTGCAAGAATTAGGGCGCGTACTCTTGGTCCGCCAATTTATTCTTGTAAATATTGCTGTAAACTCCGTTGAATTGTTGGATCAAGAGGAGGCGCCCTAATTCTCGAAAGCAGTGCTATTAACTTCGTTTAATTGGCGGGCGAAGAGGATCCGCTAAATTAAAGGGGTTATTATCATTATTTACAATGATTAGGGTACGTCCTGTTGATTCGCCATTTCAATGGGGTTAACAGCATTATTTGCAAGAATTAGGGCGCCTGCTCTTGGTCCGCCAATTCAACGGGGTTAATAGCAATATCTACAAGAATTAGGGCGCACACTCTTCGTCCGCCAATTCATTGGTGTTAATAGCATTATCTACAAGAATTAGGGTGCGTTCTCTTGGTCCGCCAATTCAACGGGGTTAATAGCACTGTTTGCAAGAATTAGGGCGCATACTCTTGGTACGCCAATTCAACGGTGTTAAAGGCATTATTTGCAAGAAGTAGGGCGCATTCTCTTGGTCCGCCAATTTAACGGTGTTAATAGCACTGTTTGCAAGGATTGGGGAGCGTCCTCTAGGTCCGCCAATTCAACGGGGTTCATAGCATTATTTGCAAGAATTTGGGCGCGAACTCTCGTTCTGCCAATTCAACGGGGTTAATAGCATTATTTGCAAGAATTAGGGCGCGTCCTCTTGGTCCGCCAATTCAATGGGGTTAATAGCACTGTTTGCAAGAATTAGGGCGCATACTCTTGGTACGCCAATTCAACGGGGTTAAAGGCATTATTTGCAAGAATTAGGGCGCATTCTCTTGGTCCACCCATTCAACGGTGTTAATAGCACTGTTTGCAAGGATTGGGGAGCGTCCTCTAGGTCCGCCAATTCAACGGGGTTCATAGCATTATTTGCAAGAATTTGGGCGCGAACTCTCGTTCTGCCAATTCAACGGGGATAATAGCATTACTTGCAAGAATTAGGGCGCGAACTCTCGTTCCGCCAATTCAACGGGGTTAATGGCATTATTTACAAGAATAGGAGCGCGCCCTCTTGGTCCGCCAATTCACCGGGGTTAATAGCACTATTTGCGAGAATTAGCGCGCGACTTATGTACTTTAAAATACTTAAAAATAAAAACTCGAACCGAAATATTTATTATAGTCGATTTACGTCATTATTGTTTTATATTGGTCTTAAGACTAGTTTTACAGTTTTCTTGAACGTCGCTTCTAAGCTTCGCTCTGTTTAAAATGAAAAAATGCTTAGTTGACAAAACTGCAACAATGCTTTATACATTGTTGTTGTTTTGTAAACTTTTGAATATTCGGTTGCAACATTCACGTTTTGTTCTTTTGCAAACGGAAATGTTACAGACGTCAATTCAGCATTGGTTTTTAATTTCATATGAGTTAGGCTAATAAATAACGATCGCAGCGGCGACGCTTTCGTTATTTGCTTAAGCAGCAACTTTGTTATTAAGATACTTTTGAGCGATAATGCTGATGTCGTCGATATTGTTTCGTTATTTTCTTTATTGTTACAAATTTGTTTTATTTCGATATTTCTTACATTTTGTACTAGTATTGTGGAATCGTCTATTGCTTCTATTTTAATATCTGTTTCTTTTACAAGTTTACAATTATTTAGGAAAACACAATTTTTGCTAGATTTCAGCTCATTAAGATTTTTATATGGGTCGTACTTATACGTTTTATCGTCTATTTTTACTATTAGTTCGTCTTCCGAATCAATTTCGTAGTAGTCTTTGTTAGTGATAGGTGTTATTAATATGATGTGAGTCTGTATGAAATTAGTTGGAAATTTAATAGCGAATATTGGTGTGTTATTATGGTACATCACCCCCATTCGGATGAGTTTTATTTTGTAAAAGTCGATTTTAAATTTTTCTATTTCTTCGCTAGTTAGTATAGAAGGATGGAAGATATTATACCTAGCCGAAGCTATAGTGTTTTGGATTTCTTCTACTTTACTTTGTAGGAATTTTAGTTTGATTAGTTGGTCATGATAGAGGATATCGATTCTGATATCATTGTTGAATGATTGGATATGGTTAAAGTTTCTTGTTATGTGTACTCTATCGTCTACTATTGTTTCTTTTAATGAATTAATGGACATGTTGATGGCATTGTTAATATGTATTTGTTTGTTAATTGTTTCTATTATTTGGTGAATGTTATCATGATTATTTTGAATGTGTTCTAAAATATTTTGTCTGTCGGTATCGTCCATTAAGCCAAATAGCCCGCTACCAACTATGTTGAACAATCCCCGTTTTTGCCTTTTTTGGGGTATTATAGAATGGATTTTGGCTTTTAGTGTTGTTATTTCCATTTCTAGGTTAATTTTATTTGTGCCTTTTATTGTTTGGATGTTTTCTTCCATGGCATTTATTAGTTTTAATATTTCTAATGGATCTTTAATATGAACTATTATGTAAGTTTAGTTGATTATTTCTACTGATGATGTTTTGATGGCTGTGAATCCCGCTTCAGTTTGAATGGGTGTTATTTTGACCATAGCTGTTGTTGGAGTTGGGCAAAGGATGAGGAGTAGAAATAGAACCTGGAATGTCAGAATGTTTTAGAGGTATTTTAATATTTATATCGTAGACATTATTTAACGGCTTTTTTATGAATTTGGCTTCTTCTTTGTGCCGGTCATTTTTGTAGTTTTTTATAAAACCTACCTCTCTGCCCTCTTGGTAACGTTCTCTTTTATTATTGTTTTTTTCTATTATGGTAATTTTTGTTTGAGCAATTGCTCGTGTAGTTCATTATGGTTAATTTTACTATTTTGTACATCGAATGGTGTACATTTTATAGTAGTATGATATGTGATGTTATAATAAAACATGGCTTTTGCCATTTGTCCGATTATTGGTATTTTCTCATCAATTTTAAGTGTTCGAATTTTTTGTGTTATGGTATTATTTAATCTTTCTATGTCGCTATTACCGGTACGGCTATTGGGTTTTGTAGAATGGTATTCAATACCTTGTTCTTGTAAGATTTCTCTCACATTACTATTGTTGAATTCATTGTCGAATACAAATTTTTTGACTTTTCCTTTAACTGCTAGAAACTGTTGAATATTATCAACAATTGTTCTGCTATTTCTGTCTGTTATTGGAAAACATGTTGCATGTTTCGAGAATTTGTCAATGAATATTATAAATGAGTGTTTTGAATTGATATAAGTATCAACATGGACAATTTCTTTTATGGTTTTTGGTGTTTCGGTTATGTGAAATTTATTTTTGATCGGGTTACGATCATATTTGCCACCAGTGCAAGTATCGCAATTATTTATGATTTTATGAATGTGATTTTTAAGTTTTGGGTTGTATATTTTTGATTTCAGTAGTTCGTAGGTAGCTATTATGCCACAGTGACCGCTCTCATTTTTGTGGAACAAGGCGATTTGTTTGTTGAGTTCTTCGGGGTTTTCTATATCTTTCGCCCGTTTAGAACATTTCACAAATTTTATGTTACGGTTATTGTCAAATTCCTTTACGAGAATGTTTTGTATTTTATTATACTCATGATCGTTTAGATATGAATATATTCCTATCTTACCTTTTGTGATTTCTCTTCGGATGATGTTAATGACATTATTATTATAAATGTCTCTACTGTCAATATAAATTTGTTTGTTATTGAATACATTCGTGACGTTTTTATTTTTTTCATCCACTATTATTATTTGAATAGGGAATCTGTTTACTACTGTATGCAATATAGAGATATAGTTTTGCAAGTCTTCCTCTTGAGAGTGAACTGTTTGCACTTCTATTGAATCATTATCTTCCTCTGTGATAAGAGGTTCATTTAGGCGTAAGTCTTCCTCTTGAGGGTCGACAGCCTGAGCATCTTGTGCTTCGTTCGTATTTAATTCATCATTTCCATGATTTATTTCATCTTCTGCTATTCTACTAAACATTAAAAAATTTACTTCCTCATTAACCTCTGATTAGGTGTCTTGGAGGGTATCTACCTCCATATAAGAGGGTCCCTCAAATGATCCCGTATTTTGGGTATCAACGCTCATATATGAAGTTCGGGTCTGAGCTGAGTTAGTATTACCAAAGTTTTGGTTATTTTTCGGGTAATCATTTTGATCATTGTGATTTTTATAAGAATTGCTAGTATTATTATTGTTGTATGAATTACGGTTCTGGTTATTATTAAAACCAGTATTATTACGGTTTTGTTATTGTTATAACCAGTGTTATTTTGGTTTGGGTTATTATTATAACCGGCATTATTTTGGTTTTGGTTATTATTAGTATTATTGCCAGATTGATTGTTATTATTATTTTGCGGTCTGGGCTTTTTATGTTTATAATGAATAGCTCTGCTATCGTCTAGTAGTTTAAGTTTGGTATATTTTGAAATTACGTCTTCTAATTTCATGTTTTCGGCAATATTATGGCTTACTAGCCCATCGATTTTTTCACCTAGTATACAAATTAAATCCCTATCGACGTACATAGATTGATAAGGGGAAAAGATTTTATCTTCTAATTCGTACAATATATTTAAATCATTTTTTGCCTTTTGTAATATTGCAAATAGTTCTCTTAAATTAATTACTTTAATCATTCTGCACATATTATAGATGTCGCCAAAGGTTGTCCTTTGTTTGAAGTGCTGCTTTAATTTTTCTTTTACTTCTGTCCACGTTGGGTTTTGTAGGAATTCTTGCGACACCCTAGTCGTTTCGCCTCGTAGTTTTTCATTAAGTATTATGTTGGTCCCAAAAGAGATTAAGTCATTGTTATTTCCACACAACGCTACGATTTGGTCTAGAGATTTAATGAACTGCACCAAGTAGCTTGTGTTGTTCAGAGGCTGTATAGCCCTGAATTGATTAAGAACATCCTTCGGGGTAAGGCCTAGACTGTTGGACATCTAAAGTTGTTGTTGTGGTTGTTGTAACTGTTGTTGTTGCTGGAGTTGGTCCTGCAGCTGGTTAATTGCTGCCTCCTGTTGTCTTATGCATTCGACCATTTGTTCTTCGTTCATTTTTAGTCCGCTTTGTCCACTTTTGTAAGAAGAAGAAAAAAAACATTTTTTTTTTTTTTTTTGAAAGCTTTATATTTAAGGACTTTATTTTTCTTAGTTCACTTTAAAACCTTGTACCAATTTTATTAATATACTTAAGTATATGTTTATTCTGGTGTTAACTTTAATAGGCTTTATTAAACTTTTATTTATTAACATACTTTAGTATATTTTTGTACACTGTTCACTGTTTATTCTGAAGTTAACTTTGGTAAGCTTTATTAACCTTTTATTTCTTAATATACTTTAGCATATTTTTGTACACTGTTTATTCTGGTGTTAACTTTAATAAACTTTATTTAACTTTTATTTATTAATATACTTTAGTATATTTTTAAACACTGTTCACTGTTTATTCTGGTGTTAACTTTAGTAAGCTTTATTAAACTTTTATTTATTAATATACTTTAGTATATTTTTGTACACTGTTTGCTGTTTTGTTTGGTGTTAGTTAACTTCGGTTAACTTTATACGAAACTTCACTTTTGTGGCTTAAGCGTTATTGGTTTTGTTCTTTATTAATATCTTTGGATATTAACTCCACGACTGCCCCACTTATGTACTTTAAAATACATAAAAATAAAAACACGAACCGAAATATTTATTATAGTCGATTTACGTCTTTATTGTTTTAGATTGGTCTTAAGACTAGTTTTACAGTTTTCTTGAACGTCGCTTCTAAGCTTCGCTCTGTTTAAAATGAAAAAATGCTTAGTTGACAAAACTGCAACAATGCTTTATACATTGTTGTTGTTTTGTAAACTTTTGAATATTCGGTTGCAACATTCACGTTTTGTTCTTTTGCAAACGGAAATGTTACAGACGTCAATTCAGCATTGGTTTTTAATTTCATATGAGTTGTGCTAATAAATAACGATCGCAGCGGCGACGCTTTCGTTATTTGCTTAAGCAGCAACTTTGTTATTAAGATACTTTTAAACGATAATGCTGATGTCGTCGTTATCAGCATTATGGCTCAATGTGGAGTGGAGATACATAAATCGCGTCCTTTTGGTTCGCCAATTCAGCGGGGTTAATAGCATTATTTGCAAGAATAAGAGCGCGCACTCTTACTCAGCTAATTCAACAGGGTTAATAGAACTGTTTGCAAGAATTAAGAATAAGGGCGCATCCTCTTGGTCCGCCAATTCTACGGAGTAAACAGCATAACTTACAAGTATTAAGGCGCGCAATCTTGGTCCGCCAATTCAACGGAGTTTACAGCATTATTTACAAGAATTTGGGCGCCTCCTCTTGGTCCGGCATTTCAACGGAGTTTACAGCAATATTCACAAAAAAAGTGCTCGTCCTCTTGGTCAGCCAATTCAATGGAGTTAACACCATTATTTACAACAATTAGAGCTCGTCCACTTGCTCCGCCAATTCATCGGAGTTAATAGTACTATTTGCAAGAACTAGGGCGCGTCCTCTTGGTCCGTTAATTCAATGGAGTACATACCATTATTTACACGAATTAGGGCGAGTCCTCTTGATCCGCCAATTCAACGGAGTACACAGTATTAAAGCGCGTACTCTTGGTCCGCCAATTTATTCTTGTAAATAATGCTGTAAGCACTGTTTGCAAGAATTAGGGTGCGTCCTCTTGGTCCACCAATTCAACGGAGTTAACAGCAATATTATCAAGAATTGGAGCGCGTACTCTTGGTGCGCTAATTCAACGGGGTTAATACCTCTGATTGCAAGAATTGGAGCGCGTCCTCTTGGTCAACGGGGTTAATATCACTGTTTGCAGGAATTAGGGCATGTTCTCTTGGTACGCCAATTCAACGGGGTAAATAGCACTGTTTGCAAGAATTAGGGCATGTCCTCTTGTTCCGCCAATTCAACGAGTTTCATAGCATTATTTGCATGAGTAAGGGCGCGTCCTCCTGGCCCGCCAATTCAACTGTCTTAATAGTGTAGCAGTAATTTATATTAGTGTAGCAGTAAATCATTGTAATATGAAAGGCAAAGCCCACTGTACGATGAGCTGCTGAGAGCGTGTTCTCAGCAGCGATAGTATTAAAACAGAATGTGCAATAAAGAAGAGTCAGTCTGTGCTGAGCTCGTGACAAAGAAATACGTACTTCAATAGTATTATTTACAAAAAATAGGGCACATCCTCTTGGTCCGCCAATTCAACGGAGTTAATAGCACTATTTGCAAGAACTAGCGCGCGTCCTCTTGCTCCGCGAATTCAACGGAGTACACAGCATTATTTACAAGTATTATGGCGCGTCCGCTTGGTCCTCCAATTCAACGGGGTTAATAGCACTATTTGCAAGAACTAGCGCGCGTCCTCTTGGTCCGCGAATACAACGGAGTACACAGCATTATTTAGTTAACAGCAATTTTTACAAGAATTAGTGCGCGTCCCCTTGGTCCGCCAATTCAACGGAGTTAATAGCATTATTTGCAAGAATTAGAACGCGTACTTTTGGTCCGCTAATTCAACGGGGTTAACAGCATTATTTGCAATAGTGTTCAAACAACCAACAACTACTTGAAGGCATACCACAAGAAGATAGAATTTCCAAGGTCGATTTACTTGATATACAAAACAATCATCAGATAAAGACGTTAGGCCTAGTGTGGATGCCCAACTTTGATTATCTGTGTGGACGAGCTCAAACTTTCACATCAACAACGAAATGTTTGTTCAGAATTTGGTCAAATATTTGATCCTGCTGGGCTTTTCGCTCCATTTGTTGTTAGAGCAAAGATATTTATGCAACAACTGTGGGAACAAAAATTGGACTGGGACGAAGCGCTCCCTGAACATCAACAGCACGAATTGAAGAGATTTCGAGAAGATCTTCAATTATTAAATAATTGTAAGCTGCCTCGACATATTTATGGGGGCCAAATTCCAATAAAAAGGGAGTTGCACACATTCGTCGATGGTTCGGAGAAAGCATATGGAGCAGCTGTATATATTCGGGCTACTTACAAAAATAAGCAATTATCAGTAAATTTACTGTGCGCTAAAACACGCGTAGCACCTCTATCAAGGCAAACCTTACCACGGCTGGAGCTATGTGCTGCCCTGCTAGGGTCAGAGTTGGCAAAAACAGTGATCAAGGATCTTCATATAGAGAATATTCCATCTTCTTTTTGGACGGACTCTGATATTGTACTAGCTTGGATTAACGCTTCTGCATCATCGTTTCATACATTTGTTGCAAATAGAGTTGCAAAAATTCAAAAGTCAACCGTTCCACAACAATGGCGACACGTTTCTTCACAAAATAATGCAGCAGATTTACTTTCTCGAGGAATTTCGGCAAGAAAAATGTGCACTGATATTTTGTTCTAGCATGGATCACAATCAGAATGGCCAGCACCATTTACAAAATCTATAAAAGATCCAACTTGTTTAGAACGCAAAACCAAAAACATAACAGCTATGGCAAACACAGCACAATCAGATATTTTATACAATATCCGACATATCAATTCGTTCAGCAGACTACAACGGATAGACGCATACATAAGTCGATTTCGTAAAAAGGGGTTCAGTTCAGTACAAATTTTTATTAAGGAACTTGAACTTGAACAATCCACAGTACATTTGAAACTGGCATTTATCTGAGCTCTAAAACGTTTTATTAGTCGGCGTGGAAAGTGTCAGACGCTGCACTGCGATAATGCAACTAACTTTGTTGGTGCAAAAAATGAGTTAAGCGAACTTGATGCAGCTATTTTCTCTGAAAAGGCTAGAAACGGAATTATTGAATTCTGCAACACGAAAAATGTGGCGTTCAAATTCATCCCGCCTCGAGCTCCACATTTCGGTGCACTTTGGGAAGCTGCAGTCAAGTCTGCAAAAAGTTTGCTGTTAAGAAACAACAGTCACGTCAACCGTCAAACCGATCGGACGTGTCTGCTAGTGCTCCGCAATAATTCAGTTTAGTTAAGCTTAGTTATGAAAGCATATTTGCTGATAGCTATAGTAACAGGCTCTAAATTTAATTTGTGCAAATGCTAAAAAAACAAACTTCAGCGAAAAGTTTAATTTATACTTTTTCTAAAATAAAAATAAAAACAAAAAAAAAACCCGCGATTGAAAACAAAGCGCGCAAAGCGCTCCGCAAGATCAGCGCAGACTCTCATTGCAAAGTGCCGATGGGAGAAATGCGTACTTTACATACATCGCAACAGAAGACACCATCAAACATAAATTGCCCTCCACCTCCCTCCCAGCCCAAAACAAAAGCAACGAAACAGGTAAAATGAATATCCAAATGGATACCGCGGTGACCACTTCAGTCCCCTCTACTAGCATTGTTAATGTATTCCGACCAATGTCATTAACAATACCAACGCAGCAAAACCTTACGCTCTCTACTCACGGCCCAACACGGCAACTCACTTGGGCTGAAGAGTGCCCAACACCCACCCTCTTAAATGAAAAATTTTCCAATTGTTCTCTTTCCAATGCTGCGAGCACACAAACAATCACTTATGTGTCTCCGGCTATTACAACAGCAACAGTCCCAACATCAACAAACACAACAACAACTACAGCCACAACATCTTCTGCAATGATCAAAAAAAATAATTTACCGCAATCTCAAAGCGGACTGCAGCAAAAGAACAATACAAAAACTCCAGCGATACAGACAGGCTTAGATCGCAACATTCAAATAAAGCGAAAGCTGAGCCCACAAATGTCGGATAAAGGAAATAAACCTAAGTTGAATCGACGAAATATTGAAAGCGAAACCGAATCGCCACTTAGTCGCAACAGATTTTCTATTTTAAGCGACAATACATCCAACGCACAAAACAGCGCAGATGAAGGAGCTACAAAAGCGAGTGTCAAACCACCGCCAATATATGTCCGTGAGCAAAGCTCTAACAATATTGTAAACATAATAGCAAAACTCATTGGGAGCAATAACTTCCATACAACTGCTATTAGGAAGGGTACAATATACGTGACCACGGTTCAAATTTACTCCGAACAAAATTATCGCGTAGTTTCAAAGCATTTCACAGACATGAAAATAAACTTCTGTACCTACCAACTGAAAAGCTCTAAAGGACTTCAAGTCATGCTCAAAGGCATTGAACCAACTGTCACTCCAAGCGAAGTGGTAAGCGCACTAAAAGAAAATGGCTTTAACCCAAAAATAGCCATAAATATTAATAATATAATATTAATAAAAACAAAATTCCGCAGCCCATGTTTAAAGTAGAGCTGGAACCCGAAAATAGGCCACTTGAAAAAAAACGAGGTACACCCAATCTATAATTTAAAATACCTGCTGCACCGCAGAATTTCTGTAGAAGAACCTCACAAGCGCAATAACCCGGTCCAATGCACCAACTGTGAGGAGTTTGGACACACAAAGACTTACTGTACTCTACGTTCTGTATGCTTCGCCTGTGGAGAACTCCACAATACCGCTACATGCACAGTAAATAAGTTGGATTCCAACGCGAAAAAGTGTAGCAACTGTGGAGGAAATCACACGGCTAATTATAGAGGATGCCCTGTGTACAAAGAGTTGAAAAACCGCCTGCATCTGCGAACTGCCTCTGCTCGCTCTCACCCCGTAGAGTCATTTGCACGCACTCCAACATATACTTTTGACACAACCACCCCTGGTATGTCTTTTGCCAATACCTTGAAATCAGGGCTAAAGCCAGCTGATGCAAAGTCATATGGCCAAACCGTTTCCCACACGGTACCCGTGGGCCCCTCTACACAAAACCCACAACTGAGCATGCCCCAAAATGCTAATACACCACTCAATGGCATCGAATCAATGATTGCATCAATGCAACAAAGAATGATGAATTTCATGGCATTCATGCAAAACACAATGCAAGAAATGATGCGGAATCAAAACACTCTGATTCAGATGCTTGCAGCCCAACAAAGCAAATTATGACTTGCTTAAAAATAAATATATGTCTCTGGAATGGTGTTTCCCGACACAAAAATGAGCTCGTAAATTTTCTCGAAGTAAGAGACATTGATGTAATGCTTCTCGCAGAAACACATCTTACGAACTTTAAAATTCCAGGGTATGCGTTCTATTCCACGAACCACCCAGATGGCAAAGCCCACGGCGGAACTGGTATACTCATAAGAAGTCGTATTAAACACCATTCTCTACAAACATTTGCAACCAATTATCTCCAAGCCACCTCAATAAATGTTTAAACAAAGTTTGGTAGTGTAACACTATCGGCTATTTATTGCCCGCCAAGGTTTACGGTATCTGAAAAACAGTTTCTCGAATTCTTCGACACTCTAGGTGATCGCTTCATAGCCGCGGGTGATTATAATGCCAAACATACACATGGGGGCTCAAGGCTTTCAAACCCCAAAGGAAAGCAGCTCTACAAAGCAATTATAAACACCAAAAACAAGCTTAACTATGTCTCGCCCTGTACTCCAACATATTGGCCTACAGATTCGATAAAAATCCCAGATCTCATTGATTTTGCAATAACACGAAGAATTTCAAGTCATCTAATATCTGCTGAATCTCTTGCAGATCTCTCATCGGATCATTCTCCAGTTCTTTTTAGTTTACTGGAAAAACCTTAGAGTATCCCAATAAACTCACTACACAAAAAACCAACTAGCTCAAATAAAAAAAGTATATAAGCAGTCATATCGAGCTAAACCCAGCAATATGTAACGCAATCGATATTGAAAACTCTGTCAGTGCCCTGAGTTCTGTGCTCACTGCTGCAGCTCAACACTCCCCACCACAACCATCCACAGCCAATTCGATGAACCACAGCATAACCAACAGTCACATTGAACAGTTAGTTATGACGAAACGGCGTTTTAAAAGGGAATGACAGTGTCTAAGATCTCCAACCTCTAAGCACAATCTAAAGATTGCTTCACGTGAGCTAAGCAAAGCTCTTAAACTCGAGGAAAAACTCACTCAGAGACGATACATCGAACGTCTTTCTCCAACAAGCTCTAAGTTTCCCCTGTGGAAAGCGCGAGCAGACATTAAACCACCGGTTATAGTCTCTACACTCATAAGAGACCACACTGGAAAGTGGGCACGCACGGTCATAGAAAAAGCGGAAGTTTTTGCAAGCCACTTAGGAACTGTTTTTCAACCAAATCCGTCTACAAACGCTTTTGTTCTTCCCTCTCCTTCGAACACGAACTACTCTGAACCCCCCAAAGTTCACACCCACGAAGTTCATAAAGTGATGAAAACCCAGCTCAATCCCAAGAAGGCTGCAGGTCATGATTTAATTTCCCCAAAAATGATCATGGAACTTCCCAGTCCAGCTGTGACATATATCATAACGCGATTTTTAAATGCGGATATTTTCCAACTCAGTGGAAGAAATCGGTCATAGTCATGATACCAAAACCCGGAAACGATAAAACACAGGCAGCGTCATATAGACCCATAACCCTACTATCCTGCCTATCCAAACTGTTCGAAAAGTTGGTTCTTTTAAAAATCAACTCACACATGCAGAACGTTATTCCCACCCACCAATTTGGGTTTCGTGAAAACCATGGCACTATCGAACAGGTAAACCGAATAACTTCGGAGATTAGAACAGCGTTCGAACTCCGCGAATACTGTTCCGCAATCTTTCTCGATGAAGCTCAAGCATTTGACCGCGTTTGGCTTGATGGACTTAGGAACAAAATAAAAGTATTGCTACCCCAAAACACTCACAAAATTCTAGAATCATACCTCAGCAATAGAGTATTCACGGTACGTCAGAATGACTACATAACACAGGAGTCTGAAATTAATGCTGGAGTACCCCAAGACAGCGTACTCGGTCCTATGTTATATGTTCTGTACACTTCAGACATACCAACGGATCAAAGACTTACAATATCCACATTTGCTGATGACACAGCAATCTTAAGTAGATATCGATGCCCAATAAGAGCAACTAGACTACTAGCAGACCATCTCATTCTTCTCGAGGAGTCGCTGGTTAACTGGCGTATAAAAGTTAGTGAGCAAAAAAGCAAACACGTCACATTCACTCTAAACAGAGGTACTTGTCCATCGTTGACTCTAAACAACATTGTGATCCCACAGGCCAATGACGTCGTGCATCTCGGCATTCATCTCGAAAGACGGCTCACTTATCGTAAACATATTGAAGCCAAGAAAACACAGATAAAGCTAAAGGCCAACTCCCTACACTGGCTCATAAATCCGCGGTCCCCCTTAAGCTTGGACTACAAATTGCTTCTTTACAACTCCGTAATAAAGCCTATTTGGACGTACGGCTCACAGTTATGGGGCAATGCGAGATATAGTAACGTGGATATAATACAAAGAGCTCAATCAAAAATACTTAGAACTCTCACCGGAGCACCTTGGTACATTCGCAATGCTAACATTCACAATGATCTTAACATCCCAACTATTAAAACTGAAATAGATCGATTCAAGCAGACCTATGAATGTTAACTCAATTCTCACCCTAATCCACTCGCACGATCTCTAACACTACTCCATACACAAACACGACTCAGGAGAAACGACCTCCCAGCCCTGTGATGTGCTCTTAGGGCCGCTGTAACTACATAAGTCTCCAACCAGGGGCTACATTTAAGATTTGATAAATTATTGTTAGTCTCTTATCAAGATAAGATCCAATAAAAAAAAAAAAAAAAAATAAAAACAAACCAGAATCTTTAACATACGAAGAATTGGAGACACTTATAGTTGAAATCGAAGCCATATTGAATTCTCGGCCAATAACTCCAATGTCCCAAATGATCTGACTGCGCTTACACAGGGACATTTTCTTATTGGTGAACCCTTATTGGCGCAGGTTGAGAATGAACCATTCCAACAACCTAAAATATTAGTGCAAAGGTGGCAGCTGGTTTCTAAATTAAAACACACCTTTTGGACGCAATGGTCGCGAGAATATCTTCAGCAGCTTCAACAACGTCAAAAATGGAAAAGGTCGTCAACCAACATTAAAGAAGGAGACCTGGTTTTAATTAAAGAAGACAAAGTTCCTGTCCTGCAGTGGCCAATGGGAAGAGTACTCAAAATATATTCAGGTCTGGACAACCATGTTCGCGTTGTTGACGTACGAACAGCAACTGGAACTTACATAAGAGCAGTACACAAGTTGGCAGCACTTTTACCAGAGGATGAATGTTCCGACAAACGCCCTTTGATTGATGATGAGTCACGAGAAGAACTTCCTGCAACCGTCAATCATACCAAAAAACAGAAGACACGGTTACGGCCGTCACTGGCCACAACGTTGCTGGTGATGATATTATTGCTTCCGCTAGTACTGTCGAAATCTATAAATATAACAACCTTTGGAACGAAACCTGGCATATTCTATGAAAGAATGGGTACAACCAGATTAGCTGTCGGCAACTGGACGATTATTGCTTATTATGACCTGGATACATATTGGCAAGATATGGAGACATTTTCAATCGGAACGGCAAGAATTGGTTATATGTGTTCAGATTTAAAAAGAACACTGGCATGCACTGCGATGCACCAACATTTCAAACACATAGAAGATGAATTTGCAAATGGAAAACAGCATAATGAGGCAGGTTCGAATGCGTAGAGCACCATTAGTTATTATTGGAAATATTACCAGCAGCCTTTTTGGAGTACTTGACTCAACATATGCGAAAGAAATGTCTGAAACAATCTCAAAAGAAAAGGGAAATGAAAACCATTTGCTAATATTAATTAAGCGGCAAATAGACGATACAAACAGTTTGCACAAATCGGTCGCTTAGCATGTTTGTGCAAACACATCACACGACACAAACCAAATTTGCGCAAGCAAAAATTTTCATTCAGTTGTCATTTACATTTCGTCAAACATGAGTGCGGAGGCTGCTACTGCTGCTATATTGCTCGGCCTTGTTTTAAAAAGGTAGAGAGAACGCGAGGAAAAACAAAAAGAAAATAAAAACAAGTAAGGAAATTTCAGTCGGGCGTAACCGACTGTAAGAGGCCCTGTACCAGTTCAGTTCGCCTAACAAACACATTAAATGTTTCCCGAGCTTATGACCAAACACATGACTACTTCTCACTGCGCGAATATGAATGAAAAGAAAAGGGGGGTCGTTCAAATTCAATTGCTTATAAAATCGTCATTTATTATCCGATTTTGATGAACTTTTCGGATTTTGGCTAAGAAGGACGATATCTCTATAATGGCATACTTACTTTTTTAGGCCCTGTACCGAAGGTACAAGAGCCTATTGGGTTTGTGCAAATGTATGTAACAGGTAGAAATATTGGTCGGAGACCCCCCAAAGTTACCACCATTATGGTCAGGAGTGATAGAGGAGTCGATATAGCCATGTACGTCTGTCCGTCCGTCCGTCTGTCCGTCTGTATGAACGAAAGGATCTCGGAAACGGTAATAGATAGAGACTTCGTGTTTTTTGCATTCGACTGGGATTGCTCCGGAATTTCACAAGTTTATTTTAGAATTTTGCCCCTTCCCCCCTTCCCCATAAAATCACCCCTTAGGGTGAAAATTTCTTCGGCACAAAAAAAATTGAGTGTACCAATATAGAAATAACGTCTCTCTAAGCCAAAATCCAAAAAGTTCATCAAAATCGGATAATAAATGGCGATTTTATAAGCAATTGAATTTTAACGACCCCCCATTTCTTTTCATTCATATTCGCGCAGTGAGAAGTGGTCATGTGTTTGGTCATAAGCTCGGGAAACATTTAATATGTTTGTTAGGCGGCCTGAACTGGTACAGGGCCTCTTACAGTCGGTTACGCCCGACTGTATTTCCTTACTTGTTTTGTGCCGAAGAAATTTTTGCCCTTGGGGGTGATTTTATGGGGAAGGGGGGGGAGGGGCAAGTTTTTAAAATAAACTTGTGAAATTCCGGAGCAGTCCTAGTCGAATGCAAAAAACACGAGGTCTCTATCTATTACCGTTTCCGAGATCCTTTCGTTCATACGGACGGACGGACGGACACACGGACATGTCTATATCGACTCCTCTATCACTCCTGACCATAATGGGGGTAACTTTGGGGGGTCTCTGACCATTATTTCTACCTGTTACATACATTTGCACAAACCCAATAGGCTCTTGTACCTTCGGTACAGGGCCTAAAAAAAAAAAATGTGGTGCCAAGAATGGTACAAAAAGAGAGATCTTCTTGGACAGAAGGAGCTGTTGAAGGAGTTGGAGTTACGGCCGAAGCGGATTTTAAAAATTATGTTCGCATGGGACAGCCAACTTTTGAGAAACTCACAAAAATTGCTCATATTATAACAAAGCAAGACACAATGATGAGAGTAGCTATACCTCCTCATCACCGAATTGCAGTCACTCTTCGGTTTTTGGCAATAGGAAACAACTTCGAGGATCTCAAGTTTTTGACGGCAATCGCACCCCAAACAATTGGCGTGATTGTTATTGAAACCTGCGAAGCAATAATTAAGGAACTAAGCAAATACATAAAAGTAATAAGTTAAATTATTTAATCTATTATTTGAAACAAAAGAAATTGTACATTTTCATTTTCTACATTGAAATTTGAAAAATAATCGTTTAAATTAACATCAGTTCTCGATTGGAAACTTGATGAATGACCGATAATGGGTAAAGAAGGGTTCATCGGTTCCGATGAGGTGGAAGTGTCCACAATATAAACGGCATTGTCGTTTCCTTGAGGAGTCGATGATCTGCTTAGGAAAAGTGGCGAACTACTGCTTTGTGGTGTAGGCATTTGTGGCATTACACGTGCATAATGCATGGGTTGAAAATTGGGAAGCACCCGTTACGAATGTTGTTGTGGCATCGAAATGTTAGACGGCGACTGCATAATATTTTGATTATTCAAAATATTAAGCATGTCCATTGTATGGCTAAATTGCAAATTGCCAATGCAACCATGAAATAAAACATCCGAAATCAATTTTCGAGCCAAAACTTTTTGTGCTGCAACCATCCTCATATTGAGCAGACCATGAATTAGCTAATGAGTCGCCTTTTTTTTTTTGTGGTTTGGACGATGCCTCCAGCTTTTCAACTGCCAACTTAATAAGTTTGTGTTCTTAATTTTTTTTTTTTTGCTTGGGTGCGGCGATGTCTGCAAATAATAATAAAATTGTATATTAATTTTTTCTATTTTTTTAGGTGCCACAAACAGAAAACAAGTAAGAACAGGCGTAACAGGCGTAACCGACTGTAAGAGACCCTGTACCAGTGCAGGTCGCCAAACAAACACATTAAATGTTTCCCGAGCTTAATCAAAATTTTAAAATAAACTTGTGAAATTGCGGAGCAGTCCTAGTCGAATGCAAAAACACGAAGTCTCTATCTATTACCGTTTCCGAGATCCTTTCGTTCATACGGACGGCCAGTGTAGAGATAACGTTCTACCAAAATCCAAAAAGTTCATCAACAGCGGATAATAAATGACGATTTTATAACCAATTGAATTTGAACGGCCCCCTATTCATTTCATACATAAAAAAATGTTTTATAAGGCACTTTCGTGCAGTGAGAAGTGGTCATGTGTTTGGTCATAAGTTCGGGAAAAATTTATGTGTTTGTTAGGCGACCTGCACTGGTACAGGGCCTCTTACAGTCGGTTACGCCCGACTGTTATTTCCTTACTTGTTAGGCCCTGTACCGAAGGTACAAGAGCCTATTGGGTTTGTGCAAATGTATGTAACAGGTAGAAATAATGGTCGGAGACCCCAAAGTTACCACCATTATGGTCAGGAGTGATAGAGGAGTCGATATAGCCATGTCCGTCTGTCCGTCTGTCCGTCTGGCCGTCCGTATGAACGAAAGGATCTCGGAAACGGTAATAGATAGAGACTTCGTGTTTTTTGCATTCGACTAGGACTGCTCCGGAATTTTACAAGTTTATTTTGAAATCTTGCCCCTCCCCCCCTTCCCCATAAAATCACCCCCAAGGCTAAAAATTTCCTCGGCACAAAAAAAAGTAAGTATGCCAGTATAAAGATATCGTCTTTCTAAGCCAAAATCCAAAAAGTTCATCAAAATCGGATAATAAATAACGATTTTATAAGCAATTGAATTTGAGCGACCCCCCTTTTCGTTTCATACATAAAAAAATGTTTTATAAGGCACTTAGTGGTGCAGTGAGAAGTGGTCATGTGTTTGGTCACAAGCTAGGGGAACATTTAGTGTGTTTGTTAGGTGACCTGTGCTGGTACAGGGCCTCTCACAGTCGGTTACGCCCGACTGTGATTTTCTTACTTGTTTTATGTTGGTTTTTTACACATTTTTTACATATTACTTACCTCTGTCGAGGTTGCAGGTTCCATTGTATTTCGCCCTGGTTCACTTAATTCGTGCTCGTCCAAAAATGACATTAGGTCAAAGTACCACAACTTGGACACATGCTCGTCATCTGCTCCAGCACTAGACTTTAAACTATCGTTTTTTTTTTAATTCACGCCGATATGCCGTCCGTAAAGTATTAATTTTTTTTGCAGGCATTTCTCGTGTGGCTTCTGGTTGAATTTCCCCCATTTTGTCAACTAGAATGCCGTAGGCACTGTTTTTCATTACCCGATTACTATATTCCTTACTTTTGACCTTCCATAAAGCAGGAAGAGAGTGGTATAGTTCATTTTTATTTGTTTTCCGCAACGTACACAACCACACTAAGCAATTTTTTTCAACTTTGTGTTCGATTTTGACCACACACGACACAAACTGTTTGCGCAAATCGACAAAAAATCAAATCATTTTGGATTTTTTATGTTGGTTTTTTACACATTTTTTACATATTACTTACCTCTGTCGAGGTTGCAGGTTCCATTGCATTCTCCCTGGTTCACTTAATTCGTGCTTGTCCAAAAATGACATTAGGTCAAAGTACCACAACTTGGACACATGCTCGTCATCTGCTCCAGCACTAGACTTTAAACCATCTATTTTTTTGTTAATTCACGCCGATATGCCGTCCGTAAAGTACTAATTTTTTTTGCAGGCATTTCTCGTGTGGCTTCTGGTTGAATTTCCCTCATTTTGTCAACTAGAATGCCGTAGGCACTGATTTTCATTACCCGATTACTATATTCCTTACTTTTGACCTTCCATAAAGCAGGAAGAGAGTGGTATAGTTCAATAAATTCGCACATAAACTCTTTTTCATCCATTTTATTTGTTTTCCGCAACGTACACAACCACACTAAGCAATTTTTTTCAACTTTGTGTTCGATTTTGACCACACACGACACAAACTGTTTGCGCAAATCGACAAAAAATCAAATCATTTTGGATTTTTTATGTTGGTTTTTTACACATTTTTTACATATTACTTACCTCTGTCGAGGTTGCAGGTTCCATTGTATTTCGCCCTGGTTCACTTAATTCGTGCTCGTCCAAAAATGACATTAGGTCAAAGTACCACAACTTGGACACATGCTCGTCATCTGCTCCAGCACTAGACTTTAAACTATCGTTTTATTTTTTAATTCACGCCGATATGCCGTCCGTAAAGTATTAATTTTTTTTGCAGACATTTCTCGTGTGGCTTCTGGTTGAATTTCCCTCATTTTGTCAACTAGAATGCCGTAGGCACTGTTTTTCATTACCCGATTACTATATTCCTTACTTTTGACCTTCCATAAAGCAGGAAGAGAGTGGTATAGTTCAATAAATTCGCACATAAACTCTTTTTCATCCATTTTATTTGTTTTCCGCAACGTACACAACCACACTAAGCAATTTTTTTCAACTTTGTGTTCGATTTTGACCACACACGACACAAACTGTTTGCGCAAATCGACAAAAAATTAAATCATTTTGGATTTTTTCGTGTTTGCGCAAATGGTTGCGCAAACACGAAAAAATCCAGTTACATGACACAGCAGTTCGCACAAACACATATTTGCGCAAACTGTTTGTGTCGTCTATTTGGCCCTTTAAGAACCAGAATTCGCTAATTTATTCAACAATTAACTTGCTGAAAAGGAACGAAATGACCATTTCAAAGAAACTGGACCTCATGGATGAACAAATAAATAAAATGGCCATCGAAAAAGACAACTTCTATTTATTTCAATGGTACCTTACGCTTTCAACATAGCTCACACTAATGGCGGCAAATCTACAAAAAATACAATCTGAAATCATGAATGTTCTAACTGATGTTCGACATAACGCAATCAGCCCACTATTAATTTTACCTCGACAGTTGAAAAAACAGCTAGTCGAAATAAAGAATTTTTTCTACACAGTCATCAATGGATATCTCGGCAGTATGGAATGAAGGAGCATTAATCATTACTCTTCATCACTCTGGACTATTGACATTGGATCCCAGTTGCACCGTTCGAAATCAAATCCTTACTGTCTTCGGCCATAGCTCTACAGTCAGTGTAATGAATTCTTCATATCTCGGCAGTATGGAATGAAGGTGCATCAATCATTACTCTTCATCACTCTGGACTATTGACATTGGATCCCAGTTGCACCGTTCGAAATCAAAACATTACTGTCTTCGGCCATAGCTCTACACTCAGTGTAATGAATTCTTCATATGCGCGTTTTGATAATCTTGAAGTAAACATATCCACAACAGCAAGAACAGCAGAAAATTCCACAAGCCGCATTACACCTGAATTTGATAAACTAAGTAAACTAAGAGAACAACTGATACCATCCAGCCAGTACAACCTCCCTCATAATATCAGCACCACTGAACATCACAAAATCATTTCATACATCGCACTATTAGTTTCGTTAATAATAGCGTTTACATACTTTGTTAAAAAACATGTTTTTACCAATAACGAACCATCAACATCAACAGAAGGAAATAAGAAAATTGATGAAACCCAGCTCAACTCTCAACCTTTTGCAATTACCGTAAGAGATAGTTGAACAAATGTTCAACGGCCGGGAGTATGTTTGGTTTTCATCAGCGACACAGCCACACTGGTCGCATATATCTTTCAACACTACTAAAAAATAGTTTCAAAGTTAGTTTTAAGTTACAAAACATTTTACATATTTCTGTCGACACTGTACTGATAAATAGTTTCTAATTTACAAATAAAACGCTAGCGCGCAGACATCTTATCAACGACACATACTAGCAGCAAATGAAGATTAAACGTACGCATATTATTTTTTATTATATGTCATAAATTGTAATTTAAGAAACCCTATCATCTGGTTGCAGAACATATCTTCAGACAAAACAAATATTAAAATGCACTTAGTTAATTAGAAGTCATTTTTTAAAACAAAAAATCGTACACATGTTTGCTAATCTTCGGACAAACCGAAGATTACGCACAAGTACCAGCTAACACCGCATACGCACACTTGAATTGAAAGCCTGCGATTATATGTACATTATTTACTATGTAATTAGAATAAGTGTTCTATGGAATTTTCCACTTTATTATCCGTGGGAAAATTATTTGTAATTTAAACCATTTTTATCTATCAGTTTGTATTTTTATCAACTAAGAAAACTGTATATAAGCTAGACTAAAATAATAAAATCAGTACTTCATTGAGAATCGAAGCATACACGTCTTTCTTTGTTGTACTCACTTTCTATCTCCGACGTCCACCTAGTTACAAGTGCCGGTTGCGACACAGAGTAAGTCACTAGTTTTGTACTAGCGGCTTTACTATTTTTGGTCATTTTTATTTTGACAGACACGACACACTGTTTGCAAGAATTGGAGCGCATCCTCTTGGTCACCCAATTCAATGGGGTTAATAGAACTGTTTGCAAGAATTATAGCGCGTCGTCTTGGTCCGCCAATTCAACGGGGTTAATAGCACTGTTTGCAAGAATTAGGGCGCGTACTCTTGGTCCGCCAATTCGACGGGGTTAATAGGATTATTTGCAAGAATTAGGGCGCGAACTCTCGTTGCGCCAATTCAACGGGGTTAATAGCAATATTTACAAGAATTAGAGCGCGTCCTCTTGATCCGCTAAAATAAAAGGGTTATTAGCATTATTTACAAGGATTAGGATACGTCCTGTTGATTCGCCATTTCAATGGGGTTAACAGCATTATTGCAAGAATTAGGGAGTCTCCTCTTTGTCCGCCAATTCAACGGGGTTAATAGCACTATGTGCAAGAACTAGCGTGCGTCCTCTTAGTCCGCGAATACGACGAAGTACACAGCAATATTTACAAGTATTAGGGCGCGCACTCTTCGTCCACCAACTCATCGGATTTAATAGCATTATCTACAAGAATAAGGGCGCGCACTCTTCGTCCGCCAATTCATCGGGGTTAATAGCATTATCTACAAGAATTAGGGCACGTCCTGTTGGTCCGCCAATTCAACGGTGTTAATAGCACTGTTTGCAAGAATTAGGGCGCGTACTCGTGGTACGCCAATTCAACGGGGTTAATGGCATTATTTGCAAGAATTAGGGCGCATTCTCTTGGTCCGCCAATTCAACGGGGTTAATAGCACTGTTTGCAAGGATTGGGGAGCGTCCGCTTGGTCCGCCAATTCAACGGAGTTAATAGCACTATTTGCAAGAACTAGCGCGCGTCCTCTTGGTCCGCGAATACAACGGACTACACAGCATTATTTATAAGAATTAGGGTGCGCACTCTTCGACCGCCAATTCATCGGGGTTAATAGCATTATTTGCCAGAATTAGGGTACATCCTCTTGGTCAGCCAATTCAACAGAGTTAACAGCAGAATGTGCAAGAACTAGCTCGCGTCCTATTGGTCCGCGAATTCAACGGAGTACACAGCATTATTTACAAGTACTAGGGCGCGCACTCTTCTTCCGCCAATTCATCGGGGTAAACAGCATTATCTACAAGAATTAGGGCGCGCACTCTTCGTCCGCCAATTCATCGGGGTTATAGCATTATCTACAAGAATTAGGGCGCGTCCTCTTGGTCCGCCAATTCAACGGGGTTAGTAGCACTGTTTGCAAGAATTAGGGCGCGTACTCTTGGTACGCCAATTCAACGGGGTTAATGGCATTATTTGCAAGAATTAAGGTGCGTCCTTTTGGTCCGCCAATTCAAATGAGTTAATTAGTATTATTTACAAGTATTAAGGCACGTACTCTTGATCCGCCAATTCAACGAGGATAATAGCACTGATTGCAAGAATTACGGCGCGTCTTCTTGGTCCGCCAATTCAACTAAGTAAACAGCATTATTTACAAGAATAAGGGCGCTTCCTCTTGATCCGCCAATTCAAAAGGGTTAATAGCTCTGTTTTCAAGAATTAGGGCGCGTTCTCTTCGCCCGCCAATTCAACGGAGTAAACAGCATTACTTATAAGAATTAATTCGCGTACTCTTGGCCCGCTAATTCAACGGGGTTCATAGCATTATTTGTAAGAATTAGAGCGCGTTCTCTTGCTCCGCCAATTCACCGGAGTTACGAGCGAATGGTCCGCTGTTTCAACGGGGTTAATAGCACTGTTTGCAAGAATTAGGGCGCGTCCTCTTGGTCCGCCCCATTCAACGGGATTAGTAGCACTGTTTGCAAGAATTAGGGCGAGACCTCGTGGTCCGCTAATTCAACGGGGTTAATAGCATTATTTCCAAAAATAAGGGCACGTCCTCTTGGTCTACCAATTCAACGGAGTTAACAGCAATATTTACAAAAACTAGGGCGCGTCGTCTTCGTTCGCCAATTCAACGGGGTTAATAGCATTATTTGCAAGAATTAGGGTGCGTTCTCTTCGACCGCCAATTCAACGGAGTTAACACCATTATTTACTCTTCCTTTTAGTCCGCCAATTCAACGAAGTAAACAGCATTAATTAAAAGTTTTAAGGCGAGTTCTCTTCGTAAGCCAATTCAATGGAGTTAACACCATTATTTACAAGAATTAGGGCGCGTCCTCTTGGTCACCTTATTCAATGGGGTTAATTGCACTGGTTGCAAGAATTAGGGCTCGTCCTCTTGGTCCGCCAATTCAACGGGGTTAATAGCGTTATTTACAAGCATTAGGGCACGTCCTTTTGATCCGCAATTTTAAAGAGGTTATTAGCATTATTTACAAGAATTACGGCGCGTCCTCTCGATTCTCCAATTCAACGGGGTTAATGACACTGTTCGCAAGAATTAGGGCGCGAACTCTTTGCCCGCCAATTCAACGGAGGAAACAGCATTACTTACAAGTATTAAGGCGCGTTCTCTTGGTCCGCCAATTCAACGGGCTTAATAGTACTGTTTGCAAGAATTAGGGCGCGTCTTCCTGGTCCACCAATTCAACTGAGTTAATTAGCATTATTTACAAGTACAGTAATACCCCGCTTTACACGACCCCAAAACTTTCTCGTTCGAGATCCTCTATCTTAGAAAGAATGGAGAAGTTACTGCCAGTCTAGTTCGAAGATTTGAATATGAAGAACACACCACTAAGTCAAGACGTCATATGCACAAAACCAAAATCTTTGTATGAGATGCTGAAATCAGAAAAAGGAGAAGGGAGTTCCACTCCTACTGGATCCATCGGTTCAAGCAGCGTTCTTATCTTCACAATATCCACATAACAGGCGAGGCGTCCAGTGCGGACATTCAAGCTGCAGCTCAGTTTCCAGACAAGTTTCAAGAGTTCGTTGGATGAGAGAAAATTCCTGCTTGTCTCATCTTCAATGTTGATGAGACCGGACTTTACCGGGAAAAATGCCATCTCGAACATTCATTTCTAAGGAAGAAAGTCCAGCCAGTGGATTCAAAGCTGCGAAAGATCGACTAACACTTCTGCTGGGTGGTAATGCCACTGAAACCTTTACTAGTGTACCATTCAGAAACACCCCGTGCAATGCCAGGCATAGACAAGACAAGTCTACCAGTTGTGTGGCGATCAAACAGAAAGTCGTGGGTTACACGGGAAATTTTTCAAGAATGGTATTCTAATAGTTTTTGTCCATCAGTCAAATCCTACTGTGACAGAAATGGGCTTGAACCTAAAGTTATATTACTCTTTGACAATGCCCCAGGACATCCAACCTCAGTTCTTTCCACCAAACACTTCGTCAATATTACAACCTATGGACCAGGGAGCAATAGCAAACTTCAAAGCATATTACCATCGCCGCACTTTTAGCCAACTAATTCATGAAACTGACGGGGAAGGAAGACAGTCTATGCGAGAGTGGTGGAAGTCATACAACATTATGAAGTCTATTCACAACATAGAAGAGGCTTGGAAGGAAGTTAAAAAGTGTTGTATGAACGGGGTGTGGCGTAATCTTTGGCCAGATGTAGTGGAAGCACCTAATGAATTGTCCAGATGCATAGACAAGTGCTTGAAGACATTGATTGAGGGGTCTGGTCTTGAAGATGTCGCGGTAGAAGATCTCGTAGAACTTGTAGCTACGCACGACGATCCTCTCAGCTATGAAAATCTGATCGAGTTACAGAATAATCCTATCTACGATGAGGAAGAACAAGTAGAAGAGAAATTTTTATCTTCAAGGGGAATACAAAATGCTCTTTCAAAAATTTATTCAGTTTTGGACATATTGCAGAGTATAGACAATAATGATGACCGTGTCTGACCGTGTGTCAAACAATTAAAAACAGTGTTGGGTGTTATGAACGTATTTTAAAAGAACGTAACAAAAACGCTACCTAAAAGACAATAGATGTATTTTTCCGTAAAAAATAATTAATAGTATGTATTGCATAAAGTGTTCTTAGAGTTAAAGTTATTGATTAAAATGATTCGTATTTTTTTGTATTAAATTTTGACTATGTTTAATCATAAACCTCGATTTACGCGAATTTCAGTTAACGCGATTTTTTCCGGAACTCATCCCTCGCGTAAAGCGGGGTATTACTGTATATGGCGCGTACTCTTCATTCGTCAATTCAATGGGGTTAATAGCATTATTTAACAGAATAAGGGCGCATCCTGTTGGTCAGCCAATTCAACGGAGTTAATAGCATTATTTACAAGAATTAGTAATTTAGAGAAATTGAGTTAGAAGTAAGTAGTCTTTACGAAACCATATGTTACAATCTAAGATATAAATAATGGAAATATAATAAAGAAAGCTAATGAAATTAAATAAATAATCCCTTGATTTCTATTTAAAACCTGGAAAGAATAATCGCCAGTGGTCACTAAATATAAACATTCTGTGACGAACGCCTGGGCATTCGTCGAGAATACCCCGGATGCGCGTCCTCTCGATTCTCCAATTCAACGGGGTTAATGACACTGTTCGCAAGAATTAGGGCGCGAACTCTTTGCCCGCCAATTCAACGGAGGAAACAGCATTACTTACAAGTATTAAGGCGCGTTCTCTTGGTCCGCCAATTCAACGGGCTTAATAGTACTGTTTGCAAGAATTAGGGCGCGTCTTCCTGGTCCACCAATTCAACTGAGTTAATTAGCATTATTTACAAGTACAGTAATACCCCGCTTTACACGACCCCAAAACTTTCTCGTTCGAGATCCTCTATTTTAGAAAGAATGGAGAAGTTACTGCCAGTCTAGTTCGAAGATTTGAATATGAAGAACACACCACTAAGTCAAGACGTCATATGCACAAAACCAAAATCTTTGTATGAGATGCTGAAATCAGAAAAAGGAGAAGGGAGTTCCACTCCTACTGGATCCATCGGTTCAAGCAGCGTTCTTATCTTCACAATATCCACATAACAGGCGAGGCGTCGAGTGCGGACATTCAAGCTGCAGCTCAGTTTCCAGACAAGTTTCAAGAGTTCGTTGGATGAGAGAAAATTCCTGCTTGTCTCATCTTCAATGTTGATGAGACCGGACTTTACCGGGAAAAATGCCATCTCGAACATTCATTTCTAAGGAAGAAAGTCCAGCCAGTGGATTCAAAGCTGCGAAAGATCGACTAACACTTCTGCTGGGTGGTAATGCCACTGAAACCTTTACTAGTGTACCATTCAGAAACACCCCGTGCAATGCCAGGCATAGACAAGACAAGTCTACCAGTTGTGTGGCGATCAAACAGAAAGTCGTGGGTTACACGGGAAATTTTTCAAGAATGGTATTCTAATAGTTTTTGTCCATCAGTCAAATCCTACTGTGACAGAAATGGGCTTGAACCTAAAGTTATATTACTCTTTGACAATGCCCCAGGACATCCAACCTCAGTTCTTTCCACCAAACACTTCGTCAATATTACAACCTATGGACCAGGGAGCAATAGCAAACTTCAAAGCATATTACCATCGCCGCACTTTTAGCCAACTAATTCATGAAACTGACGGGGAAGGAAGACAGTCTATGCGAGAGTGGTGGAAGTCATACAACATTATGAAGTCTATTCACAACATAGAAGAGGCTTGGAAGGAAGTTAAAAAGTGTTGTATGAACGGGGTGTGGCGTAATCTTTGGCCAGATGTAGTGGAAGCACCTAATGAATTGTCCAGATGCATAGACAAGTGCTTGAAGACATTGATTGAGGGGTCTGGTCTTGAAGATGTCGCGGTAGAAGATCTCGTAGAACTTGTAGCTACGCACGACGATCCTCTCAGCTATGAAAATCTGATCGAGTTACAGAATAATCCTATCTACGATGAGGAAGAACAAGTAGAAGAGAAAGTTTTATCTTCAAGGGGAATACAAAATGCTCTTTCAAAAATTTATTCAGTTTTGGACATATTGCAGAGTATAGACAATAATGATGACCGTGTCTGACCGTGTGTCAAACAATTAAAAACAGTGTTGGGTGTTATGAACGTATTTTAAAAGAACGTAACAAAAACGCTACCTAAAAGACAATAGATGTATTTTTCCGTAAAAAATAATTAATAGTATGTATTGCATAAAGTGTTCTTAGAGTTAAAGTTATTGATTAAAATGATTCGTATTTTTTTGTATTAAATTTTGACTATGTTTAATCATAAACCTCGATTTACGCGAATTTCAGTTAACGCGATTTTTTCCGGAACTCATCCCTCGCGTAAAGCGGGGTATTACTGTATATGGCGCGTACTCTTCATTCGTCAATTCAATGGGGTTAATAGCATTATTTAACAGAATAAGGGCGCATCCTGTTGGTCAGCCAATTCAACGGAGTTAATAGCATTATTTACAAGAATTAGTAATTTAGAGAAATTGAGTTAGAAGTAAGTAGTCTTTACGAAACCATATGTTACAATCTAAGATATAAATAATGGAAATATAATAAAGAAAGCTAATGAAATTAAATAAATAATCCCTTGATTTCTATTTAAAACCTGGAAAGAATAATCGCCAGTGGTCACTAAATATAAACATTCTGTGACGAACGCCTGGGCATTCGTCGAGAATACCCCGGATGCCGACCTCGTTACAAGTTTTCATAGACCATCTGACACGTTGAATAGATTTAAAGTCACGAGGAACTTTATCGAGCTGAAAAGATAGTTGCAAAGTAGAATAATATTTATCTTCAGGTAGTGTTATGGGAGGAATCCTTTTAACCGATATGTTTCTTGTCAACAAGGATCTAGAGCCCGAAAAGTTGAAAATATGGTTCCACTGTTGCAAGGACAAATCAAGAAAGAAGTCTATCTACAAAATCAATATTTGCTGAAGGATTTACCATAGAGGTAAATCATTGACCATTTTACGATGGGTAAATTAAAATCCCCTACAAATGTAAGATGATCTTTATCAAGTAAAAGTATGGCTGTATGGGCAAGTACAGTTGCATGAAGCAAGTAAATGCTCATTTCCGAAGAAGGAAGGATATATGAGCTTGTAATATATTTGTTAAAATCATGGAACGAAACTTAAACATTCAGATTCTGACATCAGATACGATTTGGCTGATATCAGCACACCTCAACCAGAACGATTAAGTGAAGAAAAGTGGTTACAGAATATTCAGAATTTAGAATATTAGGCTAAAGACATGTTTCTAAAAACGATGACGTCAGCACTAATAGACAAAATGTTGAGAAAAAGATCTACATGTTAAGTTCTTAGCCATCTCACTTTTTGACAATAGATATAGAAGAAAGCGCACTAAGTTTTTTGGTGTTTTAGAAGTACCGGGAAGTTCAACCATATTCTGTTCTGAAGAACGATTATTTTTAAAAACATATTCATGAACAACTGTTGGCCAAAAACTAGGTAAAAGAACTGTGTCGGAAAGCGACACAGGAACAATCACCTTAAAGAACAACATTGAACATGTATAGTTAAAAATAAATTTTGATACGGAAACATATGGCGACGGATGAAGCTTAGATTTAATATATGTTTATATATCATCTTCAGTGGTGGTTGAAGGTGAGAAATAAACATAGATTTACGCGCGGCAAAACTCAGTCCATTAGGGTTACGTTCAACTCAGCTGGATGCACAAATGTAATAGGAGTTGCGAAGTCACTGGACTTACCACGACACTATATTCGCAAGAAGACTATGAGGTTCTTCATAAAGACCTACAACTGACTGTGAGTTATCGTCAACTAAATTACGTGTTACCGGCTCCGCTGACAGAGAATTCGTTTGTTTGAAATTAGTATAACTCTCTCTGGTTTGCTACATTAAAAAAAAAACCAAACGGGAAAAAAATACAGAAACTTTGAATAAATACCAATATATCGTTGCGTTAAATTAAACAATAATAATTTGTGTTTTTGTGGAAACAAAACTTTGAATAAGATTTATAGCCACAAATAAATACTTACTATAAACACAGCAGAAATAAAAGTAAACAAGAGACATAATAGGGAGCGAAAGATGAAACTAGAAGCGCACTTAATATTCTGTTTTTTAAATAAGAGATTTATAATTAAAGATAAGTTAGTAAAAACTTCAAATTTAAAAAAAAAAAATAATAATAATACAATAAACTGTAGTATCTTCTATTTACTCTTTAGTTATTATTAAATTCACATTCAACTAATTCGGTTTTCATATAGCGGCACTCTCCTCTCAAGTGACTCCTTTTTTATTTATTTCATAATCCTTTCTTATTTAATACTAAATTTAACCTAATACACTTATTTACACCATATCTCCTAATAATACCTACATAGCTATTACTTAATACTAATTTACATTACTATTTAAATTATACCACTATTTAAATTATACTACAAAACGATATTACAATAACAAGTGGCAAATGAATTATAAGTTAATTTTTTTAAGCCTACGTTAAACATGACTGCACTCAATGCCATGGGACTTGGTTTTTTGTTTTCTAATTTAATACGGCAAAAAGAAAGCTTTAATTTCAAACATTTCAAAGAATTCCTTTAGCTCGCATTACATTTAAACACGTCCTGCTTGATTTTTCAGGATAGAAACATTTAAAAGGAATTTTAATTTATAAATAAATTAATGAAAAAAATTTTTAATGTTTAAAAGAGTATCTTTCGCTTGTTTGCCTTCCATAATTCTACTAACCCAGCCTGTTGGGCTAGCTATAAGAGTCAAAATGATCAACTCCTCATTTACAGTTGTTGTTTGTTCACCGGAGTAACCAATCAACCTAGAGCTCCAGCTTCAGCGACGTCGTCACTTTAGCTGAACTAGCGACCTTGTCGCTAGCGGTGCTGGGTTCACTGCCTGCAATAGAATCAAAACACCTACGCAGTATCAATGCGCACAAGATACAAGACACTACGGTTAATCCTTCTTTAATAAACACTGTTTTCCTCTTGGTTTCTAATGAAAACACTCGCCTTTGCTTTCGTTTTTATTATTAATTTAGTTACGTTTATTTTAAAAAAAAAGTATTAGCTCTGCCCACCGTGGCAGAGACCTAACACGATCGAATTAACGGCGCGGAGTCGAAATTGCAACTGAACGTTCTAATGCAAGCGATTAAAAAGAAACAAAATAAACAAATTACATATATGCAAAAGGTGGTGGGTTATTACAATAACAAATATTAATAGAGAGAAGATAATTAACGATTTCTTCTCTCTCGCTTGCTCTTTTTTCTATTCTATTTGCTATTGTACAAGTTCAGAAAAATAACTAAAACTTAACCCATTATTGCCATTCGCAACATAAACATTTCGCCCACCTTGCAGCTACGCAGCAAAAACATAACAAAATATTTATAAAAAATTTAAATGTAAATTATATTATTCTGCAATTATAAATTTATCTAGAACATTTGCTCACCTGGAACCACTGCACCATGACGTGCAAATCTATAGTGTTGATGCTGCGCCAATTGTTGTATACGACTAGCCGAATCCTCACGTAGTCCTCACAATCAATGCTCGATCCGATTCTACCAGCCTCGTAAAAGCTGGGATCGACCAACTGCTGGTACCGAAGATGCGTCAAATGCTCGAGTTTGACCAACCTCGACGGTACTTCCGCTGTGGCACCACGTTTATGACCACACAATTCTGTGTGGATTTTCCTGCTGTCGGACAATTTTTTTGCTGATATTGTCCCGAAGACACCACTGGCAAACCTTGTTTGCAGTAGACAGCTGCTCCACTGACCATTAAAGTGGGACTAGCTATGGAACCGTATACGCCTGTTACGGATGCACACGCCGAGAGCCTAGCGCACCTTGGTCGAAGTCCCTCGACTCTCACTCTGTGTCGAGTGGCGTCTCCCTCCGACTAGACGTGCGGCGCACCAAAACGTGCGAATCCGTTGACGAGCATCGAACGGATGAACACGTCGAGGACCAAGCGTACCTTGGTTGGAGTCCTGTAAGGCTCGACTCTCACTCCGCGTTGAGTGGCGTCTCCCTCCATCTCTACGTGTGGCGCGCAGTACGTGCGACTTCATCAAGCTCCATTCGCGCCACACTTCTTGCAGATGAGTCTTTTTCTCCGGTGCGAAACCCGACCGATGTACACGAGACCACCAAGTTTGGAGTCCTGTAAGGCTCGACTCTCACTCCGCGTTGAGTGGCGTCTCCCTCCATCTCTACGTGTGGCGCGCAGTACGTGCGACTTCATCAAGCTCCATTCGCGCCACACTTCTTGCAGATGAGTCTTTTTCTCCGGTGCCAAACCCGACCGATGTACACGAGACCACCAAGTTTGTAGTTCTCGCGCTGGCACTCCCAAACGTGGATCCGTTGTTCGTCTGGGTCCACGTGCCGACGAGCTGTCCGATGTGGACGATTTTGTCCATTGCTGCTCTGGAGGTCTGCCCCTGCAAATATATAAAAAAAAAAGTAGCTCCACACCATCTATATGGGAACCTTTTTCTTTTTCCTGACCAACTATTCAGCACTGGTTGCATTTTGTGCATTTTCACCCTAGGCTGCACCTGCCTCATTTCTAAAAAGGCCGGAGTAGTTTTCTTATAAACTACCTCATTAAAAACTCTAATAAAATGGTCGACTTCCTGCTTATGACCAATATTACAATTGGCCTGAGAAGTTTTTCTTCTAACTATCTCATCAAATCCTAAAGTAAATCTCTCAACTTGCTTCTCTTTTATAAGTCGATCAATAAAAACTGTTCTGAGTGCATCGACTTTTGGAACCCATTTGTTTGATTTTTTCACTATAGTGGAACCCTGAAACTGGTTCTCACTATTAACCTTATTTTGCCTATTGTTCAAAATTGGCAAACTAGCTCCGTATTTCCCAAGATCCTGTTGCAAAACAACAATTATTCGTGTTATATAACTTTTATCAATTTTAGGTTTTAACTTTCCCAAACTGACTAAATTTATTGGACTACCTAAGGGTGCTGGGTTCGCAATACACTTTTGCGTTTTACCATACTCCTTTCTATTCTTAGCAATATTAATGTCTAAGCAGGCCTGCATAGTTTCTTCACAAACTATCGCATCAAAACCTATATTTAGACTATCAACACCTGTTCTATGTCTCTCCGTTCTATACACTTGGCTTTCCAAACTACTATTTGTTGAAATATTTAAAGGTGCTGGATCTGCAATAAGCTTTCGCAAGGCATGCCTAATTTCAACCTTAGCAATCTTGATATCCATGTCTAAACAGGCCTTCGTACTTTTTCCACTAACAATCGCATCAAAACCTTTTAGACTATTAACATCACTCCGCTCAGAAAAAGAGAGACACGGCTGACTTCTTGTCATGGGTAGTTGCTGCGAAACAGCAATAACAATATGTTGTGCTCTCCTTTACAAAAAAAACAATTATTCCTTTTAGTACAATCTTTACATAAGTGCGAACTAGAGAAACATTTCAAACAGAGACCTAATTTGTTTGTTAATAAAATTGGTGCATCGACATCCAAAATCAAAAATTTAGGACATTTCCTAAAAAGATGTCGATAACCTATGCACAACTTGCACTGAATCTCAACGCCTTTTTCCTTGACTGCATTTGCAGAAGGCACAGGTGACATACTAATAATTAGCTCAATGATAGTATTTACCGAAGGATGACTATTAAAATTTTGGGAAATCTTACTTATTTTGTTACAACACCGTATAAAGGTTCCAAAACATAAGTTGTACCTACTCATCACTTCTTTGAATTGACGGTCCCCATCCTCATTGCTGAGAACCGTACCCATACCGACGTTAAATGCATCTCTAACTGCCTTCCATCGTTTCTTCAGTTCATTTTCTTGAACCTCAAAAGAAAACGAAGAATGCGCATGACTCTCAATTCGGTTGATTTCCGAATCAAAGGTTAAAAAATGCTCTACACAACTACTAAAAATATTTTCAGCTGCCATTATTACACATCACAAAATTGTTCGTGCACGGAAAACTATTATTCATTGGTCCGTAACACATTGGTGCACGAAAATATGGCACTTGAATTTAATTTAATAAAAAATTCAAAAACTTCAAAATCAAATTGCTAAAAGCAACGCACTTTGTTTATATCTGCCTACTGTTGTTGTTGCTTCTTCTAATTCATTTACCTTGCTTTTTCCCCGCCATAACTCTTATATGCAAACGCTTTCAAACACAACCGCGTTGGTAAAAATTATGCGAACACCAGCAGCAACCAAAAATGTATTTAATTAATTTTATTAACTTTATTTGGTTTTCTAAACAAACGGAGAAAATAAAACTAAATAAACGAATGTTTCTATTAATTTGAGCAAAAATTAAAGAACATATAGAAACTTTAATTTATTTTTTCTTCAAAGAAAAAAATACTTTAAGTTTGAAATATTAAATTTGCACAATAATTTTCGGTCGCACCGTAAACAAACAAACTGAATTTTAACCTTATTAACGTTATTAGCAACCACAACTTCAACACATAGTGCGTTGACCTGTCACTGCTGCAGCTGTGTTCTAACGAAAAGAACGGGAACCAAGCAATTTGCAAAAAAAGACAACAACAAACACAGTTGTTGATCGCAAGCAGCTGAGTGACACACGCATAAACAATTAAAAAAGCACAAGCAATAGAATGCGCGTCTATATACTTAAAACCCGCGCGAATTATGTATATAGTTTTTCCAAATTTCCAAATATATAAACTAAAAAAGGCGCACTTTAAAATTTGGAAATAATTTTAAATTTGTCTTAAAAATTTAACTAATTGGCAAATCTACGATATGTGAACCGTATTAATTATATGGGTCTTCGATTGAACTATGTATATCAATCTTTTCAAAAAATATAAACCTTTTACAAATTAGTAATTTTTACAAACACAAGACTCACTTGACCACTTGTAGACTATCCAAAACAATAATCCTCTAATAATCCGCAGCCGTTCCAAAAGCAATCACGACCGGTTAATCCTTCTTTAATGAACACTGTTTTCCTCTTGGTTTCTAATGAAAACACTCGCCTTTGCTTTCGTTTTTATTATTAATTTAGTTACGTTTATTTTAAAAAAGTATTAGCTCTGCCCACCGTGGCAGAGACCTTACACGATCGAATTAACGGCGCGGAGTCGAAATTGCAACTGAACTTTCTAATGCAAGCGATTAAAAAGAAACAAAATAAACAAATTACATATATGCAAAAGGTGGTGGGTTATTACAATAACAAATATTAATAGAGAGAAGATAATTAACGATTTCTTCTCTCTCGCTTGCTCTTTCTCTATTCTGTTTGCTATTGTACAAGTTCACAAAAATAACTAAAACTTAACCCATTTTTGCCATTCGCGGTATAAGCAGTAGTGTATACATTTGCAAAACAGTTAAAAAAAACTCTGAGATTATTGATTTAACCATATTAACAAGCAAAATATGGAAGAACTGAAGTAAACATATATTCAAATTTATAATAATGTATATTGGGAGGTTTGTTTTCACTAAACCAAATTTATTCGTTCCCTAATTTATACAAATTTCGCATAGTTATTTAAAAGTTGTTGATATGTTATGTCACATTTTAAATTCTCCCCTTTATCCAACTCATAGTTATTTTTTGCCCGATTGAATGCTTCAATAATGCAATTTCTGAAAGAAAAAAAATTAAGAAAAACGGTTTTAATTTTAAACTTTCATTAGGTATTTTATTACCTGAACAGTTTTTGATGTAAAACATAAGCGCTTACATGACCAGCATCAAGATATCTTACTTCAACGCCAGGCCAAATATCTTCTAAGCTTGAACAACCATCCCTAGGAACATACGCGTCTTCTTTAGCACACACGGCTATAATCAAAGATGTGTCAAATGGAACCGAGAAGTTCTTTAAATGAGTGCACTCATCCATCATGCCGCGCATAAATTGCAAAGCTTCTCTTTCCCACCAATTTGTTTTTGTAATGTCGATTTTTTCATTTTTCATTTGCGCTGCTTTTGGCAATATGAATTTCATTAGTTTCGTAACTGCAGATGATTCCTTTGTCTGAATAGGTCTGATAAAACTATTTGCGCTTCGGTTTTCTTTGAGAGGTAACGAACACTTTTCCACCGATTTATTTAAGTTAGGAGAAAATTTACTCAAAAATATTGAGTTACTCTCCAAAGTTTTTTTTACACTATGAAACTTGTTTTTTCCATCATAGTTTTGTAATTGTTGAATGTTTCGTGTATCTTTAATGTCTTCTCTAAGTTCATGAAGAGATTGGTTGAAATTTTTTATAAAGCTTTGACCTGCAGTAAACGCATCATCTATTACAGTTACCATTTTAGACAGCCGTTCACGGTACTGGCCATCTGAATAAAATTGAGTTTCTAGCATATCCCAATTTATAGATTGACTCATAACTCCCTAGAAATAAAATAAAAAATGTTGTAAAGTAATACACTTTATGTTGGAGAAGCAAATAATGATCTTCGGAATTTTTCCAATCATGTTTTTTAATTATTAGAACAAAATTTTTTTAATCACACACAAACTAGTTAAAAAGAAACGTTAACTTCGGTGAAACCAAAGCTTAAAAGAAGGTAGTGCTGGAATTAAGTATGGTTTACTTAGAAGTAATGTTAGGCAATTGAAAAGGTATCTAAAATGAAAGAGTATACAATTTCATAGTGTGCATCTCATACATAAAAAATTTACTATGTACACTATACACTATATACACTGATATCAATACCGCAGCGTTAACATTTCACGCTTTGGATGTTTTTTCTCAACGAATGTATAGATTTTACTTATCGTTTATTGGCATGCTCGACTATGCTCGTGTTTGGTACACGAAATCACAAATATATAATAATATACTTGCTGTACGCGGCACATACATATATCCGAAAACAATAATATACATACAGTACTTCAGTTCATCTTTCCGAACGAAAAACGATATACATTCGTACCGCTCACTTTACAGTACGTCGGGTACGAAACGAAAACAATGACAGTACCACTGATGTATTCGTAAGCTTAAGAAGCAAGTAAAATGTAATCAATGTAGCCGGTTACTTTTGTACCTACACCGAATATACGAATAATATTCAGTATTGTTCGGAGCAGCAGCAGAAACAATAAATTAGCATAACATAAATAGTTAAAATCATTTAATCGTAATTGAAGCAGCACTATTAATTATAGCGTATTTAGGTACTCATATTGCCACCCCCACTCAATTTTTACTCAATGCAATTGTTATTTATCTCAATTATCTAATTTTATATAAAGTAGCTGTAAATTCCAATAGGATATTTTGTTTATTGCTTTGCATTACTTCCTATGTACAAGCATAGATCAGTTATCATCGAACTGTTGCAATCGGAAGTAACCATCGCTCGACTCAAACGCATGAATGAATACGCTACTTGCTCGCGAAATAAAATAATTAATATGTGCTGCTAGAAACATATCGTAAAAACACTCGCAAAAACCTTTAATTTGTATAGCAATAATTTCCACGGCCGCGTGCCTTTAATAAACAGTGTCTCATATTAAATGCCAAATAAATAAATTTTGTGAACAATTGAAAATTTACGAAAAGTGTTTAATTTTACAAGAACTTGGACACGAATATAGTTGCCGAAAAAGCTCGGTATCTCAACAAGTATGTTAAATAGAAAATAATATGGGAAAACAATATATTTTTAAATTGGGACGTCAAGTATGAAATAGACAAACGAGATTTACTTTTTATTAATTAAATTTTTTTTTTTTATTAATCTTCTGTAATTTTCTTGTTCAACATTACATATGATATTTTTTTTTATTACCTTCATCTGCTATTTTGGCGAACAATTCCCTTCTTCCTTTATTCCGGGAGTGTTTAAATGAACTTAAACACACCCGAGTAACGATTTAATAAAGTTTTAAGCAAATTTTACATATTAAGTTTTTTTCAATTGCGGTACACCAAATATTTCTAAAATATTCGTTGGCCTGTCTCCGATTACTATATCCAGTTCTCGGTCACCGAGTAACAAAAATACTTTCTTTTCGATTTGCTATATTTACAGAAAGTCAAGACGCACTTTTTTTGTTGCAGTTCCAGGCTTGGCAATTCTATTTTGATATCGGTTTGAGCCAAATTTTCGCCAATTGATAAAGAAACACATTCTCTTGGAAAATGTTAAAAAAATTAGAAAGGCATAAATTAGAACGAAAAATGGACTAAAAAAGTAAGAAGCAGTCATAAATTCCCTGCAAATTATTAGCAAAATCTTTTTCGCAAAATAGTATTTGCAAGTCACATTCACATATTTATATCTTAAAGATAGGCTCATCACTTCAAATTTATCACATATTAGTTTAGTAAACCATTAGGTTCAACTGTGTTTAACAGTTTATTCAGCTAATAAATAATGCACACATATTTATAATTGTGACTTAATGTCCCAATCACACGCATAGCCGACGCATACAAAACTAAAAGTAATATTTTTCCTTTTCACTTACCGTCCCCGCCACGCATCAGAAACTGGTGCAACATTCTTTTTTTTTTTTTTCTTTTCACCAAAAGCCTTCTGTAACATTTTCAATGTATCGACTCATGAAAGTACCGACACTTTCTTGTCAGAGTGTATATAGATATTTATATTTATAAAGGATGACAGTATCGCCCCCTCCGAAAGAACTGAGCAGGATTCCTTTCCTGCTTTAACCGGAGTTCAACTGTGAATTTGAACTAATAGGTCGAACGGTTTGGCTGCCTTTAAACATCATACATAGGTACATTCATTTAAAGTATTAGGTGGGCTGAAAACTTGACAACTGTCGTACTATTAGTTTGTGATATATATATATACTATTAGTATGTGAGCTTTATCATTTCAAATTAATCAACTTTTGTAAGTTTGAAAAAATTGATAAAAAGGCAATTAAACTCAGCATCGGCGCTAAATTTCTTTCCCGTCAACATTCGCTTGAGGTCTGAGAACTGGAAAAAGTCGCTGGGGGCCAGATCTGGAGAATACGGTGGATGCGATGAAGCAATTCAAAGCCCTATTCATGCAATTTTGCTTTATTAACACACGAAACTCCTTTTTATCTATTTTTTCAAACTAATAAAATAAAAAAAGGTGCTTGACTCGAAATGCACTCGTGATCACATAAACATCGTAGCATGCCATGATAAATCAAATATTGTAAAATTTGACTTGAAAAATTTCATTCTCGGTGATAACCTTTGCAAAAGGAGGACAAAGACGAATAAAAAAGTGGACAAGTATATGATTAATTAAATAATACAATTTCAATTGTGATAACTATTCTTTGGATGCAGAAATGTTTATTAGTTATATGTTTTGCCTTTCCATTCTATTTCCGTTAACAAATTCAATAGGGGCCAATAAACGAGCTTTCTGTGCGTTTCCTAAACAAAACAAAAAAAAGAAACACAACGGCCAGGCCACAGAAAACACTAGTATTTTGGCTTTATACACACTTCGAAAAAATTATTTTTCTGAATGTTTTGTTAATGTTTTGAGTTTTGTTTTTAATGCCAAAATGGAAATTTTCAAGTGAAATGCAAATTAATCGAAAAATGTGAATTTATTATTGTAGTTGCCACCTGATCGAATTAAAATTGTCGCCAACTGTTTCACAAAATGAACAAATATTGCTAAGGGTTAAAATAATTTCGATAAAATTGAACTATTTTTAGATTGTTTTAACACAATCAGCAGCATCTTTTCTTAAAAACCATGTTCGAATTCGTCTTAAAAAATGTTTAAACATTTTGGCACCAGCGAATTGCAAAACTCTTTTGCTATCCGCATTGAATGATAAATTCAACTAGTGTTTTACGATTTGATTTAGTTAAATGATAATTTATTAATTAAAACATATAAAATGATTATTTATTTAAATGTAAAGAATTAAACGCCCTATCTGCTAAAATAAACATTTTGTTTACAATATGTTTTTCAGAGGCGTACTAAATCAAAGCACTAACTAAATTTCTAAAGAATTGTAAATCACTCGGAAACGACATCTGTAACATGGAAATTCGAGATTAGAGCGAAATTCAAGCGAACGTGTTTTCTGTGTCATGCCTATTTGTTTTATTTTTTGGGAGCGTTTACTGGCATTTTATTTTTATGCGGTGGAAAAAAGGAAGACGAACCACAAATAAAATTAGTTTGATTCAACTTAAATTTAAATACATATTTATATACTTACTGTAGTAAAAACAGCAGAAGCAGTTGACCATGAAAGACATGGAACAAGTACAAGTGGTTTCGGCCAATTAGTTGCTGCTAGAGAGGCCATCTGAAAATAAATATTTGCATATAGTATTAATTAAAGAAGAAAGAATTATGTTGAGGGACCCAATTATAATACCTTGCATAGCAATGTAATTGAGCCAAAATAATTGAGAGATTTTTTTTTTTTATTTCCATGAATGTTAACAATATGTTTTTTTTTAAACAATAAGTCATTTTTTTTACTATATTGGGCATATAGTACGCTCAATGACCAATGTCGTTAGTGTATTTCTATCTTAAAGTAATTATCATAATAACTAAAATTAGAATAAAATAATAAAAAACAATATTTGTACTCATATACATTTACGTTGGTAATCTATGTAATCTTACTACATGCGACTGCCCCACTCTTCGCGGAATATCGCATCGTTCATTTCCTTGGAATTACTACTAATAAGTGCATATGGACAATAAGAAACAAGTTTACTGTTAGATTAAATATAGTGTATAGTTATTATAGAATAGTATATATATATAGTATAGGCTTATAGGTATCTATGCATTATGTTTGTTGGATCGAGCCGCTTCAGTCTCCTGCGTGTTGAGCTTTCTATTGTAGGCAGTTGTCTCATTTCTTGGTTTGTACGAATTAGCAATCGGTTTGTGTACCTAGTGCTTAAGCATCTCATCGTTTCCTCAATTGTAAGTACACTAAGGTCACGATGTATATCTGTATTGGTAATATACCAATCAGCATTAGATATTAATCTTAAGATTTTAGACTGCGTCCTTTGTATAAGTTGCAAGTTGGTTTTACTTGCAGTACCCCATATCTCGATGCCATACTTCCATATTGGCATAATTATTGCTTTAAGTTTAATTGTTTACATTTGTGTCTAGCTTCATTTCGTTTGTTAGGCCCTGTACCGAAGGTACAAGAGCCTATTGGTTTTGTGCAAATGTATGTAACAGGAAGAACTAATTGTCGGAGACCCCCCAAAGTTACCCCCATTATGGTCAGGAGTGATAGAGGAGTCGATATAACAATGTCCGTCTGTCCGTCCGTCCGTCTGTATGAACGAAAGGATCTCGGAAACGGTAATAGATAGAGACTTCGTGTTTTATGCATTCAACTAGGACTGCTCCGGAATTTTACAAGTTTATTTTAAAATTTTGACCCTCCCCCCTTCCCTATAAAATCACCCCTTAGGGTAAAAATTTCTTCGGCACAAAAAAAATTGAGTACACCAGTATAAAGTTCTTCTAATCCCAAATCAAAAAAGTTCATCAAAATCAGATAATAAATGACGATTTTATAAGCAATTGAATTTGAACGACCCCCCTTTTCTGAAATTTCCTTACTTGTTTTTTATGTGTGGTTTCCATGTCATTAGAGTCTATTGTTATTCCTAAGTATTTTGCATAGGGTTTAATATTTATGTTGTTGTTTTTTATTTTAATATGGTAACATTTTGTTCTTCTATTTGTGTAAATTACTTGGACAGTTTTTTCCTGGTTTACTTTTATGCCCCATTTTTTAAACCAGTCAATTGTTTGGCTTAGAATTTCTTGGAGTGTGTGTTGATTTCTTTTCGTCACAATTAGATGATAATAATACTGTGTCGTCTGCAAATGTTGCTATCATACAATCATTGGTTGTAGGTGTTGGTAAGTCTGCAGTATATATGAGATATAGTAATGGGCCCAGTACGCTGCCTTGAGGTACGCCTGCTGTCAAATTTAATACGTCAGAATATCCATCTTCATATTTTACATAAAAGTGTCTGTTGCAAATATAGCTTTCCAAGAGTTTAAACATTTTGTGCGGTATACATCCTTGTAATTTGTTTAATAAGCCTCTGTGCCATACTTTATCAAATGCTTTGGCAATGTCCAAGTAGACGGCTACACAGTATTTCTTTCTGTCAAAATCATCTAGTATCTTATGCATAACTTTATGTATTTGTTGAATTGTAGAATGTTTTCTTCTAAAACCAAATTGATGGCCTGGAATAATTTGCTGTTGTGTCAGGATTGGCTCTATTCTATCATATAATATTTTTTCAAATATTTTAGATAATACAGGCAATAAACTTATTGGTCTGTAATTGCTAGTATTTGTTGCGTCTTTATTGGGTTTAGGTATGGGATTTATTTGTGCGACTTTCCACACGGCAGGAAAATATGTTTGCCTAATTGCCGCAATGTAAATATTTATGATATAACTAATTGCTATATCTGGTAGCTCTTTAAGGGGTTTGCCTGATACAATATCATATCCAGGCGCCTTTTTATCCTTTAGGGTCTTGATTTGTTTCTTTACTTCTGATACCGTAGTCAATCTTATTGTACAAGGAGAAGCGTTTGATAAATTCGGTAATTCAATGTTTTGATTATCAATATCATTAGTAAAAATAACTCGAAATGTTTTGCCAATGTATCTGCTTTTTCTTTATTATTTTTTGCCAAGTGCCATTTACAGATTTTAGTGGTGGCCTACGAATTATTGCGTTGCTTAGATTTTTCGTAGCTTTCCACAGTGAAAAATTCGAAGAACTATTTGCATCTAAGTTTGAAAGGTAATATTCAAACTTTGTGTCCTTTTCATCTCTTAGCAGGATTTTTAGGTTAACGGTGGCTTTGTTTAGTTTGGCCTTGTCTTGTGGGTGTTTTGTCATTTGATATATTTTTCGCAACTTTCTTTTTTCCGCAATTTTTTGTTTAATATTTGCAGGAATAGCTTCTATCTGTGGCTTTCGTAGGATCGGCGTGGAGTCTGTTGCTGCGAGTATTATTAAGTCGTTTGTGTAGGCAATAGCGGAGTCGACTTGGGTATTTGTTCTAAGCGGTATACTTGTCACAATATGTTCTTCAAAACATGTTCCAGTCCGTTTTTTTTGTTATAAATGTTTTGGTTTTCCTTCGTCTCTGGATTTGAATTGTATGTTATTACAATTGGAGAGTGGTCCGAAGGTAAGTCAAGGCAAGATTTAATGTTCAGTTTGTTGAGGGATACATTTTTCATTATACAAAAGTCAATAAGGTCTGGTTGTTTTTTGATGCCAGAGGGCCAGTATGTTGGTTCTCCTGTACTAATATAGTCGCAATTATTTCCTCTTATTGCATCTAGCTGTCGATCTTTGGCATTTGTTAATCTTGACCCCCATACTAAGTTTTTCGCGTTATAGTCTCCTCCTGCTAAAAATCGTTTTCCTTAGGATCTGATAAAGTCTAAATATTGAGTATACAGTATACAGCTGATACTGTAATTGGTCCGATGGAGTCATAAAACTGGATTGATGTGGTTTGAATATGTTCTTCTTTATATCTGTTAAATTCTGTACATTTTAATGAATTTCTTATTATCCCCCTTGTGCCCTATTATCAGGATAGTTGGTATTGTATATATGGTAATTTGGAATATATAGGTAACTTTTATCAGTAAAATGTGTTTAGTATCAGAAACATTATGTCAACGGAATTATTAGATAAGAAACTACTTATTTCTAAAGAATTTCTCGATAGTCCGTTAGCATTCCAGATTGCTATGGTAAGGATTTTATTTGGCAGACCCATCTAATTTGGTAGCCAGTATGGTGACGAGGTTCATAATATTTGTCATTTGTGTGATGAGCTGTTTCATCATTGTTTTCAGTTCGGAAAGATTGTCGTTGCTATCTGTTTTGGATCTGATTTCACTATTTTTAGTAATGTTACCAAGTTCCTTATTTGATTTGAATGCAGCTGCTTCTGCATATGTTAAGCCAGCTGGTACTCCAAGAACTGTATTCAAAATTGGATTAGATGTCGAAACGTTTTGTGTTTGTATGGTTTGGAGTTCTTTCGTTCTCATTGGTGGAAATCGTTGTACTTGAAGCGATTTATAGACTAGGCAGCCTTTGTAGTTTGCAGTGTGGTTATTGCCACATAAGGCGCATTTGATTTTTTGTTTATCTTCGGTCTTCAATAAACAGTAAATTGTGGTGTGTTTTCCTGCGCATTTGACATAGACCGGGTATGCCCATACCTTTGGCAGTTCGTGCATTGTGGAATTAATCTTTTTTGGTGGGGAGGCTCGAAAGTAACTTTGCAATGGAGAATATTTGTTACAGAGTAAATGTCTTTATTGTATCTTTTGTTTTTAATTCTACAGAGAATAATGGTAGAGGTTGTTTTGTGGACCCTTTTTGCATATTGTGTATGTTTATAAGTTCGTGGCCTAATTCTGCTAATTCAGTTATAATGCTTTCTATTTCTGTCGAGTAATGCATGTGCCGTAAAATTACCTTAAAACCTCGTTCCTCCTTGGGCTTGAATGTGTAGTATTTAGTACTCTTATCCCTAAGTAATTTTATAATTTCGGTGTAGTGGACAGATTCTTCAACTTGAATTTTAATTTCATTCTTGTTCAAAGCCGTGTTTGTGTATTTTACATTGGATAATTGCCCTAGTGCACTTGTTAGAGCGTTTACGTTTTCAACATTTTGTACGTATATTGGGGGAGGTTTTTGTATGCGCTGTACTGTGGGTTTTTGTGTTGTACTAATTGTCTCTGACCCATTGTCTTGTTGTTCAGTTGTGTCGTCATCATCGGCCAGGGCTTGGAACATGTTTGAAGTGTCAGGTTTGCTAAGCCAATATTTTTGCAATCTTGTTTGTGATTGTGACTGATTGTCTCGACTTCTCTTTAATTGTGTTTTATTTGTATTAGTTTTGTTGTTGTTTACTTTTTGTATGTTTTTGTTCTTCTGAGAGATGATGTGAACAATTAATAAATTAAAATTTTTAGGTAATAATCTTTGAATCTGTAACATACAAGAATTTGCAGGATACGGCAAATTCAAAATTGTATATCCTGAAGATCGTACTTATATACCCTTTAACTACAAATGAAAGCTGTCAATATTTTTCTAACAAAAAGTCCTTACTTTCTAAATGATCCAACTACTATCAATGATCTTTCCTCTGACTATTCAACATTCTTCAAAGCTAGCTGATATCATCGAGGTCCTTATAAAAAGGAAGACTCAACCATCTGAAGCTTCAAATTTGAAGTAAATTTTTTGAGGTTTAAAATATTCAGGCATATCACAAAAAACACTAATTTTGTCGCTCGAAAATATACACCACAGAACTTCGAGCGTTTTCAATTTCGTAGTTCATTTACTAGCGTTTTCGAGATTGGCATCATTGAGACACACAATCCGAATTATTTTTCTGCATTATTTTGTTTTGTTTTTAATGACAAAAATTGATACAACACGAATACAATGAGATCCAGCTAGTGTCACGAAAAAAGCAACAAGTAAAGAAGCTTGCTGTATGAAAAAGTGGAGCAATCGGAAGAACAGCTGTTAGAATAAGCTACACCGCGTCTGGAGACGACATAAGGAGCTCACTTTGGTGCGTTATTACGGTTACAACGCTCTGTCTTTTCATGATGTTGCAGGTATCTACAGCGAGTTCAATACAAAATACGATGCAAGAAATTGGACAAGAAGCAACACTCTTCCTAGATAGAATTGGAAAAAGGGATGTGGTATCATCTAGTTGGCAATTTGTATTTTTGTTCGAAATGAAATGATACTTTGACTTTCAAAAGCAAGCTGTGCCTTTATTGAAAAATGCTAATAAAGTTGGCCCAAGTCTAAAGGAATTTGAAGAAAATTGTAACACCGCAACAATTAGCATTGCCATAAACCTGGCTACTATAGAAGAAAATAATAGACTATTTGTAGCACCATCAGAAATAAAATAAAATGCCACTTCAATGTACAATATTTTTGACATATCTTTGGATGTAAAAAACATGTACAACATAAAGACTTCGCTGAAAAACCAGAAGAAAATAAAATAATATTCAGACAGCCAAACATCGGTGATAAATGTCACTAAAAATTTGGGCAACGGCAACGTTGGATTGATGAAGCAGAGAAGATTCAATTAAGAGTGATTGGATTATTAACGGATAAAAATCAGTGCTAAATTAATCCAATGTTAAACAAACCAAACCGTCTTCTGGAAGAATTAATCAAATTTAGAAATAAAATCATGCAGAGATTCCAGACACATGCTGCAGGCTTTATACAAACTACCATAGTTGACGGTCAGGGATTTTGCAAAGATAGCGCAGTAGTAATAACAGCGAGCCTGTATCTATAAAAGTACAGTAAATCATAAAGTGAAGCCGCAAGTGATTGAAATCTACCACAAGATTTTGGAGGCGGAACTAAACGAATGTCGTCGAGAAGATGACCAAACATTATCTTGTGAAGGCAACTAGCCCTTAAGAAACTTTACATGCCTCATGACTGATCAGTATTCAGTCGTTTTGGGTGAAACAAAATAACGCAAAAAGATGGCTGTTTAAACTATTTGAACTATATTTCACTCTCACTACCCATATCTATCACCTTTCATTTAAAAGCTCCTCCCCCCCACACCCAGAGTGCTTTGCGTACCGTGCTCATTGGGTTTAGGTTTGCAGCCGAGGGGTATATAAAGGCTGTATGTACACGGAGCTTCTCCGACAGGTTGGATGATACTGTCAAGGACGAGGACCTTCTGGGCAGGTCAACGCCTAAGAATAATGTAACGCCTCAGAGCACTATGGAAGCAAGTGCAACTAGAGGAACAAGGAGTGATAAAACGCCCAAGCATCCTGCTGAGCGGCAAGGACTATCCAGGACTCAGGCTGAAACCGCTACCACAAGCAAAGGTCTTGTTAGCGGTTAAAGCTAGAGGTACCTAGATATGCTGATCTAGCGAAGGGCATCAAAACGCAGTTCTTCCATGTTCCTACCCGGAAGTCATCCATTCTCAGGAAGACCTGGGCAAGGTGAAAGAAGCCCTTATGGCAGCCATGAAGCAAGGCTGGTCAGAACAGCTAGGTTTTAATGGCAGGAAGACACTGCGCTGCAAAGAGTCTGGAACTGGCCAGCTGCTTATGATAGGAATTGATAAGCAGTCCATGAAATCTATCCGAAACCGTAATAATAAAATAAATTACCGGTTTGGAAAGATGGTTGCGAATGAACTATCGCCAATCAAGGTACAGGCAGTGAGAGAAGAATCATCAGAGAAGGAGTCGGAAACTGATCTTCTCCCAGGTGTGCTGGACTTGATCGACGATATGAACATAGCTTCGCTGTATGACGATACGCCAATGTCGGAGGAGGAGGCTGTCTCCCCTCCGGATGGGGGCGATAGGCCTATGAGCCTGTTGCTATAATAGCATGACGGCGAGCACGACGATAGCGCGGGTCAACCTTCACCATGCGAAAGCAGCATCTGCTGTGATCGCCATGTTGACCGCCAGGCTGGCCCTGGGCTTAGTGCTAATCCAGCACTACGCGAAGTGGTGAACGCGACTGGGTACCTTCCAGGCGAGCAAAGCTAACCTCCAACCAAAAAGATGGAGGGACTGGTGCATCACTGCCTATCAGAAAATCTACCTCTGATAGTTGGATGTGATGCCAGGGTTCAGCTTTTACTAGAATTTCTCCTACAAAAGGAGCTTAACATATTGAACGTATGAAAAACTCCTACCTTTGTCACTAGAGCAAGTCAAGAGGTGATTGACATTACCTTCTGCAATACCCTTATGGCAGATTTTGTATATAATTGTAGAGTATCACATGAGCCATATTTGTCAGATCATAGGATCATACCATTAGACATTGCTTTAAGAAAAATCATTAGGAATCGTAGACGAAGTAACTGGGAAATGTATGAAAGTGGCCTTAAGAGCAACTTGGTAGAAATAAACAATTACAAGAAAGCCAACTCATCACTAAAATTGGAAATAATGGTTGATGGCTACAATACAGCTGTAATTGGTGCATACCATCAAAGCTGCAAACAAAAGGAAGTTAAGTCAGCCAAACATATACTGGTGAGAGAAACTGGTTTAGAGAAACTTAGGAAAATAGTACGGAGCCTATTTAATAAATCTAAGCGTACTGGAGACTGGCCCGTCTTACAGAATATAACAAAAATATACGGAAGGCAAAGAGAGATAACTTTCGGAAATTTTGCAGTAATATTGCAGATACTCACTCCGCAACTAGATTATTTAGAGCTCCCTCCAAAACTAAACCACTTCAAGGACTCTGTCTGAAGACGCCAGATGGAACATTCAGTGATTCGGATCATGCAATGAGGAAAGCCACTATTGCAGTGTCATTGCCGGGAAAAATTGGGGGTGTACCCCCAAAAAATGAAATAGATGTACCTCACAATGGTCAGACCTATAATAACATATGGTGCCATTGCCTGGGCACATAGGGCTAAATTGACAACAGCTAGTAAACAACTGAACAAAATTCAGAGGTTAGCTTGTATATCTATAACAAGAACAATGCGAACCTGTCTTCGTGTGGCATTAGAGACGTGCTATTAAACCTAATGCCACTGCATCTTCATATCCATCAACAGGCTGACAGAGCCATTGCTAGGGTAGGAAGAATTAACATTGATAGAAAGACCTGTATCAGGAATCAAACATATGTTAACATGAAAGACGCCCATTCCTGCAATACCCTAGCGACAATCTAGGCATAATAAACAACTTCATCAGAAGATTTAAAGTAGGGCTCAGCACTAAAGACGAGTGGGAAAACGTAACGCTGAACTACAATATCAAACCAGGGGCAATTAGCTGGTATACAGATTGCTCTCTAACAGATGAAGGAAGTGGCGCAGGAGTTTTCGGACCTCGCACTAAATACTTCGAGGGACTAGGGAAATTCACTAGTATCTTTCAGGCAGAAATATATGCGTTAGAAAGATGTGCTCAATTCAATTTAAATAAAGGGTACAAGAACCAAAACATCGCCATCTTCTCCGGTAACCAGGCGCCTATTAGAGCAGTAAGCTTGCCTGTGATCAAATCTAAACTGGTCATGGAATGTATAGGTAAACTAAACAACCTAGGAAAATTCAACAAGATTACTCTGTACTGGGTACCCGGATATGCGGGCATACCAGGAAACGAGCAAGCGACATGGCCAGCGTCCCCCTTCATGGGTCCAGAGCCATTCTGCGGGCTCGGACCAGGAACAATGAGAATCCTGGTAAAAGAGAAAGTAAAAAAAGCAAGAGACTTTTCTGGGAAAAGTGTGAAGGGTTAAAACAGAGCAAAAAGCTGTTAGGCCCTTACAACAAGAGGAGATCGGAAATTCGCAACGGTCTTCAACGAAACGATCTAATAATGATTTCGGGCTTCCTGACTGGGCACTGTAGACTTAGAAGACACTTATGTAAAATTGGAATCGAGAGAGAGATACACTTGTAATTCTGTCTGGAGGATGGCGAAACTTCGGAGCATATCTTGGGAGACTGCCCAGCTTCGACCCAAACCAGGCACATTTATCATGGCAATTACCAAGTGACAGGAAGGGCGGTGCATGCACTTAATCCCAAAAACCTAGTGGCCTTGTTGAATGAGTTGTTGTAGTCAACTACGGCCATGGCACAATAGACCTGTAAAGGTCGCTGTGCCTACAACCTAATAATAATAATAATCCTGTACATTTCCTAAAAGAATTAAACATTACGGCGCATGATAAATTGGCTCCGGTTGGATAATTGGTGGTAAACAACACAGTCGAGCTCCAACTACTTTACCAAAAAAATAAAAAAAACCCCAATAAAGAAAAACTTCATATCGAAGACTTTCACAATCAGAGAGCACTCATCACTAATAATCAGTTGAGTAGGAATTATAATTCTTGTTGTGCTATATGTTAAAACGACGAGTGCACAAAATAAGAAAATAAAAATCGCATTTTCTGCACCCAGGGAGAATGTTCACACTTGAACATAAGTTTCCTTCGTTGAGAAATAATAAACCAGTATCTTACAAATGCTCAAATATGACTTTTAGTTTTAAAAATATATTCTTCAAATGTTAATGTCATGCTGCAAAGTGATTGCACGAGCCAACTATAAATAGTAAACCAAAACGAGTCGACATTACTCTCGATTTACTAATTCTTAAATTTTAATTAATTAATTTATGTTAATGATCCGATATGACGACGCTGTGGGAAATTCTTAGAAGTTTTCAGTGCTTGTGCGTGAAACAATAAATACGATGTACAATAAGTTGTGTGCAAGATGAGCATGCGCTTCTAAAGATTAAATTTGTGATCCCTAAATTATGTACTTATATGACGGAACGATCAATGCAGCGCACACATCTTTAATATACAAACATTAGTACCCAACATGTCAATAAACTCATAAAACAGTACTAGCTATAAATTTAAAAATAGAAATATATAAACATAAGTACGCAAGATGCATATCAACACAAATATAATTATACAGCCCAACTATTAAAAATAATATATAAGTACAAGAAAATCACCTTTTTGTGTACAGCTCTTGAAGGAGAAGGTTGTGTTCACGGGTGCGCTTTGAACGCACAGAATGAAAAAAAAAAAATTAAGTAATACATATTTGAAAAGCTGCATACTGCAGTTCATTTTATGCATGGCGTTATAACTATATAAAGTTCGGCCAAATTAGTTTTTCACTTTAATTGTGAAAACAACTTAAAAAAAAAATACAAGAAAAGTGTAAATAAAATAAGTTCTTTAACGGAATTCGAGGTGTGTGTTTGTACACTAAACGACTACTAATTTATGGTTGAGAAAGCTGCGAAGGGATGAAAGGTTACCCGAAAAGGTGATAAGTAAGATTTTTACATTCAGTCATAAACTGACAATTTTTCGGTATCAGTGTCAGGAAAATGTGCGAATGTCTCCGCTGCAGAGCTGAAATTTTTATACACTTAACATATGGTGCAGCTTGAATTTTTTCAGTAAACTCAGGTCTTATATAGGAAGGATTAAAACGTCCAACTTATGTGGAAATACAATGAGTAGCGAATTGATAAAAAAATATTTAGGGGCAAAAACTTTTAACGTATATATACATATGGACAAGCACAATTAAAATTCTGTTGCACTAGATAAAATTTCTTCGGCTTCTACGATCGCTTTTACCCGAGTGCGCAACGTAAAAAAGGATAATGTGTTTGTTCCATTAGTGCCACAAAGAGACCAAACGCCGATTTTGATGATTTATGCGTCAATCGATTTTTGTTATTCCTGCCAATGTCACAAAAGACATGACAATAATCAACAATAGTGAAACCACACACCATAATATGAAAAAATTAAAGACGACCAATGTATTAAGTTGGGTATCATTCGATAGGCATTTGGAAATCATCTATTATTTTATATTTCGACTATTTACTATTTTTGATCTATAAAAATTTAAAGTTGTTTAGGTACCATTCATAACTTCTCTCTCTCTCTGTGTGCTGAATCTTTCTTTAATTGCCAGTAGTTGATTAAAGTGCTATTGATTTTGTTGCAGTCGGATTTTTATATAGTTTTTTTAAGGGTGCGGAGTAAGACCCTCAATGTGTATGCAATTCTTATTTTGATTAGCATCACAACTAAAAAAGTTTTTGTGAAAGTTTTATCGGTTCTCTTGAAAATGGTAATAATTTTTGTTTATTTACTTTTTTCTCATTTTACTGGTATAACAGGTGGGTATAGTAACTGTCTCATATCGCCCACGGTGCTCATTCCCATCTATATTTGAAGCTAAACTATTTAAAGAAAATACTCTATTATAACTTTGGTATCATTATATCGGCAAGGTCCGGAAACTTTTTAAACGACCGAGCGAAACGCGTTCGAATTTACTGCAAACATGCTATTGGCATAAATAGTTGTAGTAACTTACATGAACATTTCAGAATGTTGTCGTGTGCGCAACATCTAAAACGCGATTTTTAAAGAATGTACTTTAAGTGTCCAAAGGATGCGCAAGAACTATTGAAAGTCAAAGGCTAGGACTTACGATAAAGCGGTTGGCACTACCACTTACAGAATCAATGTACGCTCATATCTAAATTACGCAGATTGACACCACGGCAACGTCTGTAAAGGCATCATATATCGTTCTGAGAATTGTCACTGGTTATTTCCAGACACCTCATGAATATCATTTCCACAAAGAAAGAATAACTCTCTCTATTGAAAATGGGAGCGTATCAGAACAATTGATGTCTTTATAAAGGTCAATGGGAGTGTAGAACGACCCTTGTTCAACTGTAAAACCCGCCAATCGTATTCGATTTCTGTTGATTTGTGAATGCACCCAATAGAACTACCATCATTACGTTTTATGTTTAAGGCGAGAGCTGTTGCATTAGCAACTAACCTTTGAAGCAAATATGTTCGTTTGAGTAAACTAAAATAAGAATTTAATTCTAAATAATAAAAATATTTAGTTTTTACTTTGTATAGCTTTATTGTGCCAGATAAAATTACTGAAAAAAAAAACTCATTAATTGTAGAAAACCGAAAACAATTATTAATAAAATGTACCTAGTATTACTTACATGTCCCCCCATTGATAATCCAGTAACTCCGAGAGGTCCATATCCATTGCGCTCGCACCAATGGAAAAGTACTAGACATTCTAATATAAGGCAACCTCCCATTACAACTATATCGGAAACGTTGTGCAAATTTGATCGTCTGAAATATAATTAAGAAATAATTGTGATTAAATATATAGTATCTCGCATGAAAAAATGTCATCTATGCATTGTCATACTTAATTCTTTATTTTCTTAATTTTTCTGAAGACTTTAAACGAACAAATAGTTATTATATTTTTAATTGACTGCACGTACGGTTGCTTTTCCTGCAAAACATAAACGCATAGTGGAGTTGTGAGGCACCGCGAATGCATTTTATATTTTCCATTGACATTTTTCATCGAAGTATCGAAAAAAAACCTGCCAGAATTGAATTGACTCAGGTAGCAATACATTATGGTGCTAAGAAATGCTTTTATATTAAAAGAAATACGATCGCAAAAACACGACCACTCGTTTCAATTTCAAAAATGCAATAGATATCTAATTTATTTATTTATTAGAGTTAGATAGGTTTACAAAAACTTAAACTAACTTAAGGTATAGCACTGGCTACGTGGCCTTCGGCTATGTCTTATATGTATATATGTATTTCAATTATTATTATTATACTTACTTTGTATCTTATTATGTAGTTAATATTTCTATATGTTTATTTACAGTGTTTTTACAGATTTTGTGGTAAATATTTGAAGTTTTCAGAAAAAATAGGATTTTGTTTATGTTATCTGGGTTTAGATTGCTGAGGTGGTCTAGGGGGTTAGTGTTATTAAATATTTTCTGGTTGATGTGATTGAGTGCTGAGCATGAAATTAGTAAGTGTGATATGGTAATTCTATTGTTATCCTGTCAAAAAGGGCAAGAATGTGGTGAGTTGTTGGTAAAATAGTGTTGATGGGTAAGATTAGTGTGGCCCAGACGAAGTCTGATTATTTTGATTTGGTCGTGCCTTCTGAGTTTTTGGTGAAATGTGCTAAAGTAATCAGCAATGTGTAACTTTGTCGGATTTATGTTTTGGTACCATTGTTTTAGGTATCTATTTATATCTGTTGTATTTATATTAGGGGTAAAGATTTGTGGCATTTTATTTGCTGACTTTGCTGTTTGGTCAGCCAATTCATTTCCTGCCTGCGTAGCCAGGAATCCACATTAAATTTATTTTGGGAGCTAGTTTTGTAATTAAGGATCTGATTTTATTTGGATAAGGGTTGTTATTATTTGTGTTTTTAATTGCGTCTATTGATGCTAGGGAGTCAGAGCAAATAACAAATTTGCCTCTTTTGTTCTTACAGTGTTCGATCGCTTCTAGTATGGCTATTGTTTCGCCAGTAAGTACAGATGAGTGTGGTGGTAGAATATCGTATTTCAGTAGGACTGTTTCCGTTGTGATGGCAAATGATATTATACTATCTATCGTCTGTGAATATGAACTTGTGATGTTTTAAGTTGTCTTTCTTGTCTTTGTACAGTATATGGTATGTTTCAGGGGGTGTTGAGTGTTTCTTGTAGATTCGGATCTTTGTGTCGATAATGTTGGCAAGAGCCAATGGTGGTTTGTATTTCAAAAGTTTTAGAGGTTTGTACGGCAAATCAAGTTTTTTTCATAAGCTTATTGTGTGGCCTATAACAGATGTAACTTTCTTTTTGCGTTTGTAGGGTTTGATGAATTTATGTATTGGTGTGTTTTTACAGTTTATAAGGTTTTTATATTACTTGGCTGTTTGTAGGTCTCTTTTTAATTCTATTGGGCGAAGTAGGGGTAGAGCGGAAAGCTCCCAGGGCTAGGCGAATGGCTGCGTTAATGGGGTTCAATGTGCTTTTAGGTGCGTGTCCATATATGAACAATCTTTTTTTTTTATGAACAGTTTATTTACAATCTGCCTCAAACGTGGCAATAAATGAATGTTGTGATGGAATTAACAATGTTGCTTATGCATTATAAAAATAACAATATTATATTAAATATTATGTTATTATTAAATTACGGCTGAAATCTTTGTAATATTTCTATATTGGAGTTGCTTGCTGTTCCCCATAACTGAGCTCCATATGTCCAAATAGGTTTAATTATTATTTTGTACAAAACAACCTTATTATAAAGACTTAGTTTATTGTTTTGTTTAAGCAGCCAGTACATTTTTATTGTTTTTGCTTTAAACAACTTTCTTTTAGACAGAATGTGTTCTTTATGTGTAAGGCGCTTGTTTAAGTTAAGACCAAGGTAATTAACATTTGTTTTAGGTGGAATGGTTGTATGGTTTAATGAAACACTTGGACAATTCCCTCTTCTCAGAGTAAATGTAACGTGGGATGACTTTTCAGCATTGACACATATATTCCACTTATTTAGCCAGTTCTCAATTTGATTAAGTTGATCGTGTAGCAGTTCAGAAGTTAAGCTAGGAGTTTTTTCGGATGCAAGTATTGCTGTATCATCAGCATAAGTAGCAATAAGTAGCTTAACATTTTAGAGGATTGGCATGTCTGCTTTAAATATTGTGTATAATATCGGTCCAAGAACACTTCCTTGGGGTATTCCGGTATTGATATCATATATAGCAGAATGTTCGTCTCTGATTTGTACAAAGAATGTCCGATTTTTTAAGTAATCACTTAGCAATAAATAAAACGGTGCAGGTAATAGTTTTTTTAGTTTGTACTTAAGACCTATATGCCAAACTCGATCAAACGCTTGTTTTATATCCAAGAAAACAGCAGAGCAGTACAACTTGTTTTCAAATGCATCCGTTATCCTTTGTACTATCCGATGACATTGTTCTGGTGTACCATGTTCTTTCCTGAAACCAAACTGATGCTCTGGAATAATGTTGTGGTAGTCTAGAACTGGGATTAGTCTCTTAAGAAATAATCGCTCGCTAATTTTTGAAAACACAGCAAGGAGGCTAATCGGTCTGTATGAAGAAACTACATTTTCTGGTTTATTTAGTTTTAGCAACATTTTTATTTTGGCACATTTCCACTGCGTAGGAAAATAATTAAGCCTTAAAATAGAATTAAATGTCAAAACTAAATACAGTATTCCTTTCAACAGTAACGCCTTTGCTACTCTTCCATCAATGTTGTCATACCCAGGTGATTTTGTATCTTTCAACTCTTTTATTTCCTGTTGGACTTCACACGGAGTTATGAATTTAATTGGTAATTCCATTTGGCATGGAGTATCCAAAAACGCTTCTACTTCATTTTGATCAGTAGGATTTGAAAAGCAAAATGGTTGAAATGTGTTTGCCAAATTCTGAATGCTCGTGTCGAGATTCATTAAAAAGTTAGCTGTAGCTTCGATATATGAACAATCCGTATCCTAATTATATGTATGAGAGTTGCCTTAGCGAAGTTGAGTAGGGTGTATGTATGTATTGCAATTGAATTTGTGACTGGCCAAGCATTTTATTATATCTAATTATTTGAATTAATCTACTGAACCGATTGAAAAACTTTGTTTAAGGCGATGGTTGATGATTGTTAATAAGCAGTAGCATTGAATACAATTTTTTTATATATTTATTTTTTAGCAAGCTTAGAAGGTCATTTACATGATAAACATGCATGTACATATTTATCAATGTGAAGAGAGATAATTATTTGCAACAACAGTGAAACATTACTTCTGACGAACAATGGTTACAAGTATTGCTCCACTGTTGTTCCACAGCCAAGCAGACTGTACATATTTGCCAATGTGAAGAGGTCCGCTTGGCTGTGTCAAATGCAAATTCTAGCTTATATACTTGAACCGATTGAAATGTCGCCTATGAATCATATAAATTGCATGCAATTTGCAATGTAATGCAAAACAAATATTATTAGGCATGCCAAGTGTTTTGTCAAACCGCTAAGAAATGGCATGGTGCCACAGAACTCCGTGCGATTTCAATTTTACTAGTGTTTTCAAATATGGCAACATAGGGTATACATCTCATAAAAATAGTTTTCGGAATGTTGTTTATGCATAGTTTTTTTAGTGGCAAATGCAAGTGAAATTGAGTTAAATGAAAATTAATTTTATAATTTATTTTTGTTGTTTACAAGCAAAAAAAATTAGTACTTGTTGCCCGCTAAACTAAAAAACTTACTTGTTAACTCTTGCTATTTTGCGCCCTTTTACGTAGGAACGTGAATGGCTTCCCAAAATGTAAACAAGCAATTCGTCGTGCATTGATGGCGTTTACACACACCGATTTTTCGAACAGTGCTATCGCCGAATTCTCTTTTGTGTCGTTGGCTTGTATTCACACTACAACGATGGTCAGGAAGCAAATTTTTTTTCAAATTTCTGTTTCTTGTCCTCATTTGTGATCGAAATGGGTGAAAACGTCGACAGAGTCGGTCACTGTTTTTAGCCGACCGACACGGCTAAATTCGAACAAGAATTCTGCAGCAGAGTCGGTGTACACACACCGTGCCGTCATTGACGGGGTTTACACACAACCGACTCTGCCGCAGAGTTCTTGTTCGAAAAGTTTTTTTTAGGCAAGGGAAGCGAGGTACCTCGTTTCCCTTGCCAAAAAACGTTTTTTTTTTTAACAAGAATTCTGCGGCATTGCAATTAAAAATTCTATACTGTTAAAGCGTTTGATAAAAAATGACTGTTGCCAGGCTCTTTGCAATAGAAGAGCTGAGGAAGAATTTCAATGTATTTATATTTTTACTGATTATTCTTCTATTTTTTTTTTTGTATTCCTCTTTTTCGCTTAGAGAAATTCATTGTAGCCAATTGTTTCACTAAATACACTAAAATACACTATTACTTACAGTTAAAATAATTGCGTTAAAAAATAATTATTTTGAACTTGGTTATAACACAAACAGGAGCATCCTATCTTCTTAACAACTAAGTTCGAAATTCACTTAAAAATATTTAAACATGGTGGAATCAGCGCAAGCAGTGAATGCTGAATTCAACTAGTGTTTTGCGAGTTATTAATTAAAACATAAGAAATAATTAATTATTTATTAATTCAAACAAATTGCAAAGCACACGGAAACAACGTCTGTGGCATGCAAAAGCGAAATTGAAGCGAAATTCGAGCAAAAGGGTTTCCTTGGCATGTCTGTATGTATTGTTATTTTTATGAAGTACATATGTACCGTATGTTGCCATGTTCGAAATCGATTGTAAATGAGCAATAAATATGAAATTGCTCGAAAATCTATGGCATAATGAATATTTCTAAGATGGCATTTACACGCAACGACTCTGCCGCAGAGCTCTTGTTCGAAAAAAAGTTTTTAGGCAAGGGAAACGAGGTTGCTGTGCGGAAATCGTGTCGTTGGCGAGTCGGTCGGCTGAAAAACAGTGACCGGCTCTGCCGACGTTTTTCGTTGTCCTCTTTCGCGTGTTTCGCTGTCATTTTAATTGCAAATATTTTTTGTGCTGTAAACAGTGGCGGAAAAAAAAAGCAAAAAAATGACAAGTGCGTGGTCTAGGGAAGCTGTTGTGTTTTTAATAGAAAAAATTCAAAGTTATGAATGCCTTTACAACACAAAATGTGCAGATTACATAGATCGCGTAAGAAAAGCGGCCGCATATGATGTTTTAAAAGACGAGCTTAAAAAATACATTGTTGTGACCACAGACGACATAAAAAAAAAAATTCAGTCTCTTCGTTCTCAATACACTCGAGAACTGCGCTTTGTGGAAGACTCAAAGAAGAGTGGATGTGGTGTGGCTGATCTTTATCAACCAAAATTATGGTGTTTTGATATGTTGGACTTCCTTCGTCCATACTGCCATAAGCGCTGCAGTAGCTCGAATATTGAAGAGGTACGTATATTTTATACTTTATCAATTTATTGACATATTAAACAGTAAACAATTACATTAACAAATATTTTAGGACAGCGCTGATTATACTGACGAGGCACTTCGGAAGACGCAAGTAAACGCAAAAAGGTAAGTGTTTCAATTAGCAATTACAATTTGCTATCCTGCCAATCAACTTTGCCCTCTCCATTGAAGTAGTCCGTGAATCCTTGCCGAACCACTTCCGCAGCTACCCTCCGAGGATTTGTGTCTCTCCTAGTGTTGATGACACTGTTCAAGGATGAAGAACCTGATGAATTTGAACCTAACGCTAGCTTATCGTCCATTAGATAGTTGTGCAGAAGGCAGCATGTTTTAGTAATTAATTCAACTTTATCAACAGATAAAGAAATTTTATTTTGTAAAATTCGGAATTGGCTTGTCAGAATTCCAAAAGCATGTTCTACAACGTGTCTAGCTCGGGATATACGCAAATTAAAAATTTTCTTTTCTCTATCATTTGTTGTATACGCATATGGCTTCATTAAATGTTTTTGTAATGGAAAAGCGTCATCTCCAACAATTACAAATGGTAAAGTTCGTCCGTTTCCAATAATTTTGTCCGGCGGAAAGTGCGTATGTGCATTATTTATAATGTCTTTCAATTTACTTTTTAAAAGCACTCCAGCGTCATTTACGCGTCCGTTGCTTCCCACATCTATATACGTAAAACGACAGTTAGCGTCCACCAGTGCCAATAAAATAATACTGTGGCTTCCTTTATAATTATAATAGAAAGCACCGTCTTTACGGGGAGGCCTGAAAAGTACGTGCTTTCCATCAATTGCACCCAAGCACAGGGGGAACTGCCATTTAATGGAAAAGTTGTCTGCGATACATTCCCATTCAGCTGGTGTTGTTGGAAACTGCAACGAAAAATATTTAATTTGTTTTTTTTTTTCTAATTGCAGTTGAAATGTGAAACAGAGGTTGTCAAAAAAAGAATTGGTGATCTAAAAACAATTCTTTCGAGCCGCATCAACAAACCAAAAGAAGAATACCAATGGTTAGCAGATCGTGTTTTGGCTGAAATGAACAACATTGAAAACAAAGGCATCAAACGAAAGGCTGCAGCGGTGATTGAGAAGATATTGGAAGAAGCTCTGAATGAAGATATGGCGTCCGTAGAGCCAAGTACATCGCAACACTTCAGACCGATTTCGTCTTCGTCGGTGTCCTGGGAGTCCACATCTTTGGAGTCTGGGTCAGCGTCACCATTTATTCGGTCTGCGTCCTTGGAGTCTGCGTCAGCGTCTCCAATTATTCAGTCTGTTGAAGTGGTTCAACCAGCCGTATCGAACGCACAGCAACCGCCGAAGAGAAACATATTAGAACGTTCCCTTGACGGCATCGATCTCACCGACGAGATTTTATTTGAATATTATGAATAGATGTATAATAAACGTATAAATAAATATAATAAATTTGAAATTGATGAATTATAATAATAGCCTTTAGATTTTAACCATTTCATAATACATTCATAATTACATTACATTAAAAAAATACAAACCTTAAAACATGAATTTTTCATATTTTCCCAAATAGCTAAACACACTTTTGGAATAGCAATTGACAGAAATCCTTCTGACAGCCGTGTATGGTAATTTGTACTTTTTATTGATTCACCAGTTGCCAAATATCGTAATGTTGCTGCCAACTTCTCAGCTGGACTTATTGCTTTTCGCATTATCGTGTCTGCTTTCTCAATATCTTTTTTGATCAGCATTAAAATTGTGTTGAACTGATTCGCATCCATTCGTAAATAGTTTTTAAATGTATGCTCGTTAGTCAATTCTTTTTCTAAAAAGTTATACGAGCCCTTTTCGTTACGCGCTTCCCTCCAATCTTCAACCCATATTTTACGTTTCTTGCGCTGGGGAGCTTCCAGCAACAATTCACAGCATTCTAATAACTCATACATTATTTCATCGACGTCACTAATTGAATCATACAACTGAAGTATTAATTCTATTGTTTCTAAAATTTCTATCACAAGTTCCATACTCATTTTGACTGCAAATGTGCACAAGAAACAGAAATGAAAAGGAATGTGCAAAAAATTTGAAGTGACAGTCGTTGTAGTGTAAACACAAGCCAACGACACAAAAGAGAATTCGGCGATAGTTTTGTTCGAAAAATCGTTGCGTGTAAATGCCGTCTAAGCAATTTGGCAAAACGCTTGAACTCGAAACATTTGTGTTTTCTGTAGCATGCCTAAATAATTATTGTCAGATGGCATTGTGTAAACCTGCTTTAAAACTTTCATTTTTAATAATTACACTGTATTTTTGATAGTTTTTTTTACAAGTAAAGTAGTGGATGAACATAATTCGAACATGCTGATTTAAATGGCATTACCCTCGCGGTTCGAGATAATCATGTTTCCAAATATTAATTTTAAGCCTGAAAGTATTTATCTATAACGAATTCGTTTAAAAAAATGTAACCTTAAAATTAAACTTCTAATGAGTAATCGGTCTAACTACTCTAAAAAGTTTCAAAACAGTAAAAATTTGACATTTATCACTCATATTGATAAATAAACGTCTGGACATACAATATCATCTTTGAAATAAGAGTAAAATCAGCTCCAACGGTTCACTAGTTTTGAAGGTACCCTTATTCTAATTAAATTCTACCAATTACAGCTAAGGCTCGGTTTAATGAGTTTGGTTGTGATATACTGTTTTCTGGTTTCTAGAGTAGAAATGTTGGATTCGAAAAGGAGGTTGTAGATTGTATTTGGAGTCAAAAGATTCTGAGGACCAATAAGACCAGAACTTTTCTGCTATTAGTAATTGAAGTTTCTGAGATATCAGAGGAAACACAGTGGATTGGTAAACTTTACTTTGTTGGGTCCAATTTCAGCTATTAATGCTTCAAAAAAGGAGCGTTTGGCTATCTTTAGTCCGCGCTTAAATATTGCGTTGGCCTGCTAATAATATTTTTTGAAAGTGTCCATTAAATGTTCTTTTGTAGCTTAATTTCTCGTATTATTTTTAACAAGTTTGCGGAATCTTTATTGTTATTGTTGTTTGTTATTGTAACCGTTACAATTCCATTGAAGTACTTTTAGTACTATAATAAGTAATAGTTTTTTATCTGACTTATGAATCAATTAGGTTTAGGTTTTTGGGGTTAAGGTTTAAAGGAAGGAGGGTTTGTAATTTTAGAATTTGATTTTGAAAATATTTTAATTTTCAACAGTAGAATATCAATCTAACAGTTTCCGTGTCAAGGTCACGGTATACAAAATCCGTTATTTTAATAAGTGAGTATATCAAAACTGGAGGCTAACTTAACCATTTTTGTTAACTACATTAAATCTTCTCAAATCAAGCTTCCCGTCTAGTTCATATTTTGTACTATATGATTTTTTTTAATAACTGGTACTTTTAATTTTTATTTAAAAACTACCTGAACCCCGCCCGGTCGGAAACTCCCCAAAGTTACTAGCATTATGGTCAGAAATGATCGAGGAGACGATATAGCCATGTCCGTCTGTCCGCCCGTACAAACGAAAGGATCTCGGAAACGGTAAAAGATAGAGATTTCGTTCTTTTTGAATTCGACTAGGACTTCGTCGGAATTGTTTATTGTTTCTTATTGTTTTATTATTTTAAAACAAAATACTTTTCGTTAGTACCATTTTTTCTTATTAATTTCCTCCCTTTTTGTTTTGCACTGCTTGACCATAAGCTTGCGAAAGTTTTGTGTTTGTTAGGCGACTTGTACTGGTACAGGGCCTATTACAGTCGGTTATGCCTGACAGTAATTTTCTTACTTATATAATTATATGTTGAAATAGAGTTTTATTCTAAACTAAAACTCAACCATGATTTTTCATTTTTTAAAATCTTTATCCTACTAATAT
>JAWNNP010000964.1:0-29731 GCA_035044805.1 Leucophenga maculata | reverse complement strand
CTCAAAAACTCCACTATCACCCAAACCCACTCGCAAGAGCTCTCACTCAACAAAATAACACAACGCGACTCAGGAGAAATGACCTCCCAAGCTCAGTGTTAAGTTCTTAGAGCCGCTGTAAACTACTAGCCTCCATCTGGATGGCTAGTACATATTATAAGTTTAGATTTAAGAATTTATTGTTAATTATTGTTAGTCCTAAGAAAAGGAGATACAATAAATAAGAAAAAAAAGTAGGAAAAAAAAAAAAAGCTTTTCTATCGCAGTGACTGGCGAAAGACATTTTTATCAATCACTCTAATAACTTGCAATTTCCACTTAATTTTTTGATTGCATTGCACGACGAATCATTTGTTTACATTTTGGGCAGCTAAGAACAATTTTTTACGATGTAGTTACTCCGTGTGTTCATTTTCGAAAACGCTACTAAATAAGATACAAAATGCAAATTGGAGATCTGTGGCACGGTGGGCATATCTTGGCAAAACGAGTATTGTTATGAATTATGTTGTGCCATTCCCATTATCAATTCTTTTCAACCTATCTATAAGGTTATGCACGTTTCCATTTCTTTCCAGAGAATCTTTCATAATTCTACTTCATTTAAAAGGCAGAAAATGCTAAACCAAAACTGTTTGAAAAAATCATTACGGACCAATTGGAACAGTCGTTTACGTCTGTTATTAATCCTTACCAACGCACTATGGTTTTTTTCCCATTTTTTTTTACATAAATCCGAAATTTAGTGATATTAACCCCAAATTTGGTTTATAATTATAATTTGGTATCCTGAGATGAACTACAAATTTGTTTTTCGATTTCACCGATTTCTACTATATGTATTCGTTTTATAGCCGATATGGCCGAAAAACACAACATATTTTGTTTATAAATCTCTTGGTTTGCAATTTATTTTATAAGCGAATTTTAAGGTCCTTCAATCTATTATTCAGGAATAGGTGAGATTTAATTTATTGTTGCATATATCCGCCATATAACCGATACAGAACTTGACAGCAATATCAATTTGAGAGTAAAAATATTAAGTAAAAATAATAGTAGTTATGGTATTCTCGTCGCTCTGTTGATCAACTTTCTTTCAGTTATCAGTTAGCATTCATTGCGATCAGACGTCTTTATTATGTCCGTGTTCAATTATTGCGTTCAATGCAAAACGACAGTTTCGAATACTCAGCTTCGAAATTTTGATGCTGTGCGGTGTTCGGCTATGTGCGGTCGCGTGTTTCACCTACACTGTGTGGACTTATCGCTTAATGCTATTAAGCTTATAACGAATTCACCAAATATTTTATGGCAGTGTGATCACTGTGTAGTGGCGAATGATTCGCATAGTAAAATTAATGCATTAACTGAACGAGTTGTGCTACTTGAAAAATTATGCGCCAAACTTGAAATGAAGTGCATTAAAACTTCTGATATTGATCAAATCAATGCTCAGAAAAAATCGAACAATTTAAAATCAAAAATAATTGCTGGTGCTCAATTATGCAATGAAAAGATAACTGCACCTGCTGAGGTCATCAACACCGCATCGGTAGATGATGATGAGCTCACTTCCATTTCAAGCGACAACAACAACTTTATTACGGTACGTAGGAAGCCGAAAAGGAAGCGCGCAAATAAAAACAAGCGCATTGTTGGTGTGGCGCCTAGCTGTTCCGATTTGAATGTTATGCATAACAACAAATTCTTACACGTAGGCAAATTTTCACCGCTAACTGAACCAGAGGCGTTGCTGAAATTTGTTTCTGACAAATTAAATGTGTCTGTCAATACCTTATCATGCGCTAAACTTGTGAAGCGTGATATAGATGTGAAGACACTAAAATTTGTAAACTTCAAATTGGGTGTACCTGATTCACTCTACTCTACCGTCTTCAATAATGGATTTTGGCCTTTATCAGTCAAGGTGTCAAGGTTTATTAATAAGCCTAAACCTAAATCTATTGCTGATATTACACCAATAAACTCTGCTGCTACACTTCAACCACGTACTTCAACGCCGATTGGACATGAGCAGGAGCTTGTTGTTGCGATTTCACCTGCTTCAAAAAACTGCTAATCACCGCCCCTGGCGCCAGTGCTTTACATGAATTGTCTGCTGGAGATATTCAAACATTTAATATGCAGAGGCTTCAAACATATATAAATGCGCCTCATTCAAACACAAATTCATACTTGCGCGTATATTATCAGAATATATGCGGTATGCGAACGAAATCGCAACAAATTTTCATAGCTACGTCAAATTCTGATTTCGATGTCATAGTGCTAGTTGAGACTTGGCTCAACTCAGATTTCTTTGACGAGGAATATTTCGACACCAAGCTTTTCCATGTCTTTCGTAAAGACAGAGATGCTGTGGCGACTCAGCGCTCGAGAGGAGGTGGTGTTATTGTAGCTGTTAGACGTTATCTTTGCTGTGAACTTGTTGCTTTGTTCAATGATGGATCTCTATTGGACCAATTGGCTGTTGGTGTAATTGGTACATCGGAAAAGATATTTTTTTGTGTTTCGTATATCCCGCCTAACAGCTCTTATGAAGTCTACAACATGCATATGCAAAATATTTCGCATATACATTCTAATCTTACGAGTCGAGAACATTTGTGCGTTATTGGCGATTTTAACTTGGGTAAGCTAACTTGGATACACTTTCCTGGCTCGGCTTCTTTACTGCCATCTAATGTTCATCTACCGGAAGAGCTTTTGGTAGTAGATGAATTTTTTAATATGGGCTTAACCCAAATAAATCATATTCTTAATAGTCTACTTAAAATTTTGGATTTGGTATTTATTTCAAATAATATTGAATGGTCAATTGACCTTTGTGATCTGCCACTTTCTGATAGTGACATGCATCACAGACCATTAATCATTTGTATAAAATCATTTGAATTTGCACCTTCTGTGCACCTTAATAACTGTTTTAATTTTAATCAATGTAATTTTGAATTATTACAGAATCGCATTAATGCGGTTAATTGGACTGAACTCTTATCGCACGTTAATGTTGAGGTTTGTTTTGAAGCATTTTTAACAAATTTATTAAATATTATATCTCAGTTAGTACCTTTAAAAAAAAACCAGTATATAAACTTCCGTGGTACACTGCTGGATTGAAGAAAATTAAAAATTTGCGTAATAAGTTCTATAAGCGGCATCTCAATACTGGGTGCATTTTAAGCAAAGAAAGATACTTGCATTATAAACGTGAGTTTAATTTCTTAAACAAATTCCTTTATAACCAGTACATTTTAAATATGGAAGAAGGTATAAAAAATAATCCTAAATTGTTTTGGAGTTTTGTAAAGTCAAAGCAGTCTTCATCCAATATCCCCTATTCTATGTTCCTTGGTAGTGTTACTTCAAGCTCTGAGTCAGAGATTGCTGATCTCTTCTCAACGTTTTTTAGTTCGAACTTTGAACCTAATGTAGACTGGCATGATGCTGATATACTTGATTCTTTACCTTCTTTGTTCAATATATCAAATTTAAGTTTGTCTGAAAATGATATTTTTGAGGCTATTTCAAATCTTAATAACTCGCATAAAACAGATTGTGATGGACTTTCAGCTTATTTTTTGAAATCTTGTGTGCAGGCATTATGTTTGCCACTTTACATCATATTTAAAAAATCACTTGATTCTGGCAGTTTCATTGAAAGATGGAAAATAGCTACAATCACTCCAGTTTTCAAAGATGGTAAGAAAAATGACATTTCCAATTACAGAGCAATTTCTAAGCTATCAAATATATCAAAGGTTTTCGAACGAATCGTTTTTAAACAATTATTCTTTCTTGTCAAATCTTACATTGACTTTAACCAGCATGGGTTTATGCCTGGCAGATCTACAGTTAGTAATTTAGCTGTATTTTATAATTTTGTCATAAATGCTTTTGAACAAAGATGCCAGGTAGATGTTATCTATACTGATTTCAACAAAGCTTTCGATAAAGTCTGTCATAGTGCACTTTTAAAAAAGCTTTGCAAACTTGGCATTCATTCGTCGTTTTTGAAATGGCTTCATTCCTACCTTTGTGATCGAGTGTACTGTGTTATAGTTAATGGTACCCGTTCAAAGAATTATGTGGCTACTTCTGGACTTCCTCAGGGAAGTATTCTAGGCCCTTTATTATTTATTTTATTTATTAATGATATTAGAAATTGCTTCCAAAACTCTGAATATCTATTATATGCTGATGATTTGAAAGTATTCAAAGCCATCAATGATTTGTCTGACTGCATTGATTTGCAAAAGGACATTAATAATGTTGTTTCGTGGTGCACTAAAAATTTACTTTTTCTCAATTTGAAAAAGTGTTTTCATGTCACTTACAGTAAGCGATTGTCATCCCTCTCTACATCTTTTTCGATAGCTAACGAGATACTGAAAATAAAGTTTGAAATTTTAGATCTTGGGGTCATGTTCGAGTCCGGCTTTCATTTTAATAAACATCTAGATTACATTGTTCCAAAAGCATTTGCGATGATGGCATTTGTCAGACGTCATGCATTACAGTTTACTGATCCTTATACTCGGCTTCTTCTTTTCTCCACCTTTGTTCGGTCTAAGTTGGAGTATGCTTCGTTTATATGGAATCCTTCCGCTGCGGTTCATATAAATAGACTTGAGCGCATTCAAAAAAAGTTTTTGAAATTTGTACTCACGCCCTTAAATTTTGCTAATCCGATGCCATCTTACATTAGTAGTTGTCGACTTTTGCATCTATCTACCCTTGAAGATCGTCGTTTAATGGTAGCTTTGATTTTCATTAATGATCTAGTTGTGGGTACTATTGATTGCCCAGCTCTATTACAACTGGTTTCTTTTAATACTCCTACTAGAGATTTACGCAATTTTTTGCCATTTAATATTAGATTTCATAGAACTGCTTATGCAAGTGCTGAGCCTATAAGTAGAGCGCTACATTTATATAATTTGTTACCTCAGAATGTGCGATTTGAGTTTAGCTCAAATAGATATTTTATAAAAAATCAACTAAAAATGTATTATATCTGTAGGTACTAATTGTGAATTTTTATTATATACATGCATATATTCCTTTGTTTGTTATATTAGGTTAAGATATTTGTCTGTAAGAACTTACTGTTCATAGACGTATAAGTAAATAAATAAATAAATAAACTTTATCCGTAAAAATTTCTGGTGTTTGCAAGAGCGCGATAACATCTTCTGGTAAGATTTTTGTTTTGTTTTTATTTTGTCTTTCTCATCATTCATAACTTTTTGCAACTCTTTGCCGTACAAAAGTACTATTCCACGAAACACAGAGCAACATGTTAAGATTAATCTAATAAAAGCATTTAAAAAACACATGGCACAATTTCACGAAAACACTCAATCGCATAAAAACAGTTACGGATTATTATTTTACATACCTTGATTAACGTTTTCCATTATGAATTTCTGTCAAAAAATCTGGAAAAAAACCATAGTGCAACGTGGTTTCGTTAGAGGCTATTCAGTTTTAGTCACGATGCCAAACTGATGTCAATTACACAGAATTCAGTAAAGCTTTTGATAGTGTGTTCCACAAACACCTTTTGTTTTGTTTCCACCCTCTCATTCTTCTTGGATTGAGTCATAATGGCATCGGTATAAAATCACTTCATAAGTTTGGAGAGAGCAGTACACAACCAGCAGACCAAAATAAGCGATAAACAAAAATCTATAAATTTTTCCTCGATATTTGAGTTTGGTCAAGGTTGGCGGGGACGGTGCCCCACCTCCAATATAATCGATAAACATAAATTGAATGTATGAACTTTCATCGTAGAAATCCATTTATAGTAATTGCACCTGGCGCGCTTCACTGCGCCCCATATAAACTTTTCGCAAAATGAATTTTGCAAATATATATTATTCCTAAAGAAAGCAAACCATCCCCACTATTTTAATGGATCTTACTTCTTCAGATCCGATCAACAAGTATCCCAAATATCATTCCAAATACTAACCTACTTAAATGGCCTTCAAAAGCCTTTCGGTCGGCCACACTTAGGAAGGCACGCCAGCTTCCATAATCATGTGGGCGCTGGCGCCAGTTGTTTTGAATGACATACCTGGTCATTGCAACGTGTGCCCAGTCGTCCTCTATTAAGTCGTCCATCAATAAAGTTTGGGCCCCCCATGTAAGCCATGCGTGCTTAAGCTCTTTCATCCATTCGAATGAGGTGCCCAGCCCAGTGCAGCCGCTAGAATTTTATGCGCTGGACTATGTCCACCTCATCGAATAGCTCGTACAGCTCACGGTTCAAACGGAACCTAAGCTCGTCGCCGACTCTAATAGGACCAAAAATCCTGCGAAGAATCTTCCTCTTAAAGTCTTTCAACGCTGTTTCATCTGACTCAATCACGGTCCATGCCTCTGCGGCATACAGTAGGACCGGGAGTACCAGCGTCTTATATATCTTTATTTTCGTCCGTCGAGAGAGGGCTTTACTTCTCATTTGCTTGCTCAGTCCAAAAAACCATCTCTTTGCAAGCGTGTTCTTCACCTGATCTCCTGGCTGACGTTGTGTTGCTGGTTATCTCGGATCCAAGATAGACGAAGTTTTCTACAACACTGAAATTGAAATTCTCCATCTTCACTGACCGTCCAAGACGCGATGAACTTCAATCGTATCGGCGTGTTGAAAGTGGCTTTATACTCGACCAATAGGTTGTATGTGTATTTTTTAAACTTACGGGTCTTTTCCAAGACTGAGCGTAATCTGAATATTTGGTCACTAGTCGACCTTTTTGGTCTGATCAGTGAATCCGCATATTGACAGCGACAGGAGCTTAAATCCAATGGAAAGAAGATTTATTCCGCGGTAGTTAACGGAAACAGAGGGGTTTCCTTTCTTAAGGATAGGACAGAGAGCACTGAGATTCCAGTCATTTGGTATACGTTCATCGGCCCATATCTTGCATAAAAATTGGTGCATACTCCTAACCAACTCTTCGTAGCCGGTCTTAATTAACTCAGCTGGCAGCCCATCAGAGCCGGCCGCTTTGTTATTTTTCAGCTTTTTAATACAATAGTGCAATCATTTATTGGTGGTTCCGGTGTCATTTCTCTATCGGCGAAATCGTGCGCTTCATTGCCTCCGAGTAGGTTAGAAAAATTAATCCTCAATAATCTCAGAGAATCCTGTTCATCCGTTACCAGATTTCCATTTTCAACCTTACAGAAAGTTACTCCACGTTTATAATTTTCTAGCTTTATTTCTAGATAGTGGTTCGAGTCAATGTTGGGGCCACGTAACATTTGCACGTCCAACACGCTGCGTGCCTTCCATCAATCAGAACACGATCAATTTGTTTACGTGTAATTTGATCTGGACTCAGCCATGTAGCCTTGTGGATGTTAAGGTGTTGAAATCTGGTAGTACTAACTACCATGTTCCGACCTGCGGCGAAGGCTGAAATTTCCGACGGTTGGGTCAAAGATTCCTTCCTTCCCAATCTTGGCGTTAAAACCGCCAAACACGATTTTGACATCGTGGTTGGGACAGCGCTCGTACAGACGTTCCAAGCGCTCATAGAAGTCATCTTTAGCATCGTCGTCTTTCTCTTCCGTCGGGGCGTGCGCACAAATCAGGCTAATATAAAAATATTTAGCCTTGATGCGTATCGCGGATAGGCGCTCGTCAACAGGCGTGAACCTAAAGACGAGGCCACGTAGTTTCCTACTCACCACGAAACCACATCCAAATTCGTGCTTACTCGCATGGCAGCTGTAGTAGATGTCACAGGATGCTTTTTTAGAGCAACCCTGTCCTATCCATCGGATTTCTTGGATTGCGGTAATGTCAGCCTTTCTTCTTTCGAGGACATCAACCAGCTGGATATTTGCACTATCCCAAATAAGGGTGCGTACATTTCAGATGCATATCCGTAAATCGTGATCCTTATATCGTTTGCGGGGGTCGTCAGCATTGGGTTTCTTCTGAGGCTTCCTGTTGTTTTTCATTGGAAATTTATTTTTACGGTGGCGGGTCCCAAGCTCAGCGCACTAACCCCTAATTAAGGAGATGGGGTTTTTTTGCCTTCTCACGTTAGCTCTCCTATGAACAGGTGTTCAGAGGCTACCCAGGAGATACGTGTCCTTACAGACGAATTCCAATCTCCCAACATGTGCCTGCTTATGGTAAAAACTCCCACAGAATATGTTCTGGAGTTTCGGTATCACTCTCGATTCCAATTTTGCATAAGGTGCTGCTAATAACTGTCACATTTCAATTGTGGAATTTATTTTAACAATATAGAAAATATTTAAAAAGCGCTCTATCTGCAGTCACTTTCAGACACTTCTGCGCAGGCAATAATGCCTACCTTGCCCGTCAGAATAAATAAATGCCATTGCAATCTCACTTTAAAATTCTCGCACACTAATCAATACAATAATCAGCTGTGAACTGAGCAGTCTGGTCACGTTTTCAGACATAAAGTCAACCAATAATTGTCGCATTGCCAACTTATCACTTTACCGTTGCCACCCTTTCAGCAAATTTGTGAACATATAAATCCGTGCACTTCAGAAAACCAAGTACATAAAATTGCAGATCTAGGTGAATTTCGATCTAGGCAAAAATAGGAAGATCGGAAAACGGCCCTAAGCCTGCAGTGTTCAGTCGGGAACTTGGAAACATTTTGAGACCGTTTTTCTTGAGTCCGTTGTAAATTTCGAATACTTTCTTTTAGTAAGAGCCTAGCAGTTTTTACCTTGTTTTAAGTCTGCAAGTCATTGTCATAGTGACTGTCTTCATTATATGTTCCACATGGATCTACAATGTGGTACGGTAATAAAACATTACTCCCAGATATTTGACCTCCTTGGGGAATTCTATCAACGTGCCATTCACTCATATTGGTAATATAAGCGTATAGTTAGTTATATGGCCGTCAACCGTCTGCCGGTCATGGCCGCGTCCAGGAAGGCGCGCCAGCCTCCATAATCCTGTGCGCGCTGGCGCCAGTCGTTCTGAATGCCAAGTACGGAGAGATCTCTCCATACCTGGTCATTCCATCGAGTGCCCGGTCGTCCTCTATGTCGGCGTCCACCAATCAAGTTTGGGCCCCCCATGTAAACCATGCGTGCTGGAGCTCCTTCGTCCATTCGAATGAGGTGCCCAGCCCAGTGCAGCCGCTGGAATTTTATGCGCTGGACTATGTCAACCTCATTGAATAGCTCGTACAGCTCGCGGTTCATACGGGACCTAAACTCGTCGCCGACTCTAATAGGACCAAAGATCCTGCGAAGAATCTTCCTCTCGAAGACTTCCAACGCTGTCTCATCCGACTCAATCACGGTCCATGCCTCTGCGCCATACAGTAGGACCGGGAGTATCAGCGTCTTATATATCTTTATTTTCGTCCGTCGAGAGAGGGCTTTAATATAAGCGTGTAGCTCTGAGAAATTTTTACAATTGTACTTTGGAGCACCTACTTTGACGAACACCCCTAAGTATAAAGTTTTATTGAAATGTATCGAATTATAATATTTTTTGTTAAGTTTACATTTCTTTTCTGGCATTCCTAGATATAAACACACCCCCGCTATAGGGCTCATTTTTGATATCAGCTAAGTTTGTAGCACGTCAGTATTTAGCTGTATAATATTTAAAAAATGGCAAAAAAAAAACGTTATTTTCTGAGGTTTCAACCCCTATTTTGTCGTGACGTGATGGAAAGTTTTTGAGCCCGCACTCGTGTTCAGCACGAAAAATTCGTTCCTTTAATATGCCTGTTCTTAGTTTTACCGAATATTAATGACGAACGAACAGTTTTGGTTACTTTTCCTTCAATTTGTCGCTGTCCTCGAAGGGGGAGGGTTGACTTTGTTTTTTTTTTTTTAAGTAGTCAAAAGTGGGAAATATGTAGTAAAATACATTTTTAAACGAAATTTAAAAAAATTAGCTAACTTTGTTGTAGGTCTTCTATGTAAGGGTAGGAGAGGGTGAGTCGGCGATCTGTAACTTTAGGGTTGGGGCTCTTAGGCCAATTTTGCATCATGTCCCGCTGATATGGCTGTGGTTAATCACCGGAATACACTGTTAGACACCTACACCGACAAGACACCTCCTTTTTGACTTCACTTGATGACGCCGGTTAAGCATCACTTAAGATGCGCTGGAGTGTTAATATAAAAACGTAAATCGGCACGCAAAAACTTGCCTATGTGGGCAATAAAATATCTTGGACTCAAATTAGACAGGTGCCTCACGTTATATTGGCTCATTGGCGGCAGATCCAAGCTGCTTATAGAAACCAAGTTGCTGTTGAACAATGCGATAATAAAACCAGTCTAGACTTATGTCATCAACTAATTTAACTTTTATTTAAATAAAATAAATTGAACTAGGAACAGTAAATTAATAAACAAATAAAAAATTGTATGTTATTGGGACGAGAATAAAAAACATAAATACAGTGAAATCCTATTAATATTATAAATGCGAAAGTTTCTATGGATGTATGTATGTTCCCCTCTTACGGCTAAACCGCTCAACCAATTCGTCTGCATTTTGGACTAGAGATAGATGGGATGATGGAAAAGAACATAGGCTATGTTTTGTCAAAATCGGTGGGGGCGTTGCCACACCCCCAATATAAGCGATATTTAAAATTGGTCATATCTTTGCATCCATTTAAGGTACAGAAATGAAATTTGGTATACATATTAAGAGGATGAGGAGAAGTCAACCTGTTAAGTTTGGACAAAATCGAAGGGGCAGAGCCCTAAATTATAAGCGATTATCAAAATTTGTCATATCTTTGCATCCATTTAAGGTACAGAAATAAAATTTGGTATACATGTTAAGAGGATGAGGAGAAGTCAACCTGTTAGGTTTGGACAAAATCGGAGGGGCGTTGCCCCACCCCCCATATAAGCGATAGTCAAAATTTGTCATATCTTTGCATCCATTTAAGGTACAGTGATGAAATTTGGTATACATGTTAAGAGGATGAGGAGAAGTCAACCTGTTAAGTTTGGACAAAATCGGAGGGGCATTGCCCTAAATTATAAGCGATTATCAAAATTTGTCATATCTTTGCATCCATTTAAGGTACAGAAATGAAATTTGGTATACATGTTAAGAGGATGAGGAGAAGTCAACCTGTTAAGTTTGGACAAAATCGGAGGGGCATTGCCCTAAGTTATAAGCGATTATCAAAATTTGTCATATCTTTGCATCCATTTAAGGTACAGAAATAAAATTTGGTATATTTGTTAAGAGGATGAGGAGAAGTCAACCTGTTAAGTTTGGACAAAATCGGAGGGGGCGTTGCCCCACCCCCAAGCAATAATCAAAATTTGTCGTATCTTTGCATCCATTTAAGGTACAGAAATGAAATTTGGTATACATGTTAAGAGGATGAGGAGAAGTCAACCTGTTAAGTTTGGACAAAATCGGAGGGGCATTGCCCTAAATTATAAGCGATTATCAAAATTTGTCATATCTTTGCATTCATTTTAGGTACAGAAATAAAATTTGGTATACATGTTAAGAGGATGAGGAGAAGTAAACCTGTTAAGTTTGGACAGAGTTAGAGGGGGCGAAAGATCCGCGGACGAAGTCGCGGGTTAAAGCTAGTTAATTATATATGGGTGAATGAACTGTTTTCCCCATGTAATAAGACATATGCGGTATGAGTAAAACGACATACACCTTATAAGTAGTTGTAAGATACTGTTTTTTATTTCTTCATTTCATTCTTATATAACTTTTTCTTATTCTATCTTAAATAAAGCGTTGGTCTTAGTCTATAGCTATGCCGCGTTGTCCTAATCAGCATATGGCAATGTGTGTCCGCTGGGGTCTTTTGTTTCAACAGATAGCAGTTTATGTTTGTTTTTTACATATATCTATCAGCGACTCAGAGATTTATGGCTGCTCAGATTATGCTTCGCTTAAGTGGACAGTATTTGATATTTTATGTATTGAAATATAATACCTAGATGTTATTTCTAATTTTATCTGTGTACTTCTCTTTCTCATTATTATTTCTATTTGATCTGTTATCGCTGTGAACTGCAGTTTTACGACCCAAATATTCAAACGACACAGGCAAGCATATCACTGTAGAAACTCTTCGTTTTATCAGTCTCATGTTCTGTAACGACCACACAGATCTATGTTCAAGCGTGAACACCCCATATCCTAGCGGAGTCAAGTATAGAAGAGGCTCTGTTAATAGGGGCAATAAAATTTGACTTATTGTCCGTCAATAGTCCGTAATTTTTTCACAAAAATATTCTACTTGTTTAAACACATTGCCGCAAATACGCTAAGATGATTGGATAAGCTTATTTCTGTAAAAAGACAAACACTTGTTCATTTTCATTTGGAGACATTTATTATTAGTGCACCAGAGGACCAGGCGATCTGTATTATATAGCTGAAGTATATAGTTTTGAGGCACTAAATTAAAACGCAGTAGAAGTTTGACATCGTTCGCTTATATTTATATTTCCGAGTTGAGTATGCTAGATAGGTCACTCCGAATAAGTAAGAACAGAGCTTAACGCATATAACTACCTTGTAAAACCTCTAACGTTACATCGGTTTAGAAGTCGTTGGCTTAAGAAAAAATCATACACTATGATTAACGATTTCATTCAACAATCTAAACAACAATCACTTTTGAAAAATAGATTGAAACGGAACATACAAGGTAGACACAAGTGTCAAGAAAAAATTTCAACGCAGACCGAAAAAAAATTCACGTCAAGCAATTTCATTTCATTGATTTACTTACAAGGATAGGAAAAAAGTTCAACTTCAGAATATTTAAACGATAATTTAAATCATTTTGATCAGTAATTAGTTTAGAAAAATTACTTATTTCATGATGAATGTCAGCAAAAGCAGTCACGAATATCATACGCAATGATAATGATGTGCTGCTCTATTTAAAATTCGGGATTTGGTTTTATGATTCAGATAAAGAATACTTCAGATTGGGTACTTAAAAAATAAAGCACATTTATGTAGCCCTTAATAAAAATCCCAAAATAAAGTTGTTATTACTAAAAAAATATTAGAGATCAAGTGATATTTTCTACTGTTAATTTTTTTCCTATCTTCTGTTAAAAATGAAGTAATGTCTCTTAATTATTCATCTAGATCTATCTGGTGATGGGGTCGTTTGTAGAAGTTCACAAACATCCAATAGAGAACGAATACGTACAGGGGGGTAAGCGAGGGTAAGGAGGCGGCAAACACTCCCCTTAATTAGGATAAAAAACAAATGAAAACATAAAAGAATCCTCGGATAAAACACCTCTATAAAGACGACCCCCGCAAATGATATTAGAACCACGATTTAAAGATATGCGATGTATCATCGGTACACGGCGGGTCACCAATGTGTTCTCGGATATTGAAAAACAGTCTCGTATTATGGGTTTAGCGATAAATGTGGACAAGACGCAGTAGTTGGTACTTCTCGCTCGCTACCATCGTGTCTTACGTGATCTGTGAAGGTAGAGAATATCAACATCATTGTTGTAGAAAACTTCGTCCAAAACGACCAGTAATAAGAATGTCAGCCAGAGAATCAGGCTTGCAAATAGATGCTGTTGCCCAAATATGTTGCTGGAAATTTTAAGTATTTTTATTATTGAAGCAGTTGACTGTGGCTATTGAAAATCCATAAAATTGATACTGAGCGTTTCGCCAGTTATACTAATGCCTTTTTTTGCGTTCCGCTTTAGCAATCAAAACGGTATTTTTTGGTTTTCTTATTAGGTTTTATTTATGCGTCTTGTCGCTTCGAAGTTTTTAGTCGAACTGTTTCAATTACATTTTTCGTATTAAGACTAGTACAAGAGAGCGAGACTTAAGGAGAACAAAACATAATGAGAGAGCGCTCGCCTCTTGGCCTTGCCAGATCTTAATTTCTTTTTTTACATTTCATATTATTTACATATCGTAATTTCAAATTATGTGCTAAGAAGATACTTCACGTATTCTCCTGAAACATCCTCCGCCCGTTTAAAGGACGTAGATGCTTTAAAAAACAAAAAAAAACTAAATGTTAGTTGGTAGTGGCGCGATTTTGTGTATCGCACGTTTTAAGGTTGTATTTGCAGTCTTCAACTCGACAACTCGAACCTTGCCGTCAGTACCAGGTATAGCAGAGATTACACGCGCTAAGTTCCACTGTTGAGGTGGTGTGTAATCGTCATGAATGATGACCAGCTGTCCAACTTGAATATTAGGTTGCACCTTAAACCATTTTGCTCGTTGTTGCAAATTAAGAACATAATCTCGGGACCATAGACGTCAAAACTGTTGTTTGAGATAGGACACCAGTTTCCACATCTCCAAATATTGTAAGCTAGCATCGTTCTCGTTTAAGGAAACATCTAATTGAACATCAGGTGCTCCTAACAATGTTGAACCAATCAACAGATGCGCAGGCGTAATGGCTTCTCCATCGTTGGGGTCATCACTCATCTGAGCAATTGGCTTCGATCTCGATGAAAAGAGTCTGCAGCTCTTCATACGTAAGGTTGGCATGTGAAATATTTTTTAATAACAACGTCTTCGTAGACTTCACCGCCGCCTCCTAAAGCCCACCGAAATGGGGTGCTCGGGGCGGAATGAAACTGAATTCAAAACCCTTTAGCGCACTGTATTGATGAATTTCCGAAATCGATGTTGCCGCAAGTAGTTTCTGCTTAAACTTGGCCATTTTTGACGCTGCTCCCACAAAATTAGTAGCGTTGTCACAAATAAGACGTTGAGGTACACCTCTTCTACTGATGAACCTTCGCATCCAAAGAAGAAAAGCGTTAGTCGACAACTCAGTCACCAACTCAATATGAATTGCCTTAGAGGCAAAGCAAACGAAAATCGAAGCGTATGTCTTGTATGGGCCCTTGCCGCGGATACGAAAAGACGTGGCAAACGGTCCACAAAAGTCGACTCCAGTGACAAGGAATGGGCGTTGTTCCCTCAGACGGTCAGCTGGAAGGTTTCCCATTACTTGCTGCATAAGTTTTGGCTTATAATGGAAACAGTGGATACAATTTCGTACAACTTGTCGTACGATATGACGAGCATTAACAACCCAAAGTTTTTCGCGAAGGAGTGAAATCAATATCTTTGGGTTGGCGTGAAAATGATTTCGATGTAAAAATTCAACGTAAAGTCTAGTGAAACGATGATCCTTGGGGAGAATGGCCGGGAATTTAGCTTCGAATGGTAAGTTTGAATTCGCCAATCTGCCACCGAATCGCAAAATACACACCACATTGTTATCAATTTTCATATCATGAAGAAACGGCGATAATTTCTGCATATATATTGGTACAGCGCGATTATGTCGTAGAGCATTCATTTGTTGCAAGTACACAGTTTTCTGGACATCAGAAACTATATTCCAAAAAGTCGAATTTAAATGTGAGTGTACGTGCAAAGCTGCTGTTACCTTTAGATTTCGATCTGGAGCGATTCTATTATAAATTTTATAAATATATGTTATTATCCGCAAAATTCGATAGTACGACGAACTACTGTTAATTATATTAGTGATGATAGATTTCTCGCTGTTAACGTTGTTACAAATCAAAGTTGTTGGCTTACGTAGTTCGATTGGTTGTGAAGAGACGTCTTTCTCTTTTGGCCGAGAATCTTCTGAATTATACAAAAAAGACGGACCAGTAAACCATATACTTGAATTCAATTCGGATGCACTACACCCCCTTGAGACAATGTCAGCCGGATTTTGTGACGTTGGCACATGTCTCCAAATTATGTTCTTTGACAGTGTCTGAATCTCTGATACGCGGTTTGCCACAAAACAGTTTAATTGGGATGAGTGCGTTTTTAACCATTGTATGACTATCGTCGAATCGGTCCAAAAATATGTAGCATTAATGAGGTTTGCGAACTTATGCGATATTTTATTCCAAGTGCGGCCTAAAAGTAGCGATGCACATAATTCAAGCCTAGGCACAGATACCACCTTAATAGGGGCGACCTTTGATTTGGCAATGAGTAGGGTAATTTTTACTTTCTGGTTAATTTGCACTCGAGTATAGATGCAGCACCCATATGCTCGTTGTGATGCGTCTGCAAATCCATGTATCTCGCACGTGTAGCTGTTCGAAGTACAAACGTGGCGTGGAATGTTAATATGAGCGATGTATGGTAGATCAGTCTTAATCTGAAGCCACAATTTAAGTAAGTCACTATTAAGCGGTTCGTCCCAACTGATTCCTTTGATCCATAGTTCTTGAAGTAAGATTTTACATCGAATTATGATTGGGCTTAAAAGCCCCAGTAAATCAAAAATACGTGCAACAAGTGAGAGAATTGAACGCTTTGTGGGTGTACCAATTTCTTCAAAATTACATTGAAAACTAAAATAATCTTGCTTTGGATGCCATGACATTCCTAAAGCATTAACAGCTAAGTCATTGTTATCTATTGAAACTTCATTCATAGACGGTATAGCTACTTCAGTGTTATTACTATTAAACTTGGTTAGCTTCAAACCAGCGCGCGATAATAGTGCTGTAATATAATTTCTTTTCTGCTGCAACTCCTCGACGGTGTCTGCTCCAGTTAACAAATCATCGACGTACATCTCGTTGTGCAGCATTCGTGCACCCACTGGATATAAAGTTTCGTTCAAATCGGCAATATGGTGTAAACACCGAATGACTATGAATGAAGCTGCTGACATTCCATACGTAACAGTGCGTAATTCGAATATTTGTAGGGGTGCTTTCGCATCCGTTCTCCAGAGGATTAGCTGAAAGCATCTGTCTTGTGGATCTATTACAAATTGTCTATACATTTTTGCTATATCAGCTGTTAATGCGAATTCGTATAAGCGAAAAGATAAAATAGTTATAACCAAGTCTTGTTGAATTGTAGGACCGATTTGTAAAAGTTCATTTAGTGATTTTCCTGAAGTTGTCTTTACCGAAGTTGACGACTCGCAGTTTGGTTGTCAAACTCTGTGGTCGTAACACACAATGGTGTGGGATGAAGAAATGAGGTTTGTCACGATCAAAATAATTAATGGCTCCCATATGACTCAATGCGATATATTCATCCATAAATTCGACATAAGCCCTTTTGAGAGTATCATTTCTGTCAATCGACGCTCAAGTAATTCAAAACGTTTACGTGCCATTCTATAGGAATCTCCAAGACAATCCGGTGATGTTTTGAAAGGTAATCTAACCTGTAGTCGTCCATCCGTATCAATCAAATGTTGTTCACACTGTTGCTCCTCTTCTGATAATTTTGTAGTTGCTGTGTTAAATTCTTCAATGTTCCAAAAACGTTCTAACGTTGTATTGATTGATTCAGATTCGTGGATTAAATTGCATTGGTATGATTTGTCTATTACCTTTCCGTCATAGCTGCCACCTACGACCCATCCAAATTTTGTATTTATTAGTGAAGGCATATTTGTTCCTAGAGAAATTTTACCTCCTTGAATAGACTCAAAAAACAATTCTGTACTGAGCAAAAGATCGATTCTCATAGGCTTGTGAAACAGTGGGTCTGCTAGTTCGATTCCTTCTGGGATGGTCCAGTTTGATTGGTCAAGATATTCACCAGGTTGCTTTGAAGAAATAAATTTTGTAACAGCAAATGATGTAGAGAGTTCAAAATTCGAAATGCGAGATTTATTCGTATCAAAAATTGTATGATTTATAAAAGTTTAAGTGTTCGAAATACCGCTGACTTCTTGACACACTGCTTTTTTAAACAAAGACGATTAGCGTTCAGAATTAAGTTTCTGTTATGAAACTTAATTCTGAACAGGAGTCTAACAAAGCTCGAAACGTATGTGAACAGCCTGATTTATCATACAATTCTACTAAGGCTGTTGGAATGATTCCACGTTTACAAGTGCGAGCAATGAGCGAAATTTTAGTACCCGATGAACTCTGTTGCTGATTGTTTATCTGGGTTTGTGGCTATAAGCATTGCGAGGTTTCATTAGCTAATGACGGTACAGAAGATCCTTTTGGCGAAAATATATGTAGCTGTGTATGGTGCGCCGATTGGCATACACGACAACGTGATCGAGATGGACAATCTTTGACTAAATGACCCTTTCTCAAACAATTCAGGCAAAGTCCTGATTCCTTTACGTATTCGAAGCGTTGATTACATGGCAAAGCTGTAAATGACCTACAACTTCCTACATGATGATCCGTCGAGTTGCAATATGTACAAATAATGTTTGTGTTTACGAAACTATTCGATTGTACGTAGTTTTGTTTGTGCTTCGGCCTTTCAGTGCCGTCAAAAGTTTTATGATGTTTCATTCTGCCTTCAAGGAATTGACATCGACGAGTTAAGATTTCATAACAGTTGTCCCACGATGGAAGCTTCTCATATCCTCGTTTTTCATCATAATGCATCTTTGTATCTGAGTCAACCTTTGAAAGAACAATATGTATTATTATGGAATTCATAATATCTTCTGCAGATCCTAAAGACAATAATGAACCTCTAATAGCAGCAGTGGTGTCAATTATATTTTGTAATGAGATCGAATTTTGTTTTACCATAAGCGGCAGGTCAAACAAGTTTGTTACGAAATCGAGGAAAATTAAAACTTCGTTGTCATAATCTGATAAGCGCTTTAATGCCTTTGTATAATTCTCTTCAGTTATTTGGAATGCTTGGATGACAGCCAATGCTGGTCCCGACAGGCAGCTAAGTAAATAGTTAAACTTATCTATAGCAGATAATTGCGGATCATTATCAACCATATTTGAAAAGGCAGTTTTAAATCTCTTGTAATTGGCGTATTTGCCATCAAAGGTTGGAAGTTTTAAACTTGGTAATCGATAGTGGTGTGGTGCTGTTGCAGCATTCGAAGTATAAGCAAAGCTAGTATCAAATAAACTAGATCGACGTTTTCCTGAAAGAAGTGAAAGAATTTTAGCTTTGTATACCAGAGTTTAGTTTTTCTATGTGCGACTGAGTATGATTCAATTGTTTAAAATATTATTCAAGAATTTCAAGTCTACATTCTAAAATAGTAGCATCAACCTTGTCGCCGTCCTTTTCGACTTTGGTCTTCATATTTGTAATATTTCGTTTTATTGCAGCCCGTTGTTTTTGCAATGCCTGTAAATCTGATATTGATGATTTATCGTCCAAGCTCAAACTGTTGCCAACTTCTTGACTAGTCATTTTGAAATATTAGGTATTTATCCAACAGCAAAAATTATAGATGCACTGCCAGTATTGCCAGTATTTGGTGATATAGACTTAAAAGTTGTTGCAATAATGAAATGCATTTGCTTGTAGTTGCCGTCAGTGTAACAGCATCAACGAAATGTGTTGTATTTATATTTATAAACAAGTAAGGAAATACAGTCGGGCGTAACCGACTGTAAGAGGCCCTGTACCAGTTCAGGTCGCCTAACAAACATATTAAATGTTTCCCGAGCTTATGACCAAACACATGACCACTTCTCACTGCGCGAATATGAATGAAAAGAAAAGGGGGGTTGTTCAAATTCAATTGCTTATAAAATCGCCATTTATTATCCGATTTTGATGAACTTTTTGGATTTTTGCTTAGAGAGACGTTATCTCTATATTAGTACACTCAATTTTTTTTGTGCCGAAGAAATTTTCACCCTAAGGGGTGATTTTATGGGGAAGGGGGGAGGGGCAAAATTTCAAAATAAACTTGTGAAATTCCGGAGCAATCCTAGTCGAATGCAAAAAACACGAAGTCTCTATCTATTACCGTTTCCGAGATCCTTTCGTTCATACAGACGGACGGACGGACAGACGGACAGACGGACATGGCTATATCGACTCCTCTTTCATTCCTGACCATAATGGTGGTAACTTTGGGGGGTCACCGACCATTATTTCTACCTGTTACATACATTTGCACAAACCCAGTAGGCTCTTGTACCTTCGGTACAGGGCCTAAAAACAGCACATCAAATTGGCGATAACAACAAAGATAAGTAACGCTAACTTCAACGGAAGTGTGGGAAGCAAATTGAAAAGATTGCAAGTCTTGCGCTTCCAACTGTATGTTTGTTGTAGTTTTATGTATTATGCACACCGTTTGTTGTACGGTATGTTTCAATTCGAACGACGATAATGTGTGTATGTTTGTATATAATATACGATGCGAGGTAGGGTATATAATATTATGTTTCACCGTTTGCTACTGTTTCTATATATTTATGTATGTACTCACGATTAAATGTTCTTTTTAACATTTGATGTGTATGTGTATTTCTTACGGTGAATGCGAGACGGTGGCGGCGAAAGAGGTGAAGATGATATGATATGTATATATGTATGTTCGACCGGCAAATCCTTCCACGATGTAACTATCAATCCTCTTGGTAAGCAGCAGTTAGAAGACTCTGTCAATTCCCCTCCACGTCAAGCAACGATAAGCTGCATGAATATCACCCTCCACAAGACAACTGCGTATCAACTACAGAGACGTTGTGTCCTGTCACGGTCGCCAAAATGTTGCCCAAATATGTTGCTGGAAATTTTAATTATTTTATTATTGAAGCAGTTGATTGTGGCTATTGAAAATCCATAAAATTGATACTGAGCGTTTCGCCAGTTATACTAATGCCTTTTTTTGCGTTCCGCACTAGCAATCAAAACGGTATTTTTTGGTTTTCTTATTAGATTTTATTTATGCGTCTTGTCGCTTTGAAGTTTTTAGTCGAACTGTTTCAATTACATTTTTCGTATTAAGACTAGTACAAGAGAGCGAGACTTAAGGAGAACAAAACATAATGAGAGAGCACTTGCCCTTGCCAGATCTAAATTTCTATTTTTACATTTCATATTATTTACATATCGTAATTTCAAATTATGTGCTAAGAAAATACTTCACGTATTCTCCTGAAACAGATGCTATTTTTGACTGAGGAAGGAAATTAGAAGTAAAGCCTGCTCTCGAAAGAGTAAAGTTAATATCTAAAAGATGCTGATCGTCCCGGTCCTACTATATGGTGCAGAAGCATAAACCGTGATGAAGCGGCGTTGGAAGTGTTCTATATAAGGGTCGGCGATGAGTTTAGGAGTCGTATGAAACACGAGCTGTATCGGCTATTAGGTGTGGTTGACTAGTACAGCGCACAACATTCTAGCTTCTGCACTGGGCTGTGGACGTTATTCGAATGGACAAAAGAGGGTCCCAAACTTAGTTGGTGGACGACGTAAAGGAAGACGACCGGGCACGCGTTGTAATGACCAAGTAGGGAGAGCTGTCTGGTAATCAAATTATTTAGTGCCAACGATTACAAGTCCTTACAGATGATGCGCCTTTCTAAATGTGGCTATGACTGAACGACGGTTGACGGCCATTTAGGCAAAGTGAACTTTAGACATGAAGCTTGGGTTTGATTACACAAGTTCTCTTATGTGGGGAAAGTTATTAACCACCATTCATTGAATGGATAAAATCGAATATTTTGCAAAATCATTCATTGGTTTTCGTATCGCCAGCGTAACTTCTGCATATTCGTTCGGAGTTGAGCAAATTGTCAGACGGTAGTAACTCCTCTTAATTAGGGATTTGTGCGCTGGGCTTGATAATGAGAATTATTTTAACCCGTAGCTGAAATCACAGCAGAGCGCCGAAGTGTTCTTTTTTTTGGAAACCTCTCCGACTTCTGAAGACCGACTCTTCTGATAATGTGTATATGGCTGATAGTTTTACGCTCCTGAAAATGTAATTTGGAAACATAATTGGCATGAAACTTTGTAAATGAGCCAGCTGCCCAGGGATCCTAGGTTAGCTTTATGGTGGTGTCCTTTTCAACGAATTCTCTACATACTGCGGTGGTTGCATAATTGGCATGGTGCAGTTTCACCTGCAGAACTCCATACAAGTCTGTCCTTGTTCCATCCTTACTCCTTCTAGTCCTGAACTACATGTTGAGGCTCCCTTGTTTTGCCTTCTGCTCGGCCGAATTTTAGCTAAAAAAGTTACAGTTGTGTCTGTTTCAACAAGCTTGCATGGTAACTCTGTATTATTCATTCCTACCGGTTTTTTGTGACAATAGTATTAGTGCTAAATTAGTTGCCACAACATCCGTGCTGTTGAATGGTTTGCGTGCTGCTGGTTGAACTGAGTCTGCTTGCTGCCCTTAGTATGAATAGCTCAAGCTCATTTGGGCGCTTTTGTTCTACGCACAAATGTGCAGCGATGCTGCAATCTACTCGCAATCTACGTAGCCATCAAGCACTTCAAACATATTCTGGAGTGTCGTGAGTTCGTGATAAAAACGGATCACAAACATTTAGTATATGCATTTCTAAAAAAAATTAACAAAGCTTCACCAAGGCAAATTCGACAAATAAGCTACATTGCTCAATACACAAAAATATTACATTTGTCTGGTTCAGAAAATGTAGTGGCGGATGCACTTTCCCGAATAAATCAAATTGACATGCCACAAAATGTCACACTTCAAGAAATACAAGAGCAACAACAATCTGATGAAGAACTGCAACAATTGCTTCAAGGCAACACATCGTTACATTAAACTACCTCCGAATATCGAAGTTTACTGCGATGCGTCAACATCTTCATTACGATCGTATATACCAGAAACACTGCAGAAAATTTCAATTCAATTTCATTGCAAGTATCAAACAAATACAAAAAAGTACATTTGGCCTTGCGCAGTGGATCAACGAATGCAACAACTATCAACGATCAAAAATTCAAAGACATAATCAACTGCTACCAGAACAATTTCGGCCAGTGGATAAGCGCTTCGTGTTCACATTGACATCATCATCCTGACAGAATGCAAGGGATGCAGATATTGCTTAACAATGATTGACAGGTTCGCTTGATGGCCAGAGATTGTTCCGCTTCGAAACATATCAGCTGAGTCAGTAGCAAGAGCATTCTACAAAACGAGGATTTGCAGATTTGTCGCTCCAAATCGATTTCAACGGATCAGGGCACCCAATTTATATCAGCACTCTTCCAATCACTCGCAAGTATGGTAGCCGCAACACGCATACGCACCTCAACATATCACCCACCTTCAAATGGAATGATAGAATGATGGCATCGTTCACTAAAAGCAGATGTGATGTGCAACAGACCAACACCATGGCTAGAAATTCTACCAACAGTACTTCTGGGACTTCGTACATGCTACAAAGAGAACATAAACTTTTCAGCAGCTGAAATGATATATGGTACAGACATCCGGCTTCCAGGCGAAATTTTCACAAATCAAGATGAAGTACCGGATCCAACATAATTTTTAAACAAGTTTAGAGAACAAATCCACATAAACTAAGCAACATTCGTGCATAAAAATTTGTACACATGCAGTCATGTATTTCTGCGCAACGATCTCATTAAGCGACCACTAGAACCACCGTACACCGGGCCACATGAAGTCAAGCAACGAATCAGCGACAGACTCTTCTCCATAGACATAAATGGAACGTCACACAACATTTCGGTTGAGAGACTCAAAACTGAGTTCACCATCGGTGATCCGGACGGCCCACCAATGGCGCTCCGGACAAGGAAAAAACAATCATTCGCCAGCACTTCCCAAAAGTGTCATCACTCAGGGGGGAGTAGCTGTGGCCGCCCACGCCCAAAGCATGTTGTCTCATAACGAGCATGTTCGCACAAGCATGTTCGCATTCAAGATTCCTCACACTAGCCGGATGCAATTACCTAGTCGGATACAAACATCTAGCCTCATGCAAACACCTAGCTGAATACAAACTCCTAGCCTCATACAAACACCTAGCCTCATACAAACACCTCATAAAAAATACCTAGTGACTCGGCAGTTATAGTACACACAAAGTCTGAATAAATAAATCTTAATTTCAAACCCTAAAACGAGTTATTAATTAATGTTATATGTGGACAACCCCACATATATTTATTACGTTTTCATTATATCATAGGGAATCTACATATAATGAAAATATATTGGGTGTTACTAGTATTACTTCGCGTCGTTTTCATTTTTTAGTACATCTCGTTTGGTTTAAGCGTAAACACAATTTTTTCTATTCATTTGTAAATGGCGAACTTTGTCCCAGCTAAAGGTTTTTTGCAAGGTTAAGAAGTGGCAATTTTGACTTAGAAGACGAAGAAGAACCCGGACAGGTAAAAAGGTTTGATGATGAAGTATAAAAGGCATTGCTCGATGAAGATGGGTGCCAAACGCAAAACAACATGCAAAGGCTTTGGGAGTTGACCAAGCAAATATTTCCAGATGTTTTAAAGTATTGGGATTCATCTAAAAGCTTGGAATTTGGGTTCCGTATGAATTGAAACCTAGAGACGCCAATTCTGCACGACGAATATGTTGCTTGAACGTCACAAAAAGAAGTAATTTTTGCATCGGATTGTCACTGTTAATGAAAAATAGATTCATTACAATAACCTCAAGCTCTTACTTTTCTCCTAATGTGTTTACATTTAAAAAAATACTCCTTACCGCCAGGCGGTATGGTATGCTTACTCCTCAATGAGCTAATAAAAATAATAGGTTGTCTGTAATACGTCAAATAATTGCCCTCTTAAAGTAAGAATTAGCTGTGGAATTATTTGAAATAGCTATAAATCAAGATAAAAATATAAAGTGCACAAATAAAGTTATTAATGTTAACAATACCTCTCGCGACTTTGTCTGTTTGTAGATAAAAATGTTCTGAGATTATTTTGGATAGTTGATTTTTAGCCCTTACAAAGTGTGTTGCATTACCAGAATAAATACTTTCACAAGGTCCTTATCAACTAACTATAAACTGAGTAAGAGCTGCCAATTTCAAATGAATCTAATGATTTAACAGTTTAGATTCCACAAAATATTTTAATATATGAAACACTCATTTCCCAAGTTGACATTCAAGCGCTTTTAGAATACGAACTCTATTTCAGAAGCTAGAATGTCACTGAAAACATAGTTTTAAAAATGATGGTCCCATGAATACATAAATGAGTTCCAGCAACGTAAAAACTTTTACATTGAACATCATATTTCTGCAATATAATTCTTGTGTTTGATAACGCTGTGTGTCGCCTCTAATTGCTACAGTTTGTAACGGAAAGACTGCTACCGATTACGTGTGGCAGGTTCTTTGGTTCCTCACCAGATCTTCGTCCTGTCACACAATGTCGACAGAGTACTTTAGGGAATGGGAGAAAGGGGCACACACAAACTAGAATCACCGATCATGGTGTTCGTTGCCGAGAATTGTGAATGGCTTAGGTGTGGTTAGTCATTCGTCTGCAGTATAGAGGGTATAGACTCTATACCCTACCCTACCATGTAGAACCATCAGGTTATGTCTACCTGCTCATGTCCCTACGATTTTCTTCAGCGGCCTAAATGATAACACAATTAATTTTGCCTCATATTATACTTCATTATATATTCTTAAAATATCGAAAATATTGAAAATTTCATTTAACCTCTTTCTTGGACTGATTTAAACTAAATTCATTTTGCATAATAATAATAAAAAAATTCTTTAAAATCATTCAAGTGGAGTTGTGAATGTGTCTACATCATATTATCTAATTTTATTTATTTATTTTATTTTTTTTTATCTTGGTGATCAAACCATTATTAAAGGCAGGTGGTTTTTACGTTACGTACGTTACGTTAGTATATGGGCATTTCCACAGAAATGTCAACCGCAACCAAAAAATGTTCAAATTGAAAATTTTTCTCTACATTAAAAGTTGGATGGAAGTGAAAATAAATATATTGTATATATTAAAAATCATTTACTACGCATATATAGTTAGATAAAAAGTAAAAAAATAAACATAAAAAGTATGATGGAACAAAATGTCGCATGCGACATGTCGCGTGCGACAGTGATTAAAAGTGAAATAAAAAAAAACTAATTATTTTTTAATCAAATAAAAAATATTATTAAGATATATGAATTCATAACATTTCGCTTTGAAAACGACTTCCGTTTTTTGTCGCGTGCGACAGTCTGGGTTTTTGGAACTATTTTGAAAACGAACAGTTGCCCAAAACTCAACTTAATCATTAATTATAGAGCTAATCAAGAGCTTTAAGTTTCGCCTTTTGTCAAAATAAAATAATGTTTTAGAATATGTTTTTTTTAATTTGAATGTGTAAAAACGTGGAATTCGAAGTTAGAGAAATGCCCATATATGTTTTCTTACGACGATCCCACGCAGAATGATCATTACCGAGATCTGGAATGACCCGGATGGGGTAGTGTTAATTTTGAATACGGTGGTTTAGCTAAATTCAATTCAATAATATGTGGACCTATCTACAATTACATATTGATTTCATTACTCTCTATTACTTACCTAAGCGTTTTATAAATAAAATTTCAAGTTTACAAGTCATTTTCTGTTGCTTAAAATTTGTATTAATATACTTCTAATAAGAATAAAATTAGAGATAATAATTAGAGATTGGGATTCGTTTGCTCAAGTGCACATTGTGTGGAAAGTTGTTGACTGCCATACATCTGGGAATGGCCAACAATGATTCTTGTGTCAAACGGTCCAAGCAACTCACACGTATCTCCTGGGTAGCCTCTGAACATCCGTTCAGAGGTGAGCTAACGTGAGAAGGCGAAGGGGCCCCCTCTCCTTTAAAAAGGGGTTGGTGCGCTGGGCTTGGGACCCGCCACTTTAAAAAAAACCCCCCAATGAAAACGAAAAGAAAGCCTCGGAATGGACCCTTTGATGACGACCCCCGCAAACGCTATAAGGATCACGATATACGGATATGCACCTGGAATGTCCGCACCCTTAATTGGGATGGTGCAAGTATCCAGCTGGCTGATGTCCTCAAAAAATGCAAGGCTGACATCACCGCAATCCAAGAAATCCGATGGATAGGGCAGGGTTGCTCTAAAAAAGCATCCTGTGACATCTACTACAGCTGCCATGCGAGTAAGCACGAATTTGGATGTGGTTTCGTGGTGAGTAGGAAACTACGTGGCCTCGTCTCTAGGTTCACACCTGTTGACGAGCGTCTAGCCGCGATACGCATCAAGGCTAAATATTTCTATATTAGCCTGATTTGTGCGCACGCCCCGACGGAAGAGAAAGACGACGATGCTAAAGATGAATTCTATGAGCGCTTGGAACGCCTGTACGAGCGCTGTCCCAAACACGATGTCAAAATCGTGCTTGGCGATTTCAACGCCAAGATTGGGAAGGAAGGAATCTTTGGCCCAACCGTCGGAAAATTTAGCCTTCACGACACTACCTCCAATAATGGAGAGAGGCTAATCGATTTCGCCGCAGGTCGGAACATGGTAGTTAGTAGTACCAGATTTCAACATCTTAACATCCACAAAGCTACATGGCTGAGTCCTGATCAAAAAACACGCAACCAAATTGATCATGTTCTGATTGACGGAAGGCACGCATCGAGCGTGTTGGACGTGCGAACGTTACGTGGTCCCAACATTGACTCGGACCACTATCTTGTCGCAGCCAAGGTACGCACTAGGCTCAGCGTAGTGCACGCCACACCTTCCAATATGCAACGAAAGCTAGACGTCGGCAAGCTGCAATCAGAACATACCGCCGCAGCCTTCTCAAACACACTCCCCCGACTGCTCCGGGAAACCTCTCCGTCTTCTCGAGATATATGTGAGCAGTGGACACATATCACCCGCTCCATGGATAGGGCTGCCAAGGATGTTATTGGTTATACAAAACCTGTGAAGAATTCTTGGTACGACGAGGAGTGTCGCAATGCTACTGCAGAGAAGAACGCTTCCTATCAGCGAACTCTGCAGTCGGGAGCAACGCGAGCTGTTAGAGAGCGATATCGAGAGAAACGGAGAGAGGAGAAACGCCTTTTCAGACGCAAGAAAAAGGAGCAAGAAAGGCGGGAGTTTGAGGATGTTGAGATGTTCCGTAACAGAAATGAAGCTCGAAAATTCTACCAAAAGGTCAAGCGTCTGACTGAAGGTTTTAAGCCCGGAGTAACTTTCTGTAAGGATGAGAATGGAAGTCTGGTAACGGATGAACAGGAATCACTGAGATTATGGAGGAGTCATTTCTCCAACCTACTCGGCGATGAAGCGCACAATACCGCCGAAAGAGAAATGACACCGGAACCACCAGTTAATGATGGCACTATTGTAGAGCCACCGGACTATTACGAGGTCGATTCAGTTATTAAAAAGCTGAAAAATAACAAAGCGGCAGGCTATGATGGGCTGCCAGCTGAGTTATTTAAGACCGGCGGCGAAGAGTTGGTTAGGAGTATGCACCAACTTTTATGCAAGATATGGTCCGATGAATGCATACCCAATGACTGGAATCTCAGTGTTCTCTGTCCTATCTTTAAGAAAGGAGACCCCGCTGTTTGCGCCAACTACCGCGGAATAAGTCTCCTTTCCATTGGATATAAGACTTTGTCGGGCGTATTGTGTAATAGGCTGAAGCCATATACCGACTCACTGATAGGACGATATCAGTGTGGCTTCAGACCAAAAAGGTCGACCAGTGACCAAATATTCACATTACGCCAAATCTTGGAAAAGACCCGTGAGTTCAACAAAGACACTCACCACCTATTTGTCGATTACAAAGCCGCTTTCGACACGCCGATAAGAGCGAAGTTCTTCGACGCCCTGTCTGCACTAGGTATCCCGGCAAAGATTGTCCGTCTTTGCATGGCGACGCTATCTAACACACAAAGCGTTGTCAGGGTGGGGAAAAACCTCTCCGACCCCTTTGATACCAAGAGAGGTTTCAGGCAGGGCGATGCTCTATCGTGCGATTTTTTCAATCTCCTGATGGAATACATCCTACGCCAATGCCCGTACATACAGAGTATGTCGGGCTCGATCTTCCAAAAGGAAGTGATGCTGCTCGCTTACGCCGATGACATCGATATCATCGGTACGCAGGAAAGGCGAGTCAGCAAGGCGTTCTCGGAGATTGAAAAACAGTCTCGGCTCATGGGTCTAGCGGTGAACGAGGACAAGACGAAGTACTTGGTGTCTTCTCGCACTCCGTCAATGCGTCTTGGACGGTCAGTGACGATGGAGAATTTCAACTTCAGTGTTGTAGAAAACTTCGTCTATCTCGGAACAGAGATCACCAGCAACAACAACGTCAGACTGGAGATCAGGCGAAGAATCACGCTTGCAAACAGATGTTTTTTTGGGCTGAGCAAGCAAATGAGAAGTAAAGCCCTCTCTCGACGGACGAAAATAAAGATATATAAGACGCTGATACTCCCGGTCCTACTGTATGGCGCAGAGGCATGGACCGTGATTGAGTCGGATGAGACAGCGTTGGAAGTCTTCGAGAGGAAGATTCTTCGCAGGATCTTTGGTCCTATTAGAGTCGGCGACGAGTTTAGGTCCCGCATGAACCGCGAGCTGTACGAGCTATTCAATGAGGTTGACATAGTCCAGCGCATAAAATTCCAGCGGCTGCACTGGGCTGGGCACCTCATTCGAATGGACGAAGGAGCTCCAGCACGCATGGTTTACATGGGGGGCCCAAACTTGATTGGTGGACGCCGACATAGAGGACGACCGGGCACTCGATGGAATGACCAGGTATGGAGAGATCTCTCCGTACTTGGAATTCAGAACGACTGGCGCCAGCGCGCACAGGATTATGGAGGCTGGCGCGCTTTCCTGGACGCGGCCATGACCGGTAGACGGTTGACGGCCATTTAA